>OY744546.1:55231892-55259392 GCA_963556195.1 Sepiola atlantica | reverse complement strand
TAAAGGAATAACCTAACTAGTTTTCTAATCTGGAAAGTGGGAACCACAGAGAAGCTGGAAAGCAATATGTGTACCGGATGTAGAACGCGGGTCAGGACAAACCGGCATTGCTCGAAGGTGTTCTGGGGTCCCGGCTTCCCCCCGAGGGCCTGGAAATTTCCGGAAGAAGCGGGTCTTGTAGAACATTCAACATCGATAGACAGGGAGCCGGTTGAAGAGCGACGCGTCTCTCGTTACAATGATCTTGGCAGAACGTCTTTTGTCGGATGGGTCGCATCAATGGTTTCAGCTTCTTTTGTATTGAGACAACGACGGGCCAACTCGCCGTTACTTGCACGGCCACTAATGAAGAGACTATTAGGCGAACTCGGCTCCCAATTAAGCAGCTTAAGAGGACGATCGACGCTTGAAGGCAATACGAAAATATCTGTGGAGGAACAACTAAATGAAAAAAAAAAGATAGTGATTTCAAAATGGCGGATTACGTTTTTAACGATTTCTGTTATTCTATTCTTGGTTGCCATTCCAGATATCATTGTTGTCTCCCTTGTATTTCCGCTGGTGGTTCGAAGTTTACGTTTTGTGTTTTCTTCTTTTTCATCCATATCTCACCCTTTTTTTTTCATTTCAATAACTTCCCATTGTCCACATTTTAATTTCTCATTATTTATTTATTTATTTATTAATTGTCGACGTATCTCTTTCTTTCTATCTTTTTCTTTTCTCATCCCTCGTTCTCTTTCGTTTTTCCTTCATTTCTTCTTTATTTCGTGTTTCCTTATTCTTACGCTTTCTTTTTTTATTTATTTATTTTTCTGTTTTATTTGCTTGCGTTTTTCTTTCTTTTTCTTTTTCATGTATTTCCTTCTCTTTCTTTTTCTTTCTTTTTTCTTTCTCTTTATTTTTCCGTCTTCTTATTTTCTTTATTTCTTTTTCTTTTTCTTTTTTCTTTACCTTTCCCCTTTCTTTTTTGCTCTCTTTTTCATTTTTTTTTTGCTTGTTTGTTTCTTGTATTTTCTTTCTTTTTCATGTATTTCCTTCTCGTTTTTTTAAAAACTCCTTTTCCTTTCTTTTTTATTCTATTTTCTCTCTTATTTCTTTTTCTTCTTCTTTTCTTTAAAATTTTTTCTTTCTTTTTTTTGTTTTGTTTCTACTTTCTTTCTATTTATTTTTTTATTTCTAAATGTTTGCGCTTTCTTCTTTACGTTTTCTTTCTTTTTCTTTCGTATTTTCTTTTCTTTTCTCGTTCGTTTTAATATCTTTCTCTTTCTTCCTTTCTTTTAAATTATTCTATTTATCTTTTTATGTCTTCTTCTTATTTCTATTTTTCTCCTTCTCTTTACTGTCTATCTCTTCTTTTTTCTTTCCTTCTTTATTTCTCTCTCTCTCTCTTTCACATCTATCCTTTCTCTCTTTTTACATTTCACGTTTCCTTTCTTTTCCTTTATCCTCTAATCTTTTTTCTTTCACATTCCATTTCTTATTCTTTATATTTTCATTCTCAAATTCCTTCTTTTACCTTTTCTAACACCTCTCTATATCTGTTTCTCTTCCATCTATTTCTAACACTTTTCTTTTATCGCCCCCCATATATATATATATATATATATATATATATTTGTATACTTAGGCAGCATTTCTTCATTGATGCATGTTTGATTAAACAACAGGGACAATTCCTGTTTGTTTCTTTTTTTATCCATCTTTTCATGTTGACGGACTAATGACCTAATGTTCTGTTCGAGTGTGAACAGGAAAGCGCCAAAACTGCTAACGTCTCCGACTCCTATGAGTCTTCTTCATGCACGTGAGGAGTTATGCAAACTAAAACTGGTGAATTTATTGAGAAACTCAAATAAAACTTTTTTTAAAATAGAATATTAAAGACATTTCAGTATGACTTCTACCCCCCATATCGAGCTGGATTGGTGGTGGGTTTCTTTGCCCGAATAAGTAAGGCTTCATCAAATAGATGAAAAAATGATATAAAATATAATACATAAACATATCTCCCCTACTGACAAAAACCATAAACTCCGTTTCACTATTTACTATATATTTTTTAAAACAACTAACTTATTAATAAGAAATAACCCGACGTTGGGGGAGGGTTTACTAAAAACTAGTAATGCTGTATATGTGTTTAAATGCTCAATGGGAGAATGTGTCTCCAAATACAACACATATATTAGTATGACTCTGACTAGTATCTCTCGTCGCCTTACATGTCACCTCCCCCCCCCTCTAGCTCTATTTACCAACACTTAGTAGAACACGACACCCCAAAAAAAGAATTCAGGGACATATTAGTCAAAAACACTGCCATCCTCGCTGTCTCACATTGCAACCTGCGCCTCCCCATAATTGAAGTCTTACTCATTCGATTAAATAAATCCACCATCAATCAAGCTCGATATGAGGGGGGAGAAAGCATACTGAAATGCCTTTAATATATTAATAACAAATTTATGTTTTTTTTAAGCTTTAATCAAGTGTCTCAATAAATTAACCAGTTTTAGTTTGCATAACTCCTCACGTGCCTGAAGAAGACTTATGGGAGTCGAAAACGTTAGTAGTTTTGGCGAGTTCCTGTTCACATTCGAAGAGATCATTAGTCCGTCAACATGAAAAGATGGATCAAAAAAGAAACAAACACCAATTGTCACTGTTGTTAAATCAAACATGCATCAATAACGAAATGCTGACTAGATATACAAATATATATATATATATATATATATATATATATATATATATATATATACAAATATATATATATATATATATACAAATATATATATATATATATATATATATATATATATATATATATATATATATATAGGCAAATATTATTAAATAACACGGAGTGTTTTTGCTCCATAAGGATTGTTTTCTTTTTTAATTTTTCAAATGGTCCATTTAGTGTTTCGATCAAATTGCTGTATGTAAGTTCCATGGGTTTTTGTTTCATTTTCATTCCTTTTTTGCGAGTACTTTCGATTTGTATTCGTAAAATCATCTTCAGGCGATGTTAATTTTGGTTTCTTAAAAATATGTATTTACTGTTGAGTTTTTTTTTATTATTATAACGACCAGTAATTTACAACTTAAAAGGAGCGTCTATAATATTGAGATGTTACATGAGAGCGTGATTACGTTCTAAGAGCGCGCAAGATTCAAAAGTTTGATTGCTTCAACGTTAAAAATTTGATTACGTTCTGAGCGCGTTCAAGATTCAAACATATAATTACTTAATGGCTAAAAATTTGGTAACGTTTATTACTATGCTAGACACTTTAAAATATTATGACAAGTTTCGTAATTCAAAATATTGATTGTGGGATGTTTAGTTTTTATGTAGAGGGATTCAAGAATGTTTAATCTTTTAGTGTTGGTATCGTGGTGTATTATTTTAGTATTGTTAACTAGTATGTGTCTATAGAGAGAGATATGTGTGTGTATATATATATATATATATATATATATATATATATATATATGTTGTATTTTTATGTAATTATTTTTATTGGTGATTGCAGCGTTCGTTGCTTTTTTGCTTACTATTATTTCGATTGTCTCACTTCCTAAGTGATTAAGATGCAGGTGAAACAATCGAAATAATAGTAAGCAAAAAAAACAAACAAAAAAAACAAACAACGAACGCTGCAATCACCAATAAAAATAATTACATAAAAATACATTAAATATTTATGTGATAAAAATCGTACATATTTTTAGACAAGTGTTGATGGACTATAGACATCAATATCGAAGGTTCGATCTTTGTCTAAGGTAGCTATGCTGATGACGGCTGTGAGCCATGGATTAATTTTAAATACGTATAAAATTAATCAAGAGAGGCTTCAAGAATGGCCTATGCTGGAAATCTAATTTCTTTGATCAATTATAACTCAAAAACCAATAAACCAAATTAGTTAAAACTTTGCACACAATTTTTATTTGATAGGTTCTATAGGTGTGTAGAATTTCAGCATCATTAGTCAAGGCAACCCAGAGATCCAGAAAGTTCAATCATGAAATCATGTTATCCGTGCGTACGTACGAACGTATGTACGTACGTACGTATGTGCCACCCTGTATCTCATCAACTATTTGATGGATTCAGCTGATTTTGGGCAGAGATAGAGGTTCTTGGGTTTAGTTGATGCTATTTTAATTTCAGTTTACCATATACCTTAGTTTTCCAGAAAATTCAAAAAAAACCTTTAAAATGACCAGTATTCATACACTTTATTCTGTATCGTATCAACCATTTGACGGATTCAGCTGATTTTTGGCAAAGATAGAGGTTCTAGTGTCTAGTTGATGGCATTTTAATTTCAGTTTACTATATACCTTAGTTTTCCAGAAAATTTCAAACAACCCTAAAAAATGACTAGTCTACATACAGTTTATTCTGTATCTCATCAACTTTTTGATGGATTCAGCTGATTTTTGGCAGAGATAGAGGCTCTGGGCTCTAGTTGATGGCTTTCTAATTTCAGTTTACCAATATACCGTAGTTTCTCAGAAATTTTCAACAAACCTTAAAAAATGACTAGTCCACATACACTTTCTTCTATATCTCATCAGCTATTTGATTAATTCAGCTGTGTTATGGCACATATAGAGATTGTATTTTGTTTTCCTTTGTACACTGAATATTTTATTGTTTACTATTGTGAATAACTTTATTATATTTCTCCCTGCTCCAAAAATGTTTGATTTATTTATTTATTTATTTCATTCAAATTAGATATTTTTGCATTGTGTACTTGTCAATTTTCAAACACACTGACTGTAAAATGATTGAATCACCATTTATTGTTTGCAATGAATACATGGTAAAGTTTGAAAAAAATTGTTCTAGTTTGAATTGTATCATGAGTAAATATACACTCATCATAATTTAAAAAAATATTTACCTGTGAATATTGGAAAAAACATTGATTAGTCAAACTACCAACTATATCAGTTATGAGAAAGCATTGTATTGAGGCATAGCCTTTAGAAAAATAGTGACATTCCATGAAAAATGCCAGTATACTGAAATCATATGCCCTTAATAGGGTTAAGATGAAAATTCATATACACTAAATGTACAAAAGCAAGGAAATTCCCAAATTTTTACACTTTTATTGTCATTAAGGGTATGCGAGCGCAACAGGTCTATGTATTTTACTGGTAGGAATTTTTCTTCAGCGCACCTCACACATTTCATTCACTCATGCATAGAGATTTACTACTACTACTACTACTACTACTACAACAACAACAGCAACAGCAACAGCAACAGCAACAGCAACAGCAACAGCAATAATAATAATAATAATAATAATAATAATAATAATAATAATAATAATAATAATAATAATAATACCACTACCACTACACAGAACTTTGTCCTTACCAGCGATAAATCAAGGTTATTTGCGGTGGTTATCGAAAAGAGGTGAAGAATACTGGAAATCTGGGGAGGCTTTTTGTCACTCAGACTCCGTAAATACCACTGGTTCTTGTCGGTGAGCAATCACTAACGATGATCTGTGTGAGAACTCCCAGTGAGTACAAATAATAATAATAATAATAATGATAATAATGATGATGATGATGATGATGATGATGATGATGATGATGATGATGATGATGATGATGATGATGATGATGATGGTGATGGTGATGATGATGATGATGATGATGCGCAGTTTCTTTAATGAACAAGTGGAGAAATGGAGGAGTTATTTAAGATTGCTTGATGGATAAACTTTATTCATTGTGCTTAAACTTTGTCGCATTTCGTTAATCAATTTTTCTACTTGATCGTTTCAGATTCCTTAAAATAGCATTTTTAATTCAAGTTTAAATACGTATTTTACAGCGCCCACGCGTCTGTGTGCGTCTGCTGATGGCCGAGATCTTTTGCATTCGAAAGTTAATTGTATTTCCTTTCGCAGACAATCGTCGAACGACGTTGTCTTATAGTTCCGATGGTGTCCACCAGCAAGTCGTCTCGTCACACAACCCAAAACCGCACAAGTGCTCGACAAACACTAAACCGAAGACAGCAGTGCCAATCAACGAACTAGTCGAGCTGATTACTATTTTCGTCAAAGAGGCTTCGCGACAAATGGCATTTCGTTCCAAATACCAAAACTGGAGACGTTTTTCGTGATTTGAAAATTTGTATTGGTTTGACGAAGCCGGTTGCGTTTCGTTTTTCCAAAGGTTTCTCTTTGGTTAAAGTCACGGTATTTCCCGCTATTAGAAAAGGCGATTTATTATTTTGCGGGAAAGCAAATTATACGTCGTTCTTGTTAATTACGCTTCCATTAATTTCACTGACCAAAAAAAAAAAATGCGATGAACACAAACGGACAGAATACGGAAGCAGACCGCCGTACACAATTAAATACACAGATACATCCAGGTAAACACATAATCATATATATATATATATATATATATATATATATATATATATATATATATATATATATATATATATATATAGCAAACAATGAAAATATATGGCAATTAAGCTACACAGAGGCACCCGCGTTTCATTTCACTGACAAAAAAAAAATGCGATGGACACAAACGGACAGAATACAGAAGCAGACCGCCGCACACAATTAAATACACAGATACATCCAGGTAAACACATAATCATATATATATATATATATATATATATATATATATATATATATATATATATATATATATATATATATATATATATATATATATATAGCAAACAATGAAAATATATATGGCAATTAAGCTACACAGAGGCACCCGCGTTTCATCCCCGGGGGCAATCTTCAGGCTAAATGCAAATGAAGATTCCCTCGGGGATGAAACGCGGGAGCCTCTGTGTAGCTTAATTGCCATATATATTTTCATTTCTTACTACCTAGCTCTACTTACGTATCGAGCACTGTTGAAGTAAATACTGAAAACTGATACATAAAAATTATATCTCCTTATAATATTTTATGTGGATACATCAAGTACTAATATATATATATATATATATATATATATATATATATATATATTTAAATACATTTCTAGTGGTACAACATTTTATTAAAGCAAGGAATATAGACGTTTGTCACATTTTTTGAGGTGATGGAATGAAATTGAAAAGTGTAAAAACCAGTGGAAAAAAAAACAATACATGAATAGTGCACACTCATCAGAGTAGATACGTGGAAATAATTCAAGCATTACGACTAAAAACTTTACAAAGTAGAATAATGACCAGTGACAAGTTTAGGGGGAAAAATTGGGGGGGGGGGTCACAAGTGGATCACATTGAGTCCTAGAAGCTAATGACTTAATATATATTGCTTCCAGGACTTTAAGGTGGAATAAGGAATGTGATCTATTTATGACTATCATATAAATAGCGCCGAATGTACGTCGGCTTACACTAGTGACAGGTTTTCTGTCATAAGTAGATCACATTCGTTATTTTTTTTATATGTATCATAGAATTTTGAAAATAAACAAGAAACGTTAATATTTTTTAAATATATTTATTAGATGAATAAAATCATTTTTCATAAATATATACCTCTGAGACATTCGCCGTTACACGGCCTTAACGTAGCCGCGATAATACACACATCTTAATGTTCACTTTCTTAAGAACCGTCAACGAGACCAGACCAACCTTTCTCTTGGAGCCACGTGTAAATTTACTTGCAATTTTAACACCAGCAAAAAATGAGGAAGAAGAAAAAAAGAAAGTAAATAACTCTTCGTTAAGGACGTGTAACGGCAAAAGTCTCAGAGGCATATATTTATAAAAAATGATTTTATTCATTTAATAAATATATATAAAATTAACAGAAAATAACGATTCATGTTTTTTTTTTTAAATTTTGTAACAGATTTATATGTATATATATATATATATATATATACATACATAAACACTGCATGACGTCGTTAGCTATAAATGCATCGTTCCTTTCCTTAAGTAGAACGCTCTTATGACGTCAAGCCGCCACATAAAGTGTTAAAATTATCACCGTTTATTCGCTGTTCAACGTTGGCCGAGTGGTTCGAGCATCGGGATTTGAGTTACAAAATACTCGTAATCCGGGGGTTCGAATCACATGACCGGTAGTGAATAGTCATATCTCTATGTTGATGAGTCGTATGAAACGTATACGTACATAGATAATAAACAATAACAAATATTATATATATATATATATATATATATATATATATATATATATATATTCTTATGTACAAATATTTATTTATAAATATATATATATATATATATATGTATATATTATCCAATATGTATATCCAGTTCTCACAGTCGGAGCTCACAGGTGCTGTCAGGGCGAACGTTGACGAACACCGGGTTAAGAGGTCAGAGAAAACGAGTGAAGGAAATGTTTGCGCATGAGTGTCGCACGTGGGATCCTTGACATCACTTCGTAAGAAGCGAGTTTAGCGGTCTGGGTTATGGAGGACTGCCACGTTCCGAGTACTGCCGCAGCCCAAGTCGTATGTAACATATATATATATATATATATATATATATATATATATATATATATATTGTTATGTACAACTTAGATCAGTAGATACTCTTTTTTTATATATTATTATACGAAAGCTTAGCTAATCAACGTTTGTTTCCCTAAAGTTTTGTTCCTATATATTTAAATCATCTTAGAAATATAGGATACATGGTTCGCCATGAGTAACTATCAAATCTCCGTGTACGTTCCATCGAGCTCATGCACTTTGCTAATCTTTCAGAACTGAAAAGTATACTCGGCTGCACATATCTAACGGCACTTGAGCAGTGACAGCTCGGATTTGTTTCTAAACTTAAACAAGTCTATAAAAATACACAATTTCCGCTTTCGAATGACACATGAAATAGAAGAAATGCTTACGTATTAAAAGTTACAAACAAAAGAAAAAACATAATTACTTATAGCGGACTCTGTACAAGCTAAAATATTTCGTAATTTCCAGGATTGAATTCTGTTGAAAAAATCCACTTTTTAATTCTTCCAATGAGCCGTAATTTGTAATTAACTAAACAAATCATCTAACCATGTATTTTTCTCGCCATCTCTGACTATATGGTGCATCAACCGTTCTATAATAGTATTTCGTGTTTATGTGATACTTTAGAGAATGAATGATCATATCTTTTCAGCTAATTTACATAGGGTGTCCGTATACACCGTCAACACGTACGTGAATTAGATAACAAAATAATACATTTTTTACTCCTATATTATCCATAAGGATAATATAGACATAAATAGTCTCATTATTTTTAGTTACATAAGGAGAATTTCTTAACAGATATGTCACAGTTTAACGGTTTTCGAATAAAATCTAAGTGTGACAAATAGTAGTAGTGACTGCGACCCAACGGGTCACGGGTTCGGCTAGTATATATATATATATATATATATATATATATATATATATATATGATTATTTTTATTTACACAGACATGTACAAAATCTGCGACACTGGCATGTCGATGTTATCGATCAACAGCTATTATAAACTGAGATCTCATCAGGACGAGTTAGAATCCGATCTTAACATTAGATGATATTTGAAAAGAATCTTTCCAGATATTAATTTACGTATACATTGTTTTAACTTCCTTCTAGAATAATTACAATAGTAAAATCCATCCAACTAGAGTTATCTCTCCCTTATTTGAGTCTCCTAAAATTAAAGATAAAATTTTTGTTGTTTTGGCCCTACAGCAAACAAGTACCAATTGTAATTAATATATTATGTAAGTAAAAACAGTTACATAATCATGATTAAATTAAGAAAGTTTATAAGAGTTAGAAACATATTAAGATGGGGAGGTACTGTTGTCACATCTGGGGAGGTGCTGTTGCCACATCTGGGGAGGTACTGGTGCCACATCTGGGGAGGTGCCGCTCGGAGCACTCTTTCCTGCCTTGTCAGAGTACAAAATCGATTTTCAAATCTAGTAGGCGGACGACGTCTTCTCTTCCCTACAGCCCCTCTCTCACAGAAGAGACATTGCTACTCTTTCTCTACTCTGTATTTATGTTTTATTGTAGATGCTCAACTGACCTCCCTGTTAAGATATAAATGTTAAGATCGGATTCTAACTCTGCCTGATGATATCTCAGTTTATAATAACTGTTGATCGATAACATCGACATGCCAGTGTCGCAGGTTTTGTACATGTCTGTGTAAATAAAAATCATCATATATAAAAGCTCTATTTGATATTGAGCACTTTTTATAAACCCGGTTGAAATTATTTAGATTACTAGCCTGTGGATGTTTTACCTGGATTATATATATATATATATATATATATATATATATATATATATATATATATATATATATATATATATATATATATATATATATATTTAAATATTTTCTTTGTCGTACAAAACTTTAAAATAGCATTGAAGAGACAATATTTATTATTCATAATGAATTTAAGAAATTAAAAAGATGAAAGGGCAGCTGACCGGTTTCGTACCTCGCTCAACAGAGCCACATATCGAGGTAATGTATAAAAAATATAAAAAGATGCTATGAGAATTATAGCGAGGGAAAGGGGTAAAAAAAAAAGAAAAAAAAGAAAAAAAAGAAAAAAAAAAAAGTTCAATCAAATAGAAACAACATTAAGCCCGAGGAGATTTTCTCTTTGTTTGCAAAGAGAAGGTCTCAAGGACTTAATATAAATTGTTTCTAAGATCTTGAGATGATAAGGGGAGTGCGACTTACTAAGAATGGAGAATAAGTCGACACTGAATTTAGAGGCACAGGTGCGATTATTTATGAGATGTTGGCCTATCGACGAACCATAAGTATTATTCAAATCGTCAGTTGGTAAATAATTTCCATTGCGAATTTTTGTGGGCACGTGTTGTTTGACCCGGATGTCCAATCTCTGTGATGTCATCCCGACGTAGTGCATACTGGAACTACATTTAAATAAATAAATAATGGAATATATATATATATATATATATATATATATAACTTCTTTGTAAAATGGTAGGAAAAATCCCAGCAGAGTGCTCGATTAATTAAGAATTAAAGTTAAAAATTAAGAGCATAATATTTATTTATTCTGGTACAGAAAAATTAGTACAACATTCGTACCGTCGGTTTCAAGCACGGAAGGTCTTACCCATCCGGCTCTCTTCAGCTTCTGTTGTCATCTGTTTTGGAAATGTGAGGTCACATGACACTCTTGTTGGGACGCGTTATTTGCTCAGTGTGTTGTGTGTGTTTGTTTAAATTTAAATTTAGTGTAATAAGACCGTTGAGATTTAAAACACGAGGGAATTCAAGATTAAAGGGAATAAAAAAGGGAATAAAAAAAAAGGGAATAAAAAATATAAAAAATATATAAAATATATATGAAAAAATATATAAAAATATATATATATAAATAAATATAAAAAAACATATATATATAAAAACATTTCAATACTAAGAATAAAAGAATAAAAAAAGAGAAAGAGTATAAAAAAGAAGAAGAAGAAAAAAATTATAAAAAAATATAGAGAATAAAAAATGTAGAGAATAAAAAAGAGTGAGAGAGAAAGAAAGAAAGAATAAAAACATAATGAATAAAAATAAATTAAAAATAAATTTAAAGATTAAAAAATAATAATAATAAAAAATAAAATTAAAAATTAAAAATTAAAATTTAAAAATTAAAAACAAAAATAAAGAAAGGGTTTCTCTGAAATTCCCGTGAGCCAAATTATGAATTTGTATCATTAGCCGTTATATTTTTGAAGGTATGCGTTCTAAAAAAACGTTAATGTGTAAAAATCTTTTTCCCAGATTGGAGTGATTTTAATGAAGAAATTCGGATCTAAGGGAGGTAACTTAGTTGGAAATATGAAATGTTTGAGTTTGTTTAAATGGGTTTGTAGATTAATCTAGTGGCTGATAAATAAATTAAATATTTTTGCATTTTTGTATTTTGGTGAAAGTCGAAGTTTTTGCTCTTGGAATTTATGTGGATATAGTTTGTTTAAATGGATTTGTAGAGTAATCTAGTGACTGATAAATAAATTAAATATTTTTGTATTTTTGTGAAGGTCGCACACAGAAACTTCTTCAGATACAAAAACAAGGCTAATACGGCACTCGCGACCCGAATATGGCAGCTTAAAGAAGAAAATACACCCTTCACCATCAAATGGAAAATAATTGAGAGAAAACCATCCTTCTCTCCAGCCATAAAAAGATGTCCTCTATGTGACGCTGAAAAATACCACATTTCAAAGGCCATCATCGATCCGAATACAGCCTGTTTAAATATCCGCGATGAAATATTTAGGGGGTGTATCCACAAGAGACAAGCATTACTTATAAACTGGTCTGACCGATTCACATAATGTCTAACTACCCCCCCTCTACTAATATAAACACAATAAAAACGAACAAACACCTCATCAACCTATATCCACTTAAATTTCAAGAGCAAAAACTCCGACCTTCACAAAAATACAAAAATATTTAATTTATTTATCAGTCACTAGATTACTCTACAAATCCATTTAAACAAACTATATCCACATAAATTCCAAGAGCAAAAACTTCGACTTTCACCAAAATACAAAAATGCAAAAATATTTAATTTATTTATCAGCCACTAGATTAATCTACAAACCCATTTTAACAAACTCAAACATTTCATATTTCCAACTAAGTTACCTCCCTTAGATCCGAATTTCTTCATTAAAATCACTCCAATCTGGGGAAAAGATTTTTAACACATTAACGTTTTTTTAGAACGCATACCTTCAAAAATATAACGGCTAATGATACAAATTCATAATTTGGCTCACGGGAATTTCAGAGAAACCCTTTCTTTATTTTTGTTTTTAATTTTTAAATTTTAATTTTTAATTTTTAATTTTATTTTTTATTATTATTATTTTTTAATCTTTAAATTTATTTTTAATTTATTTTTATTCATTATGTTTTTATTCTTTCTTTCTTTCTCTCTCACTCTTTTTTATTCTCTACATTTTTTATTCTCTATATTTTTTTATAATTTTCTTCTTCTTCTTCTTTTTTATACTCTTTCTCTTTTTTTATTCTTTTATTCTTAGTATTGAAATGTTTTTATATATATATGTTTTTTATATTTATTTATATATATATATTTTTATATATTTTTTCATATATATTTTATATATTTTTTATATTTTTTTTATTCCCTTTTTTTTATTCCCTTTTTTATTCCCTTTAATCTTGAATTCCCTCGTGTTTTAAATCTCAACGGTCTTATTACACTAAATTTAAATTTAAACAAACACACACAACACACTGAGCAAATAACGCGTCCCAACAAGAGTGTCATGTGACCTCACATTTCCAAAACAGATGACAACAGAAGCTGAAGAGAGCCGGATGGGTAAGACCTTCCGTGCTTGAAACCGACGGTACGAATGCTGTACTAATTTTTCTGTACCAGAATAAATATATATATATATATATATATATATATATATATATATATATATATATATATATATATATATATATTGTCTGTTTGGATTACTAAAATGGAATATATATATATATGTTAATTTTAAGTAGACTATACAGTCCAAGATTCCTAGTTGGATTACTAAAATGGAATATATATATATATATATATATATATATATATATATATATATATATATATATATATATATTGTCTGTTTGGATTACTAAAATGGAATATATATATATATATATATATATATATATATATATATATATATATATATATATATATATATATATAGTCTGTTTGGATTACTAAACGTTGCTAATTTGCTGTATAATTGCGGAACTAAGAATAAGTATATTAAAAGAACCAGTAATAACTATTCTAAAAAGACGGGCAAAATTAATTTCACACTTTTTAATTGCACACTTTTTCCGCCTTCCTTCGAATATTAAAATAAATATATAATGCTACTTAACCCTTTGTTAAGAATCCTTATTCCAATTTTGATGAAAATATATGACATGATTATTATTTAAGAAAATGTCTCAAATTTAAGACTTAAGTTCAAGGGGTCTTAAGAAGGAATTGAAATTAATTGCTTAATTCCTGTCTAATGACTATAGATAAAATTTAATGCAAATCTGAAATATTTGAATTTTATAAATGGGAGGTTGTGCCTATATCATGCCGCCGAAAACCCATTTACAATACTTTGAAGAAACTGAAATTTGGGGAATACTTATTAATTGATGTTAAATACCTATTGTTAAAATTTCACAAAAATCCAATGTATTTGAAATTTCACAAAGAGCTTCTATCCCTTTGTTGCCTACTTTGCATAAAACTAGATTAAACTAAATATTGTTCACATCACTCACACTTACGCCTATTAACTGTGTTTCAAAATTTATAATGATCCATTAATTCGTGTAGGAATGAATCCGGTGCATAGAAATATACAAACATTGAAATATATCTAAGTTTCTAAAGATTGGTTGACAGTGTTACTCTCTCTCTCTCTCTCTCTCTCTCTCTCTCTCTCTCTCTCTCTCTCTCTCTCTCCGTCGGGTACAGTGTAGAAAGGTGTTTTCTGCAGACAGCAGGTATCACATTCGGACATGGCAATCATTATCAGACATCAGTCTCGTCGTCCAAGTGTCACCTTGTTATTCTTGTAAACACCCCCAGGAATCAGAAAACAACCCGCGTTGGTGGGCGGGGCACAGTGCAAAGACGCGCCAAAAACATTGTCACAAACAATGCCAGAAAAAAAAAACAACAACAATCAGAGATTCTGATCTAGAAGAAGAAAAGGGTAACGATTTGGGAATCTTTCAGATTTTTTATTGAACATGTTCTTGTATTTCTCTTACTAAATCTTTTTTCGCGTTATTTAATTCTTGATATATTTTTGTATTTGTTATATGTCACTAAATATAACAAGGGGAATAACCTTAAGATACGTCTATTCGATCTCAGAAGCCCCCCCCCAAATGATATTTAAAACTCGGATGTGACAGACCATCGTAAATGATATTTAAATCTTAAGCGTAACAAACCGACGAAAATGATATTTTAAAATTATGCAAAACAGACCAGTAAATTACAATTTCTAACTTGAACGCAACAAACCGAATGAAATGATATTTATGATCTAAACGTGACATACAGACGAGTAGTGATATTTTCAACTTAAGCATGACACAACCAAAATGTAATTTAAAACGGAAGGGCAACAAACCAAATGAAATATTATTTCAAAATTAACTGTGACAGACTAAGAAAAATGTTAGTTGAAACTTACTAACCAAAATTCTATTTTCAACTAAAGCGGGAGAGACAGGCGAAAATGTTATTTCAAAAATTAACGTGACAGACTAAGAAAAATGTTATTTCAAAAATTAACGTGATAGACTAAGAAAAATGTAATTCTAAAAATTAACGTGACAAACTAAGAAAAATGTAATTCTAAAAATTAACGTGACAGACTAAGAAAAATGTTATTTCAAAAATTAACGTGACAGACTAAGAAAAATGTTATTTCAAAAATTAACGTGACAGACTAAGAAAAATGTTATTTCATAAATTAACGTGACAGACTAAGAAAAATGTTATTTCAAAAATTAACGTGACAGACTAAGAAAAATGTCATTTCAAAAATTAACGTGACAGACTAAGAAAAATGTTATTTCAAAAATTAACGTGACAGACTAAGAAAAATGTTATTTCAAAAATTAACGTGACAGACTAAAAAAAATGTTATTTCAAAAATTAACGTGACAGACTAAGAAAAATGTTATTTCAAAAATTAACGTGACAGACTAAGAAAAATGTTATTTCAAAAATTAACGTGACAGACTAAAAAAAATGTTATTTCAAAAATTAACGTGACAGACTAAGAAAAATGTTATTTCAAAAATTAACGTGACAGACCGACAAAATAATATTTAAAACTTAACTAAGACAGACACCCAAAAATGTTATTTTATAACTTAAGCTTGGAAGATCAAATAAAATGTATTTTCAAACTTAAGTTTAGCAGACCAAATTAAATGTTATTTCAAACTTGACAAATCGAACCACCTGCTAACGGGCGCATATAGTCACCGACCGATGAAAATATTTGGAATTTATTGAATATACGATGCGTTCATTCAATCTGCGCGTATAAAAATGCGATTGCCAACTGAAGCGTGACAGACTGACGGACAACTCCCTTATAAAAACGACGATGCCGCGTAAATACTGAGACGAAAAAGATTGCGAAAGAAACACATGACACTTTTTTTTTATATCGAGTTTTCTTCCATTTTTATTTCGTCGCCGCCAACGAACTTTTTCCCCCAATGTTTTAGACACGTCAGATCTTATCGTTCAGATTCAGTTTTTGTTTTGTAATTTCTGACCCCTTTCCGAACTTTTTATTGACTTGTTTTCACCCCTCATCTATTTACAGATCCGGATCTTTGGATAGCTTTAGGGACACCCAAATATGATGCCCACCCTAACCCCACAAGGCAAAAGGCAAAGTATCATCACTGCTCCTCCTCCACAAAAAAATCCATCTATTTATGAAAATCAGACGTTTTGAGGCGCCAAAGCTTCACTCATGCTTACGTTTATTAAATCCGTTACGCTTAAGCGTGAAATAGCATGTTATTCAGTCCGTCACACTTAAGTTTGAAATAGCATGTTATTCAGTCCGTCACACTTAAGTTTGAAATAATATCTTATTTGGTTCGTCATGTTTACGTTTGAATATATTATTTTACTTGGTCCGTTACGTTTATGTTTGAAATATCATTTTATTTTGTTCGTTACGCTTTAGTTTGAAATATCATTTTATTTTGTCCGTTACGCTTTAGTTTGAAATAGTATATTATTTGATCCGTTACACTTTAGTTTGAAATAGCATTTTATTTTGTCGGTTACCCTTTAGTTTGAAATAGTATTTTATTTTGTCCGTTACGCTTTAGTTTAAAATAGAATTTGATTTTGTCCGTTACACTTTAGTTTGAAATAGCATTTTATTTTGTCTGTTACGCTAAAGTTTAAAATAGCATTTTATTTTGTCCGTTATGCTTAAGTTTAAAATAGCATTCTATTTTGTTCGTTACGTTTAAGTTTCAAATAGCATTTTATTTGGTCCGTTACGCTTTAGTTTGAAATAGCATTTCATTTGATCCGTTACGCTTAAGTTTGAAATAGCATTTTATTTTGTCCGTTACGCTTTAGTTTAAAATAGCATTTTATTTTGTCCGTTACGCTTTAGTTTGAAATAGCATTTGATTTTGTCCGTTACGCTTAAGTTTGAAATAGCATTTTATTTTGTCCGTTACGTTTTAGTTTGAAATAGTATTTTATTTGGTCTGTTACGCTTAAGTTTGAAATAACATTTTATTTTGTCGGTTACGCTTTAGTTTGAAATACTATTTTATTTGGCCCGTTACGCATTAGTTTGAAATAGCATTTGATTTTGTCAGGTACACTTATGTTTGAAATAGCATTTTATTTTGTCCGTTATGCTTAAGTTTGAAATAGCATTTTATTTGGTCCGTTACGCTTAAGTTTGAAATGACATTTTATTTGGTCCGCTACGCGTAAGTTTAAAATATTATGTTATTTGGTCCGTTACGCTTACGTTTACAATAGCATTTTATTTTGTCAGTTACACTTATGTTTGAAATAGTATTTTATTTGGTCCATTACACTTTAGTTTGAAAAAGCATTTTATTAGATATGTTTCGCTATAGTATCATTTAACATTTTTATTTTGTCTGTCACGCTAACGGTTTAAATAGTATTTTGATTTGACATTTTTTAGATGATTATTTGTAATTTGTATTACGCTTGTATACTATTTTGTCCGTTACGCTTTAGTTTGAAATAGTATTTTATTTGGTCTGTTACGCTTTAGTTTGAAATAGTATTTTATTTTGTCCGTTACGCTTAAGTTTGAAATAGCATTTTATTTGATTTGTTACACTTTAGTTAGAAATAGCATTTTATTTAGTCCGTTACGTTTAGTTTGAAATAGCATTTTATTTTGTCCGTTACGTTTTAGTTTAAAATAGAATTTGATTTTGTCCGTTACACTTTAGTTTGAAATAGCATTTTATTTTGTCTGTTACGCTAAAGTTTAAAATAGCATTTTATTTTGTCCGTTATGCTTAAGTTTAAAATAGCATTCTATTTTGTTCGTTACGTTTAAGTTTCAAATAGCATTTTATTTGGTCCGTTACGCTTTAGTTTGAAATAGCATTTCATTTGATCCGTTACGCTTAAGTTTGAAATAGCATTTTATTTTGTCCGTTACGCTTTAGTTTAAAATAGCATTTTATTTTGTCCGTTACACTTTAGTTTGAGATAGCATTTGATTTTGTCCGTTACGCTTAAGTTTGAAATAGCATTTTATTTTGTCCGTTACGTTTTAGTTTGAAATAGTATTTTATTTGGTCTGTTACGCTTAAGTTTGAAATAACATTTTATTTTGTCGGTTACGCTTTAGTTTGAAATACTATTTTATTTGGCCCGTTACGCTTTAGTTTGAAATAGCATTTGATTTTGTCAAGTACACTTATGTTTGAAATAGCATTTTATTTTGTCCGTTACGCTTAAGTTTGAAATAGCATTTTATTTGGTCCGTTACGCTTAAGTTTAGAATGACATTTTATTTGGTCCGCTACGCGTAAGTTTAAAATATTATGTTATTTGGTCCGTTACGCTTACGTTTACAATAGCATTTTATTTTGTCAGTTACACTTATGTTTGAAATAGTATTTTATTTGGTCCATTACACTTTAGTTTGAAAAAGCATTTTATTAGATATGTTTCGCTTAAGTATCATTTAACATTTTTATTTTGTCTGTCACGCTAACGGTTTAAATAGTATTTTGATTTGACATTTTTTAGATGATTATTTGTAATTTGTATTACGCTTGTATATTATTTTGTCCGTTACGCTTTAGTTTGAAATAGTATTTTATTTGGTCTGTTACGATTTAGTTTGAAATAGTATTTTATTTTGTCCGTTACGCTTAAGTTTGAAATAGCATTTTATTTGGTTTGTTACACTTTAGTTAGAAATAGCATTTTATTTGGTCCGTTACGTTTAAGTTTGAAATACTATTTTATTTTGTTCGTTAATATATTTAAAATTGTAGGGGCACGTACATTTTAAACTTTTTATTTATATTTTTCATGTTTAAATTTTATGAAAAATATGCAAAATATAAATAACATAGTATACACACACACACACACATATATATATATAAATATATTTATATAATATATATATATATATATATTTATATATATATATATATATATATTTATTTATATATTTATATAATATAAATACAGGGTGGGCAAAAATAAGGGTCCTATTTTTTAAAATTCATAACTTTTTTATTTATTGATTTTTTAAAATTTTTTTTTTTAGAATAAGTAAAGGACCCCTTCCGAAGCAAGCATGAGCCGTATTAGCCCTAAGGAACGTACCCTCATTTAGACAACATTATTTTTGCTTAAAAAACTCAAAACAGTGTAAAAAACAATACTTTAGTTTTTGTAAGTTTTAAGAAGTGTTTTTCGGCTAAAATTTGTTTTGTTTATTTCAAAAAATCTCGGAAGGGTCAGTCTACACACACATAAAGTTTGGTGGGTTTAACTTTTATTTTGTGGAAGTTATTCAAATTCAAGTTATTCAAATTTAAAGATAGGACCCTTATTTTGGCCCACCCTGTATATATATATATATATATATATATATATATATATATATATATATATATATATATAATTTAAAGTAAATAAACTAAACACACATTAGGGCTGTCCGCATTAAAAATTATTTTGACCAAGATGGGTCTCATCAGACGCGTAAACAGCCACATTTCGGAATTGAATGTGGCTGTTTACGTGTCTGATGAGACCCATCTAGGTCGAAATAATTTATAATGCGGAACGGCCTTATGTGTGTTTAGCTTATTTACTTAAAATTTATTCTTGCTCTGTTAATAAGTACATTCAGCTCTTTTACTCGGATTCCCATCGAAACCATTCAACTCTGTACACACGCACACACACACACATACACACACACACATATATATATATATATATATATTGATTTATTTCAATGATCATGCAGTAATCAATCCAAAGTCATAATTTACATGAGATCCCTCATTAAAAAAAAACAATTATTTTTATTTTACAACTCTTTCAATACATTGGTGGATGTTTATAATATACACTTTATATATAAAATACAATGTTTTCAATCTTACACGTGTTTCTTTGCAGACAGGTACAAAAATTACAGTTCAATATCCAATCCGTCAATCTTCAGAGAATATTAGAAAGTGTATCGAAATTGTAGCAACATCTTATGACGTCAAAAAAAACAGGAGAAAGAAACTGAAGGAAAAAGGGGAGAATATTTAAAATATTTTGAATCCTGTTTGATTGCCTCCCGGGGGTGAGGGGGGAGGGGGTCCATTTGTTTTTGATGTCTTTTTCCTCGCGTGAGTTTTATTCCATGTATTCCAAAATACTACGCTTTTATTAGAACACTCATTTTACTGAGGCAATTCTTATTTTTTGTCCTTTTTTCTTTGGAGCTGGAGTTTCTCCCGACTTTAAAAGCCAACCTGGTGTCTAACTCTGCCCTCGTGGGGAGGCAAGTAAAATAGGGACAGTCGAAAACAGCAGCGAGCTGAGAGACAAAAACTTTCCCGCCATTTTGATTCCTCCTCTTGCCGACGGTGACGTCACTAAACGAACGGTGTCACTTAAGTTGTTTACACGGACTAATATTGTGCCGCAACACTCAATCATCGTCAAATAGCTATGTTCAAACACCTGATTCTTATCCGCTTTACCTCCAAGCCAGCTCCGCCTCCATTTGCTTCCGTGTCTGCATTTGTTTCAATAAACGGCTGTTTATCTCGATTTTTCTATCGCCATCTTTGCTTGTGTTTAACTATCCGCTTTCTTTGTTTTGTCCCGCCTCTCAGCCCCTCATCACTCGCGTTCACTCCTGCTTCCTTTGCTCAGATATGAAATCCAATATGGCGGAATAGATAGACTGGTGTCATATCTGCTTTCCTTTTTAGACCTTCTATTCAGTTTTTAAAACTTCGGTATGTTTCGCAATCTTAATGCATTGTTATTTAAATTAGTTTATTTCTTTTGAAGATCTTTTTAACTCATTAAGGCTGCTGAACCAATCTATGTAACCCTCACTTTTAATTGCATATCACTTCCTCCCCCACCTCACACACTGATTTCTTTAACCCCTTTCTTCATTTTGCGTCTTTCTTTTCACGACGTTTCCATTTTTTTTCATTTTTTCCCTTTTTCTTTCTTTTTTTCGTATATTTCTTTCTTTTCTGTTATTTTTTTTTATTCATTTCAGTTTTTTTTTCAATTTCTTTTGTTCTTATATTTATTTCCACTCTTTTATTTTGTTTAATTACTTTCTTTCAGTTTTTTTTTTCAGTTTTTTCTGACTTTCGTTTTTTTTTTCATAATTCTTTTTCTTACTTTGTTTTCTTTCTTCTACTTTTTCTTTCTTCGATTTCATTACTTCTTTTTTCTTTATTGAATTTATTTCTTTCTTTAATTTTTCTTCCATTTCTTTTGTTCTTCTATTTCTTTCTTTTTCTTTCTTTTGTTGCTTTTTTCAATTTTTTTCTTTATTTTTTTCACTGTTTCTCAATTTTTTTTCTTTCATCTATTTTCTCCTTTTTCCTGTCTTCCTTTCATTTTTTTCATTTTCCTTTCTTTCCTACTTTATTTTTCTCTTCCACTTCTTTTTTCTTCTATCCTTTTTCTTTTGTTGATTATTTTCTTTGATTTTTTTTACATTTCTTCTGATTTTCTTTGTTTCGTTCATCAATTTTCTTCAATTTTCTGTCGTTCTTTCATAATTCTTTTTATTACTTTCTTTCCTTTTTAAAATTTTTCTTTCACCTAATCCTTTCTTCAATTGCTTTTGTTCTTCTATTTCATTCCATCTTTTTTCTTTATTGAATTTATTCCTTTCTTTAATTTTTCTTCCATTTCGTTTGTTCTTTTTTATTTATTTCCATCCTTTTTCTTTCTTTAGTTGTTTTTTTCTTCATTTTTTTCTTCATTTTTTCCATTTTTTCTAATTTTCTTTTGTTCATCAATTTTCTTCTTTTTTCCTGTCTTTCCTTCATTTTTATTTTTCTTCCTTTGTTTCTCTACTTTCTTTCTTTTTTTTCTATTCAGATATTCCTTTCTTTTACTTTATTAATTTCTTTCTATTTTCATCTCTCCCATTTCATCTATCATCTCATTATTTCATCAATTTGTTTCCTTCTTTTTCTTTTCTTTCTTTTATATTTTCTTTTTTTTCTTTTCTTTCTCTCGTGTTTTCATTTTTTTCTTTCTCTCGTCTATTTCGTTCTTATCTTTCGTTCTTCTATTTCTTTACACACTTTTATTCATTTAATTATTTCCTTTTTTTCTTTCTTTCACATTTCCTTTCTTTCTTTTTCTCGTCATGCCGTTCCTATCATTGTGTTTTAAAAATATTATTCTTGCATTTTTTCAATTCCATTGTTTCTTTTTTTCATTTCTTTCACTTTTCAATGTTTTCCTTTTTAATTTTTTTCATTTCTTTTTCTTTCACTTATCTCTGGTTTTATTTTCTTTCACTCATTTTTTCATTTTTTTTCATTTCTTTTTCATTTTTTTCATTTCTATTATCTTTCTTTCATCAATGTTTAATTCTTCTTCTTTTATCATTTTTTTTCGTTTCCCTTTCAGTCATCTATTTCTTTATATTTTTTTTACATTTTTCGCCCATTTTTTATTTCGTCTTAAATTTAAATAAATGGATATTTATATACGAATAATGGATTCGTCTATGTGTTCATATGTTCATATATATATATATATATATATATATATATATATATATATATATATATATATATATATATATATATATATTTTAGAGGAAGCATTATTAAAATCAATATAACAGACGAGTGGAAAAAAAATAAAATTACCTTAAGGCCTTATCGTCTGACCCTCTGAGAGGAAACGTCGGAATGGTAAATTAAAAACTAAAAGTCGAATGAGATATGAGGGGAAAAAACTTATTTAGTTGGAGGAAACGATTGAGAGGAAAAAAAAAAAAAAGGGTAAATCTCTCAACGTTATGGTGGCTTTGAATCATTAAAGATCTCCAACTGATGTTTCAAAATCTTTTGTCTACACAGGCTAGGTCGAGAGTTGTTAATGACTAACGCCTCAATAATATTGAGATGGTAGTTCGACCTGGCACTGTGTAAAACAGAAAACCACCCATCGGAATACTTGTCAGAACAACTATTTGTACTAACGAGGTGATTGCCGATGGCTGATTCCTGTGCCTGGAAGTTCAAAGCCACCATAACGTTGAGAGATTTACCCTTTTTTTTTTTTTTTCCCTCTCAATCGTTTCCTCCAACTAAATAAGTTTTTTCCCCTCATATCTCATTCGACTTTTAGTTTTTAATTTACCATTCCGACGTTTCCTCTCAGAGGGTCAGACGATAAGGCCTTAAGGTAATTTTAACAATTTTCCTTTTATTTTATTTTTTTTTCCACTCGTCTGTTATATTGATTTTAATAATGCTTCCTCTAAAATTAATCCTACGATTCTGTTGTACACGAAATTTACTTACATATATATATATATATATATATATATATATATATATATATATATATATATATATATATATATATATATATATGTATGTATATATATATATATATATATATGTATATATATATATATATATATATATATATATATATATATATATATATATATATATATATATATATATATATATATATATATATATATATATATATATATATATATTCACGACTATAATAATTTGAAGGATTTTTGCTTTACGGATAACTTAAAATTGTGTTGCAAAATTTAAAATTATTACTTACGAATAAATAGCAAAATCTTGGAATTTTCCGTCTGAGGAAAAAAAAACGAAAAGAAAAAAGCAAACAAAAAGAATCAAGAAAGAAAACAGAATTTATTTTTTTTAATTTAGAAGGAACAGAAGAAAGGAAAGGAGCTAAGAGGAAAACACTATAAAAAAAAACAGAAAGAAAATTAGAAAAACGAAAAGTGAAAAAAAGGCAGAGACGAAGAAAGACGATAAACGAAAGAAACGTGAAGGAAATAAAGAAGAAAAGGCGTAGAATACAAGTCCAATGGGTGAGAATAAAAGGAAAATAAAAGAAAAAAGAGAAAATAAATGAAAAAAAAGGAGAAACAAGAGAAAAGGATACAATGAAAAAGAAAGAAAGAATCGAACATAGTAGAAATAAAAAAAATGAAAATGAAAGAAAGAAAGAAGAATAAAAGAAAAGTAAGAAATGTAAAAGGAAGAAGAAAAACAGAAAGAAATATAAAAAGAAAGAAATACGAACAACGAGAAAAAAGAAACGCGAGATAAAATGGAAAAAAGAAAAGAAAAAAATAGAGAAGAGAAAGAAAACGAATAAGGAAAGAATACATAAAGAATAAAAAAGAAAAGAAGAAAGAAAGAAAATAAAAGAAAAAGGAAAGAAAAAGTTAAAGAAAAAAAAGAAAAGAAAAAAATATAAATAGAAAAAAGCCAGAAACAAAATGGCGATAAAAATTAACGTGAACGTACAAATTCAAAAATATAAAGCCAAAACGAAAAAAAAACGATGCGTTAAAATTAAAGAAAGTGTCTGGAAAAGTTTCCATAAAATTAAACATAATTTCTTAAGAGAGCGTTTGAAATCGATTGTTGTGTGCTTAAGCGGCTTTAATCTTGTTTGTCATGTGTACTTAAGCGGCTCTAATTTAAGCTGTCATGCCACTGGAGGAAACATCACCGGAAATACAATAAATGATTGAATGTAAAACAACACGTCCTTTTTTTTCCGTCTTGTTGTTTCCTCTCCTTCCAAGCGATACACCCTTCATTATAACACCCCTCCCCCCTTTTTCTTTAACCTTTTAGTTTTATCGATTAGTATTCACTTACATTTGGACGAGGCGACGGGCGGCCTCGGAGCATTGTCCTCTCAAAACAACTCCAATATCTTTTAACTGTCCAAAGGCGGGGGACATTTGACGCAAGGCATTAGAGACCTCCAACTGGTTGATCGTTCTATTTAGATTAATTCGCCATCTTCTCTCTTTTCCGCCATTTTCTTTTCGGTTGTTATTTCTCTTGTTTTTTCTCGCCTTAATGTGACATTTGAATTTATTACTAATGCCTTGCAGGAAGGAGCATTATGCAAAGTCGCTTTTACTTTTCAGATATCGCATTCAAAGAACGGATTTGGAGTCTAAAGTGAACCGAGCGTCCATTAATATAGGATATGGTTCTTGTAAAAAAGTACGTAATTTTTTTTTGGGGGGGGGGGGGGGGGTTCAGCCGCTGTGACCTCTGAGACCATTTTCAAATTTGGCAAATTATAGGGTCATTTTGTAACTGCCTGAAAGAAATGCTAAAATATACGTTATGGTCCGTGTTAAGTACTACATCAATGATTTTTTGGAGCTGGCAACAAACTCTGTGCGATTCCTCCTACAACTACCTAAATCTTCTTCTTTCGTGTGAATCAGATGATTCTCGTGTTGGCATTAGTTTCCCCGATGTTTTTCTTGTTAGAAATCTTTCTGGAAAGACATCGGGTACTTACGGAAATGACCACGAGAAGGTTGCCAACATCTCTAAGTGAAAGTGGTAATGTGGAGCCGACTGGATTCGAACTTGAAACACTTCAGTCCGTGTCGATATCCACCTAACCACCGTCACCTCCCAACTACCTAGATGTACTTCAAAGATGGAATGCTTCTGCAATGAAAATTAACGAAAAACACGGGTACCATGATGATAGAGAAGCACCACGAGGCCGAAAGAGAAAGAGGTCCGACAACTCTTATGAAAAAATGAGCTTGTCAAGTTTAAATACTCCAATTCATCAAAAAACAAAAAATTTTCAACGATAAAACAGACGTTAATTTTGGTATAATTTTCTTCTGATTTCTGTCACCTCTGATTTCTTTGACTACATTCTTTCGTTGTGTTAATTCGTTACTTACGCCGGAGTTGTGGTAAATCTCATTTAGTCCACAAGACAACTTTTAATCCACAAGACAATATGACAGATGACCACCTAGTGTTAAAACCTCTTTTTATAAAGAGCAACCACTAGTAAGTTTTAGAACCTTCTCGAACCTTTTCTCTTATATTTTAAGCCTTCGTAACAGTATATGAATGCTAATGTCTTAGTGTGTGTGTTCCCTATAGAAAAAAACGGTTAGAGAATCTACATAAAAACTAAAACAGTATTCATATGTAAAATTTCTCTGGGAAGACAATGGAAGTGGTCCCGATTTTCTAAGTGACTTCCCAAGGAAGCTATGGGTGTCGAACCTCTTTTAAAACTTCAAATATATCATATTTTGATTAAATTTATATCATATGTATGAAATTATCTGAGGAAGACAATGGAAGTGGTCCCGATTTTCTAAGTGACTTCCCAAGGAAGCTATAGGTGCCGAACCTCTGTTAAAACTTCAAATATATCATATTTTGATTAAATTTATATCAGATATATGAAATTATCCAAGGAAGACAATGGAAGTGGTCCCGAATCTCTACATTCCTTTCTATGTGCCGAATCTCTACGTGCCCTCCAAGATGGGCTATGAGGACAGAACCCCCATAAAACGTACATCCGAGTTTATTTCAATTTAAACCATATTCATAAACCACTAATTCAAAGTGTTTTTCAAAAGTTTTTTTCCCGACTATATTAGGGGAAGAAAACGGCAGTAAAATAAAAAAAAAAGAGAAAATAACATCTTTCGTCTAATATTTATTTCATCACATTAACCCTTATCCTCGAGTGGCTCTTGTCCTTGATAAGTAAAAAAATTATATAATAGTTTTCCTCATTCAATCGCGACCAACTCTGGGTCTTCCTGCTTGTTTTATATAAAAGTAACGTGAGATTGTCCCCTTATCTTTCTGACCGGACGAGCTGAATAAAAAAAAAAATCTGCATAAAAAAATGTATTCGGAATTAATTTTCTTCATTAATTTATCTATGTCATGAAAAAAAAAATTCAGTTTGAATCTAATTAATAATTTTCACTATTTAGCCCGGGTCAATATTTCAGTTGTTTTTTGTCTTATTAAAAGAAAGCAGACGTAGTTTGTACTCTCACATTAACATGTACTCCGCCCGGCATCCATTACACCGAGATATTTTTTTTTTACATATTCTAAGATCAAATGATCCTGTGATAAAAATACGAGAGAGAAAGAGATAGGGAGAGGTAGAGAGCGCGTGCGCGAGAGAGAGAGAGAGAGAGAGAGAAAAAGAAAGAGAGAGAGAGAGAGAAAGAGATAGGGAGAG
>OY744546.1:55194392-55226892 GCA_963556195.1 Sepiola atlantica | reverse complement strand
TTTTCTTTGTTTTTTTTCTTTGTTTTTTTCTTTGTTTTTTTCTTTGTTTTTTTCTTTGTTTTTTTCTTTGTATTTTTCTTTGTATTTTTCTTTGTTTTTTTTCTTTGTTTTTTTCTTTGTTTTAGCCCACAATGACCACCAGTGTGGTGTAGTTTTTTCAAGACTTTTCAATTTGAGAACTTTTATTCCTGGTGGATTTTTTTCTGATGATATTGTGTGCAGAGCTGATATTGATATAATAATGTCGGTTGGCCCTCTTTAAGAGAAACGAGTTGTACATATACATCGCACAGGAATGTTGTGTTTTTTGAAACTGTGAAAAATAAAAATGAATAAATAAATAAAAATGAATAAATAAATAAAAATGAATAAATAAATAAATAAAAATGAATAAATAAATAAAAATAAATAAATAAATAAAAATGAATAAATAAATAAATAAATAAAAACTATGGTATTGGAATATGACATGAACCTGACTTATATATATATATATATATATATATATATATATATATATATATATATATATATATATATATATATATATATATATATATGTATGTATATAAAGTTATATATATATAAAGTTATATATATACATATAAAGTTATATATATATATGTATATAAAGTTATATATATATATATATATATATATATATATATATATATATTTTAAAGGGGGAAAACTAGACACACATTTGTACACATAACGTATTTTTATCTAGACACACATTCGGATTGTACATATTATAACTTATTTCGACCTAGATCGGTCTCATCAGATGTATAACCAACCGCATTTATAACATGTTCTAAATGCGGTTGGTTATACATCTGATGAGACCGATCTAGGTCGAAATAAGTTATAATGTGTACAACCCGAATGTGTGTCTAGTTTTTTCCCCTTTAAAATTTATTCATTCTCTGTTTAAATATATATATATTGATCTCTCTTACTCGGATTCCTATCGAAATCATTCGAACCTGCACACACACGCACTATATATATATATATATATATATATATATATATATATATATATATATATATATATATATATATATAAGTTATATAAAGTTATATATATATATATATATAAAGTTATATAAAGTTATATATATATATATATAAAGTTATATAAAGTTATATATATATATATATATATATATATATATATATATATATATATATATATATATATATAACTTTATGTATCGTAATAGAGCCACAATGAGTGCGTATTGTTATGGGTGATTTATCTTTGGCATTCGGGCAATCAGCGTTTAGATAAAAGCTTTCTTTCTTTCCACTTTCTCAGGAGTTCATGTTAGCAGAAGCATCAACAAGTCACTTAACGAGACATTTGTTGATTAGGGCATTACTATTTCCTGTTGTATTCATCAATCGGCGATACCACCGCCACAGCCGCCTATACACACCACCGCTACAGCCGCCTATACACACCACCGCCACAACCGCCTATACACACCACCGCCACAACCGCCTATACACACCACCACCTTGGCGCACCTCGATGCGTTACCGCCATGCACCTAGATCGATATATTGATCAACCAATAATAGTCGATTGATAACATTATCTACGATTATAATTGATGGATTTTGCTGTAACACGAAAATTCGGTACTTATTCGGAAAATTACGGCTGGTAAACTTGACAGCAATTTTTAAAAAATTGTACGGGGACCAGGGGCACATAGTGCTAGTAGTTACTGGGGCAAAATTGTGTTGCGTCTATTTAAAGAGGAGATGCGTTGATGGAATGCGAATATAATATAGTGAGATTAGAAAATAAACAAAAGTGATTGCTGGGTTAGTTACGTATGCAGAAATGCCATATGACATTATTGATGACGTGCACTGACTGGAACAACCGTCATGTGTATTTTGCTAAATGGGATGCTGCTGATGATGATGATGATGCTGCTGTTGTTGTTGTTGTTAAATGAGAAGCACCTGTGTAGAATCCGCGAAAATATTAATATAATGTCGTTATGTTATGTGTGGTTAATTTCTTTAAATTTATGAAACACGTATCCAATTTAAAAGAAATCGTTTCGACTTCCGTAAGATTCAAACATTGGTATTGACATCGTAACAACAACTACCTTCAAAATGTGTATTCTGCCTATTCCCTTTTCCTCAATCTATCACGTGTTTCTATTCGGATTCAAACACAAACGAATCGATTAACTAAGAAATGGTACATCGTGAGAGCTGATTTTGTAAATTTCGATAGTGATAGTCATCTGAAGGTTGAAGGTTCAATCCTCGGTGCGGGCGATACGAAGAATTGCGTATTATTGAATACTTCTCACGGTCATGGCTGACGGAACAAGAACTTGCTACCCCCGTGGATTAAATAAAGGGTTCCGTTCGAAATTCCGTCCAGATTCCCGAGTTCGACAGAAATATTTCCGAGTTCGAAGAGATGCACCTGAAGACGGCCGGAGGTTACGGCGGCCGAAACGTTGTGATGATAACACTCAAGATGAGAAATGTAGTCCGAATAACCAAAATTATGCAAAAATATATTTATTTAAAAAATGACTGTTCAGCTTTTAGAGAGGGAGGGGTATGCTTGTAATTTTTGTCAGAAAGCCTTAATACCATTGGAAAGTTTATGAATTCAACATTTTCGTCCAACTCTGATTAAAATAGTGACTTGTATTCAACTAATTGTATACAAGTGATTATTTACAATATGTATCGTGTTTTGATATTAAATACACAAAACTGGTTGATATGCCGTAAGAAACAAAACAAAAACCAAGTAGAATAAACAATTTTATATTCAATTTTCATAGAAAACTGAACAAACTGATTACGATTGTACGATTAATTTGTTCACAATATTTGTTTGCATAATCTGTAAATTACATACGACGTAATCTCGTTCGTTCACTGAAGTTAAGCGAGGTTTCACTTGGTCAGTACCAAATGGGTGACCATTTTGAAATCTATTCGCTGTATGTTGGGGTACGACGAAATCTTCATGGGAAAAAATAATAGTCATGAATATTTCTGCTGATACACATGTGTTGGCACAACAATTCAACCACTGCCCGTTCAGTTCTCTATCATGTGGCGAAGCTCTCTGACGACAGTATGCAAATGCAATAAAAAGTTGTTTTTTTAACAATTGTTTATCCTCCACCCCCACGCAACTGCCCCTTTACTGCCCCCCCCCCCAAAAAAAAGGGCCGATGTTGATGGCTCACCAGCTGGGGACTGCATGCGAATTTGATATTCCCTAGAAACTTCCTCTTCTGGTGAAAGCTAGCTACTCGCTCATGGCCAATACCACACCCGTTTAATTAAGAATAATTAGGATCGCAACTTTTTGTTATCGGTAAAGAAGAATTGATCTTGTTAATACATTTTGGTGAAAGCCGATCGATCCGATATTTATATCTTTCAGTCGTCAACCAAGGAACGTCCCAGGTGTGGACGGCTAGATCGAAGATTAATATCAATTGATTGTTTATGCATCAAAGGAAGTTTCGAAGGGCCGAACTTTCCCAGGAGAACGAGAGAACTGTAAAACAGACGAGCATTGTTTGAAGGGTTGGGGTTAGGGTTAGGGTTATCGACCGTAAACTTGAGAGAAGCCACTTCCGGTTGGCGAGAACGGTTCCTTTCAATTAGAATAAACAATATCCAGCAATTGATTATTCTAAATAGCTAAACGCACTTAATTTATGGCTCCTTTGAAAGTGAACAATCTCCGATGTATAACTTTTTCATCTACGGACACACCCTTTGTACCAGGCTAAAGCTTGTATTATTTTAATAATTAAAACCACCGTTCTCATATTGTATGTTATTCCTACACCGTTTCGACAGATGTAACCATCTGACCTTCTTCGTGTGCATCGTTACAAATTCCCGAGTCCGATATAAATTTTTCAATGTTCAGAAATTTTTGAGATAACGATTTATAATTTGTATTATTTGGACTACTGTTCTTTTAATTTTGGATGTTATTCTCAAACGTTTCGGCCGGTGTAACCTCCGACCTTCTTCAGGTGCGTCTGGTCGAACTCGGGAATCTGGATGGAATTTCGAACGGAATCCTTTTATTGAATCGACTGGGGTATATTGTTTTTGTTCTGTCAGCCATCACCGGGTAGAATTCTTAAATAATTCGTGATTATATTCTAAGCATTGCCTCTACTGTGGATTGAACCTTCAACCTCAAGAAGATTGTCCACTTTAACTGATTGTTACTTAGCTGTGTATCCGTTGTGGCGCGGATAGATTATGTAAATTATCAGTTCTCATCTAATAAATTTCGTAAACATCAGTCTATAACTTTTATATTAAAGAAACTATTGTTTCCTATATGACTATAATCACGTAGACACACCGGTTCCCGTTAGATGATCGAAGTTGAGCTTGGTCACCACTGGATGTGTGATCATTCGAGGATACCAGGTTACCGCAGCACGTTTCGAGATACTCACACCATTCAAGAATACCAGATTGCCGCATCACGGTTCAAGATACTTACACCATTCGAGAATATCAGATTGCCGTAGCACGTTTCAGATACTCACACCATTCGAGAATACTAGATTGCCGCAGCACGTTTCAAGATACTCACACGATTTGTGAATACCAGATTGCCGCAGCACGGTTCAAGATACTTACACCATTCGAGAATACCAGATTACCGCAGCACGTCTCAGATACTCACACAATTCGAGAATACCAGATTGCCGCAGCATGTTTGAAGATACTCACACCGGAGCATGTTTCGAGATACTCACACCATTCGAGAATACCAGATTACGCAGCACGTTTCAGATACTCACACCAGCGTCAGAAAAAAAAACTTGACATTCTGAATCTAGTATATGGTTCAATAGAGGGTCCGAACCGTTAATACGAATGAGATATGGTTCGGCTAGGTCTTAGGAGGCTATCCTCCCAGTCATTACCCCCACCTTCGGTAAGGGATAGTTTATTGTCGGTCGCCTAAGACACTCCTAACCGGAAATTCTGACGGGTCCGTTCTCAGATATTTTTGTACCCTTCAAAAATTCCCCTCTTGAGAGAGCTGGATACCTCCACTCCATTTTTTTGTTTGTTTTCAATTCTAAAATGGCGTCTCGTCACTAATTTTAAATCGAACAAAAATAACGCTTCAAATTAAGTTAAAACACAAATAAACTTATCCAGGTTAGTAGAAGAGTAACTTACCTTGCCTTTGGTAACATTTATGTGTTGCCTATTTGCTTTGTTTTTTCACTCCTTTTCGTTCTGTTAGCTGTCGTTATAAACGCCCAAATGGCTATTACGTTAGGTGATAGTACAGTCTGTGGAGCTCTCTTTCTGTTAAATATCCAAGCCGGGTGTATCAAAAAGATAGGAGTAGGAGCACTTGACACATACACGCACATGCCCCCTCTCCCCCCCAAATAATATAACATGATTGATTGTCGAAAATAAAATAATTGTTGGTTGAAGTCACCAAGCTTGTTAAGAAAAACAAACATGACGGATTGTCAGAAATAACATAATTGCTGATTGAAACAATGTGCCGAAAACTCACTATTATCTACCTTGCTAGGTAAATCTCACTTACGGGTCATTTATGTGAGACTATTTGTATATTTTAACCTTTTAAGGTCTTCTTCAGTATTTTTAAATCGAAGTTTTGTATGATCGATCGGGCCTCAACACGGATTACATTTAGTAAAGCGACCGATACTCAGTCTGCAAGCATTTATTTATCCAAGTCGGTCGAGTTACTACTTTCATGAGTCAATCCTCGAGTTCAAATTCTTCATAATCACATTAACACACCGGTGGCATTATATCATCAGGTACTCTTAGAGATGACGCACCCTGTTTCCGTGATTTCGCGTCGTCAACGTTCGGGCAGGTCTCGGAAGCGCCCGAGAGTTAACGAAACTATTAACCAATCAGATTGCAGCAGGCATCAGACAATCAGTCTACAGCCAGCAGCCGATAACTTCTGAAATAAATTAATCGCGTTCAATAACAAAACAATGAATTTCTATAACCGCTGTCAGCTCGTAGAATCTCCTGAAGGACTAATTGATTCCTGCCAGCAGCTGAACCAGTACACAAGAAAACTTTTAGACCAGCTGCAACCCTAACCCTAACCCTAACCCTAAACCTAACCCTAACCCTAACCCTAAACCCTAACCCTAACCCTAACCCTAACCCTAACCCTAACCCTAACCCTAACCCTAACCCTAACCCTAAACCTAACCCTAACCCTAACCCTAACCGTAAACCATAACCCAGAAACTGTCATAAAAGGAGAAAAAAAAAACATAGAAAAAAGATTGGAAAAAAATAAATCATATAAACAGTTCTTTCGTTAAGAAAAAAATTGCTTAGAAACAGTTTATTTATTTATTTATTTATTTATTTATTTATTTATTTATTTATTTATTTGTTATGCCTCTTTGGGCATCTCCCCTTTAACTATCTTCTCAATTCAACTGTGTTACAAAAAAATCAAATTTTTAGTACAGTATCGATACCCAGATCAAATTCTGTTAAATATTTCATTTGACAACTCCCAAAAGTGCCCCCTCAATTTCTCCCTCCTACCACTTTCTCTGAATTAATCCAACCTCATCTTAAACTGATTCACACTATTGCTGTTTTTAATCTGATCTGGCAACTTATTCCAAAAACATATTATCCTGTGAGCCAAAAAACTTAACTGGTTAACAGATCTAGTTTTTGAAAACTGCATTGACAATAACCTTCCAGATCTAGAAATACTATTTCGGTTTTTATGTTAACAAGAAAAAAACACATTGACAAAAAAAAACAAAAAAAAAATATTGGAAATTGTTTTAAAAAAATTAAAACAAAAACAGAAAAAACAGAAACGTTTGCTGAAAATATAAAACAAAACATCTCATATAACAATGTTTCTATTGACAAAAAATAAAGTAAATAAAATAAACATCTAATGAAAAACAGTTGTTTGGCTATGGTATGTTATTATCGTCTGTCAGTCTTCAATTTAGCGTTTGACAGTTTTCACCTCGTCCACTCTCGGGCGCTTCCGAGACCTGCACGAACATTGACGACGCGAAGTCACGGAAACATGGTGCGTCATCTATAAGAGTACCGATCATCAAGTTAAACTAGGTTGAGCCTGACCAATACCAAATGGGTGACTATGAGATAATACCAGGCGAAAGAATAACCAAGTCTATTGACAACTTTGTTAAGACAATGTAAAATAAAGTGTTCGTAACGAATGAGAATTCAAAGAGTCCGAGAACGTTCCAGAGAAAAGGGAGAAATTGAGTATACATTTGGATAATTTTGGTTATTCGGACTACATTTCTCATCCTGAGTGTTATCATCACAACGTTTCGGCCGCTGTAACCTCCGGCCTTCTTCAGGCGTATCTCTTCGAACTCGGGAATCTTTATGTCGAACTCGGGAATCTGGACGGAATTTCGAACGGAACCCTTTATTTAATCCACGGGGGTACCATGGAGACGTTTTCAGTAATTCGCAATTCTACGTATCGCCCGCACCGAGTATTGAACCTTCAACCTTCAGATGACAAACACTTAAAACTGAATTTAACTTAGTACAATATCCACTGCGCCACGGGTTCTTGTGGACGCTGTGATGATAACACTCAAGATGAGAAATGTAGTCCAAATAACTAAAATTATACAAATTATCAATCCTCATCTAAAAAATTCAGAAATATTAAGTATACATGTTTGTTTCGGCTGGCGCCGTGTGCGTTTACGTCTGTGTCAATGAATAAGCATGAAGATATAATAATTGTTTGTCTTTTTAGAATTGTTTCCCCCCTTAAATTGCCTTTACTTTCCCCCTACCCCCCCCCCCCCAAAAAAAAAAGGGCCTATGCTGTTAAAGCAAGTTCGATGGAAAAAAGACGAGAAATTGTCTTTGTTGAGAATCGGCCGTTTTGTGTTTCTTTTTCGCCCGCGTTAATCAAAATATTCATTACAAAATGAAAATAAAATGGCCGGCAGCCATTGTGTTTCTAACGATTAACCGCTGCCAACCACGAAATTGCGGCGGTTCAAACTTCAATTCCTCCCCCCCCCCATCTCTCTCTCTCTCTCCGTTTTATCCGCCCCTTGTCCGACAAACAGGCAGAAACATTATGCTAACCCTGCCGTCCGTTGCTGCCAGGTGGTTAGCGACAGAATAAAACACCGTCAACCAGAGGCGAACAAAAGCGCGCTGACAGCCCGGGAAAAAAACTGAGAAATATAAAAACCCACTCTCTCAGTTTCTAATAAAACAAAATAAAACAATTACTTTTCGTAAAATTACGTTACCACTTCTCGTGTGTATGTGTTTCTCGCCTCTACGTGACTACACATTATTCGTTTCGTCTGTGTTTATCGCGTTGAAGAGCCCTGGATTTTTCCAACCAGATTTGTGTCATTGCGACAGTCATACTACGACATCTTACATATCGGACAGTTATAGTCGAGAAGATTTTTACATACTCTGCCTTGTCTTCTAAGATGGTCACCCGTAAAATGCTGACCAGCCTCAATGTCTATTTTTCTAATTAACTAATATATTTTTTCAACGTGTTGCCAGATCATATTAACATCATTAATGGCGTAATTTATAAAGAAATAATGAAGATATTTTAGAGAACTATCGGATGAGATGATTTGATTTTGGAAGATTGGCGTTAAGTTCAATTGCTGCCATAATTTTCTCTTAGCTAAACGTCATATAAGGTCTAGGGAAATAGAGGACAGATAAAGTTATGGAATTGGAGCTCCGTCAATCCGGATTGTAAAAGATAATGCTCGTATAAAGAAACGTAGCTGAAAGTAGCGCCACGTGTTCATGTTGAAAAGGTAGAAGATATAACAGAGAATAAATAAAATACTAACGGTGCTTCGACGAAATAGTTAACCTATGAAGAAGAATTACCGATGATGTGAGTGACACTACATCGAACTAAGTGAATCAAATCTTGTTCTAAAGCTAAAATCGTCCACCCCTTAAAAATATCTACCACTCTGCCGAAAACGACAAAAAGAACATTTTCAGCCGCGACCTTTGACCTTTGAGAGAGAGAGAGAGAGAGAGAGAGAGAGAGAGAGAGAGAGAGAGAGAGAATGTGTTCTGCACGTGTAATATGTTCCTATTGGGCCGATTGCGTTTGGCCAATGTTGTCAGACAATCGTGGTGCGATTCCCATCTGTTCGCCCGCAACGGGGAAAGCGGCGTCAATCTGATAAACCGACGGGAGGTGAATGAATTTAGTCGTTGTCGGACACGCGTGCTCATAAGCACGGGACAATGTTGATGGCTGCACTCGTCAAGACAAACTATTCGCGACGGCAATGGAGCGGAACCTTCGCAGTTCCACTTTGCACAACCACATTAAAAAAATGATTTACATAAAAGCGAACACAGAGAATTATTGCAAATTGAGCGCATTGTTAGTCAGTGTGAAATATTTCAACCTTTGAGTAATCATATGTCTCTACTATGAAGCGAACACATCGATTGTTTTTTGAAGGCCGCTTTTATACGGTTTTATCTTCATCTTGTAAAAAAAGATAAACGATGAAATATCATGAATATATAATGTATGTTGTGATATATATATATATATATATATATATATATATATATATATATATATATATATATATTTGATCCCCGTGTTAATATTAGACGCTTAAGGTTTCCTGTTTTTGTTTCACTCTTAGATAATTAACCCCCCTTTTTTTCTTTTTTTTTCTTTTTTATTTTACTTATATTTTTTCATTTATTAATTTTCCAACGAATGTTAAGTCTGCAATATCTTGGATTTAGTTAGTTTATCTGGAGATTTAAACTGCATTTTACTTTTTTTACTTTTTTTTTTTTTTTTAATGACTCAAAGCTTCTTTAGACTATATATATATATATATATATATATATATATATATATATATATATATATATATATATATATATATATATATATATATATATATATATATATATATATATATATATATACAGGGTGTCCCAAAAGTCACTGACACTTGAAAAAAATCATAACTTCTTTGTTTTTAAATAATTTTCTTTTCTTTTTTCAGAGTAGTTGAAGTTATCCTTCCGACGTTATCACAAACAAATACAGCATTGAGGAGCGAACCCACATTGTACACTAGAGATGCGCCAAGTGGAAATGCGATTAAAGTCATAATAAGCCGTTTTCAAAACCCAGATGCAGCATGTGACCTCCCGAGATCCGGAAGGTCTCGTTGAGTAAGAACTAAAGACAATCAGGTAGAATTCGAGCGAAGTCTGGAAGAAGATCCAAAAGTTTCAATCAGAAGAAAATCCCGACAGTTTGGAGTTTCACGATTTCCATACAAAATTCAGCTTGTCCAGCAGCTTCAGCATCAGGATTATGAGCAAAGATTGGAATTTGCTATGAGACTTCAAGATTTGGTAGTCAGTGTCACTAGCTTTTTATATATTAAGAAAAAGTAATTTAATTAATCAGTTCCAATGCCTCATGGGCGAATGTATCTCCGACAATAATAATAAAACTAATCATTACATCGGTTTCACTACCACAACACTTTCCCGAAGACTAACATTACATCTCTCCGAGACTAGCTCCATTTGCGAACACCAAAAAAGCATGACTGCCTCTATTCTCACTGTAGATGCACCCAAGTTAATGATACTAAAATAATGCACCACGATACTGACATCAATAGAATAACAATTCTTGAAGCCCTTTACATAAAAAACTAAACATCCCACGATCAATAATATGAATTACGACACTCGTCACAACATTTTAAAGTGTCTAGCATAGTAATTAACATCAACAAATTGTTAGCCGTTAAGCAATCGTACTTTACTATATATATATATATATATATATATATATATATATATATATATATATATAGTGTGTGGATTTCAATTTTGTGTAGAGAATCTGAATAACAGAGCTCAATGTAATTCAAACAGAGCAAAACAGAATTATAAAAGGAAAAACTATACACACATTAAGGTTGTACACATAATAACTTATTTCGACCCCTTTAATTAGGTCTCCTCAGATGTATGGACAACCACGTCAAAAAAAACCAAATAATGAGAGAAATTGATCGTCTTAAACGATTTAAGACGATCAATTTCTCTCATTATTTGTTTTTTTTGACGTGGTTGTCCATACATCTGAGGAGACCTAATTAAAGGGGTCGAAATAAGTTATTATGTGTACAACCTTAATGTGTGTATAGTTTTTCTTTTTATAATTCTATATATATATATATATATATATATATATATATATATATATATATATATATATATATTAACGAACGCTCTTTGACCTAGAGAGTCGAGTATATGCCATAGAAGTATAGTTATGACAAGGGAACGACGAAGCAACGTTTGTGTTTAATTCTACCGAATGACCGATTCCTTCAGTGGAATGAAACACAAACATTTCTTTGGAGTTCCCTCCCCCATGAGTATATTCTTAAACGTGTACTAAGCTCTATTCATCTATTGATCACTTTTGAATGAAATACCGAAACAAAAATATATCTTATGATATTAGTATAGTTATTACATAGAACTATATATAAACTGATGATTCTCTCATGTTGTGCGCATGCTTGTCACCGTGCACACTTCATCTGAAGTGGGGAGTGAAACTAAATGAATTGTAATTAAGTACAAGTGCATTACACACACACACCCACCCACACACACACACACACGTATATATATATATATATATATATATATATATATATATATATATATATATAAATATTTATATTCTCTCTTATCTACTTGCCTATCTGGTACCAAAGGTACTTAAGCTTTTTTTTTAATGCAACTTTTATTCCTATATAATTTTATTGCTAGCTACCATATCGTAGAATGGTTCTTGGGTGTAGTGTTTGGATAGTAGTAGTAGTAGTAGTAGTAGTAGTAGTATTATTATTATTATTATTATTATTATTATTATTATTATAATAATAATAATAATAATAATAATAATAATAATAATAATAATAAATTTCACTTATATATACATAAATTAATAATAATAATAATAATAATAATAATAATAATAATAATAATAATATATTACCCTTAAGACTACCGTGTGATATGGTAATTTGCATATCAAATAACATTATTATTATTATTATTATTATTATTATTATTATTATTATTATTATTATTATTATTATTATTTATTTATTTATTTATTTATTTATTTATTTATGTATATATTAGTGAAATTTAAGCTGAATTATTTCTACACTTGATTATTGGGGAAATGGTCGTTTGATCAGTACCATTGGAGAGCCATGAATATTATAACTGTCCTGTTTTTAAATCTCCGAAACAGTTACATGGTAAACAGCTGATGGTCCCCGTTTTTTATATTTCACGCTCAAGTTAAGGTCCCCTGTATTTGTTTCACTGTTAGATACTTAAACCCCCTTTTTATTTATAAATTTTCCAACGGTGAGTCGGCTTATGCAAGTGCTAAGTCTGTGATATCTTGGATTTAGTTAGTTTCTCTGGGAATTTAAACTGCATTTTCTCTTTTTTTCTCTTTTTTTTTTCTTTGTTTAAAATGATTCAAAGATTCTTTAGACTATATATATATATATATATATATATATATATAGGGTGATTCATAAGTCACTAAGCTATTTATTTTTGAAATTTTAAAGTTAAAAAATACGGTAATACAAAACAGAAAGTTTATTCAACAAATTAATTTATGGCAGTTTGAAATTACAGCAAATCTTCAAAAGTTCAACCTTCATTCTGCATGCATAGCTCCATTCTCTTTTGCAAGGAATTTACGACTGTTTGTAGCATATTTGATTGATTATGGTGTTGTGCGAAGGTTGCTTTCTGTTTACATCACGTTTCCATTGCATAACAAATAGCAGTAATTAGAGAGTAAGATAACAATTATCAAAAGTTGATAGTATGTTTGTGCTTCATATGCTAATCATTTTAAATAGCTAAGTGAAGTGACTTATGAATCATCCTGTATATATATATATATATATACACTCGACCAATACCCATTTCAAGACAGGTAAAATGAATTCCCCGAACATGAGAGTTTTGCACCATTTTCATGTCCCCCTTACAAAGATTAAAATCAAGATATAATTATACTAAACCTTATACCTAGAATCTTTATTCTAATTGTGATCAAAACTTATTACATGATTTTATTGTAGCAAATAACTTAAATTTAAAGCTTACTCTTAACGGGTTCTAATAAGAAATTGAAATTCAGGGAGTCTTGCTTCATTGGTGTCTAAATTACAATGGATCGAATTTAATGTAAATCTGAAATATTTTAATTTTCAAATAGGAGGTTGCGCTCATATTATGTCCGCAAAACCCTTTTAAAATACTACAAGGACACTGAAATTTGAGGCCTATTTATTAATATACCTTCTTGTTATCATTTAATTAAACAATTAGAGGTATCTGAATTTTCAGGAAAAAGACTTTTACCCTCTTTGCATAAAACTAAATTAAACTAAATACAGTCCACGTTCAGACCCTTTACGCATAACACGATCTTTTCAAAAATTCATAATGATCGCTTGATTAATTAAGGAGTGAATCCTGTACATACAAATATATAAACATACCTCACTTTATACAGAACTATGTATATATAAATAAATACACACACACACACACACATATATATATATATATATATATTATAAAGTAGGTGTATATATGTATAAATCTCTCTCTTCATATATATATATATATATATATATATATATATATATATATATATATATATATATATATATATAGTCTCGGAAGTTTCTCAACCATTAAAACTATATTAAAAAAATATATAGTCCCAAGTCTTTCAGTGGAAAATCACTCATGTAAGTCAATTTATTTTTTACAGTTATTATATTAGTTTGTTTCTAGCACTATTTTGAGGGATCATCAGTTGTTTACCATGAAAAACTGTTTCTAACTCTAACCCTAACCCTAACTCCAACTCCAACTCCAACTCCAACTCCAACTCCAACTCCAACCCTAACCCTAACCCTAACTCTAACCCTAACCCTAACTCTAACCCTAACTCTAACCCTAACCCTAACCCTAACCCTAACTCTAACTCTAACTCTAACCCTAACTCTAACCCTAACCCTAACCCTAACCCTAACTCTAACTCTAACTCTAACTCTAACCCTAACCCTAACTCTAACCCTAACTCTAACCCTAACTCTAACTCTAACTCTAACTCTAACCCTAACTCTAACCCTAACTCTAACTCTAACTCTAACTCTAACCCTAACTCTAACCCTAACCCTAACCCTAACCCTAACTCTAACTCTAACTCTAACTCTAACCCTAACCCTAACTCTAACCCTAACTCTAACCCTAACTCTAACTCTAACTCTAACTCTAACCCTAACTCTAACCCTAACTCTAACTCTAACTCTAACTCTAACCCTAACTCTAACCCTAACCCTAACCCTAACCCTAACTCTAACTCTAACTCTAACCCTAACCCTAACCCTAACCCTAACCCTAACTCTAACTCTAACTCTAACTCTAACTCTAACCCTAACTCTAACCCTAACTCTAACCCTAACTCTAACCCTAACTCTAACCCTAACTCTAACTCTAACTCTAACTCTAACCCTAACTCTAACCCTAACCCTAACCCTAACCCTAACTCTAACTCTAACTCTAACTCTAACCCTAACCCTAACTCTAACCCTAACTCTAACTCTAACTCTAACTCTAACTCTAACCCTAGCCTTCCCACTGTCGAGCAACGTGAATAAAACACCATCTTAGTTTTATTGAATTGTTTTTTTGCGATTAAAAGGACACAATCGAAATCCTTCAACCTGCACGACAAAGCCACGCCTCCCTTTTGTCCGCCCCGCTTTTGTCCGCCCCGCTTTTGTCCGCCTTGCTTTTGTCCGTCTCAAGATCAGAACTATCGCGCAAATTGTACGTGCTTGATGTTCCAGGCGTTCTGTTTATATCACGTGAATTAAAGAAAATTATCAAAATTAGCATCTCGAAATGCAATACTATAATCGCGGTGGCGCAAGGTGGTGCTAAAGTAGACATGTTTTGTTTTTTTTGTGTGTGTGCACTATTTTCTGTTAATGTAAACAGACAAAATTAAGCGCTTAGTAATTAGCCCGTCAACAAATCAAATGGCTTGGCGGATGAATACAGTTTTTCGAAACGCACCCGCACATATCTCGCGCTTAAAGAGAGTTGAGACCAAGAAGCGGTTCGAATCAGCCGCATTGGAATCCGCTACGGAGCATCGCGTCACATTATTTTGTGTAATTTATTATTATTATATGTCTTTAATAACTGAAATCTTTTTTCCAGTTCGGCCAAAATAAAAAGGTATTTTGGTGCAATTTTAGTTAAAGGCCGATGCAGTTAATTATTTTCATGTAAAAGCATTATTTTGTACTTACTCAGTCATATTTTATCTCTCACGCCACGAAAAAGAATTTAAAAATATCAAGCAGAACTTTAATTAGAACGATTTTTCCATTTCGATGTACAACCTGTATTTGTGCCCGAGCCGACATTTTGGGCTGTGAGCGGTCGGTAGAATAGACAAGGGCATTAACGGCGACACTTATCTGCCCTTAGTTAGCTAACCGGCCACTAAGCGGCCACTCCGAAAATGACAGACTCGACATTTCATATCGCCCTTATGGAAATGGAAAAATCGTTCTAATTAAAGTTCTGCTTGATATTTTTAAATTCTTTTTCGGGGCGTGAGAGATAAAATATGACTGAGTAAGTACAAAATAATGCTTTTACATGAAAATAATTAACTGCATCGCCCTTTAACTAAAATTGCACCCGTATTTTTATTACATAATAATAGCGTTGTTATTGGAATTTATTAACGTCTCTCTCACTGACTGGCTGCAGCCTTGTCCCTTAAAGGTCTCACAGATTGGCTGTCAGGCATCCCAGCCCCTACTCCCTTAGGAGTCACGTGAGTCAGCCCATAAACACGCTTGTACGCTGTGTCCCGGCCTCTTTCGACCTACCTTTTGAACCTGGTGGGACCGCAGATGGATGCTTCTGTGATAAAGCCCACGACGGCAGTCGCAGAGAGCCACCAATCCTTCCTGTTACCAACCATCTTGGACTGAAGTGATCACATCTCGACAAGAGCCAGAACTGGAGGCGGGCGCACGTGCAACTTGTTACCAGAACTCCCACAAGATTAGTTCGCGAAGAACGTTTCCGCAAACCTAAATTAACTTCCTCCTTTCTGAACTTTGAACTCACCATTTGTTGTATATATTTGCCCTCATGTTTTCTCACAAGTAAAACGGTTTTAAACTTATATACGATTGTTGTTGTGTTTCTTTCTCACAAAAGCTGTTGCCCTGTTTCTATTTTGCACTTATCTACATAATTGTTATTGTATTCTCACGTGCGAGAATTAAACTTTCTTCCACGGATAGTTAATCCCAACATTGTCTACCCTTTCTTCTTCGCCCCAGAAGGACATTTTGTTTAACTGCATTTTACATGGATTCACAAGTGTCGTCGACCACCTCTACAAGCGGCTTTTGGTATTGTAACCTAGAGTCGTAAACAGTATGAACTAGGGGACTAAAAAAACAAAACCCCTAAAATTCTGTCGTATTTTTTGCCAGATGATTGCTTCCCTAATGGCTGCAACATGGTTATCTTAAAAATCTAATGTCGATAAACACTAGTCATGAATTGTGCTCTCATCAATGCAGAAAAGAAACAATTTCAACCGGTCAGGAGGTGCGAACCAAGTTCACAGAGTCAGCCTAGAACCTGCAAGCAGTCTCCCTATCCTCGCGGCCACCCGAAACTGTCACATGATAAAGGGAAATTAAGATCTATATGCACCTAGAAGAATGCAGTCATCAAATGTTATTCATTTCATTCAGTATTTTCAATCCTCTCATAATATTCATTATCATTCAACTGACAATTGATTTAATCAACCTTTACCCTTAAATGGTTTTTAGCCTTGATAAGTGGCGAGTCATTAGTAAAAAAAAATGTAAAATTATCTTCGGAGCTCTGACGACAGATGGTGCGACTCATCGGTCATCGTATAACTGTCGCAATCAAATACATTTAGATGTAGAGGAACAAAATAATCAGGAAATATTTCCACTAATTAATAAAGACGATATAAAAAGAACGGCAATATCAAAAGGAAAAAAATGACAAAGGCGATCCATAGAAAAATAATAAATGTTTAGGATCAATTAAGTTTTAAGCACCCCAGAAAAAATACAAAGACAAGAGGAACGCATTCGGGTCAACATCGGTTTCCTGCGGTTGATCTTCGTACGTTGTAAATAAATGTTTTTTCGTCACAGTGTCGATTTTTGATATAGGGAAAGATATATTTTAAGAAAAAGGATAGCGTGCCCCTATCTACTTGCTTCCCCACGAGGGCGGAATGCATAATTAAATAAAATTTTATTGGGTGCGTCTTTTTTCTTTCTTTTTTTTTAGAAAACGTTTTAATAAACAAACGAATCATTGTCCATATTTGTCAAAACCGTGTAGACCCGAATGCGTCTCTCTCGTCTTTTCATTTTTCTGGGGTCCTTAAAACCTAATTGATCCATTTTTAATTGAAAACTTAAGACAACGAAAGATAAAAAGTTGGTACAATACGAAAATTTACGTGTGACAGTATCTGTAAATTGAATAAGCATTGTTGGTGTTCGTGTGTATTAGCGTGTCTGTTTTGTAAGCGAGAGAGAGAGAGAGTGCGTGTATGAACGGGCTACATGAGTTCGGTTAGCAGTGTGTATATGCTGTCGCTATGTTTAGGTGTTCGTGTGTGTCTCTCGTTGCATCTGTCGATTGCATTCGGCCCTAAAAGGCATAGGTAGCATTATGTCGTGCGCACGTGTGTTATGTGTTATCTCTGAATAAAACGTTTATTTACCCCAAATAAGGGGGCATATTGCCAATGAGAGGTAAGGGGCTTTTGTGATTATGGGGATAGATTTATAGGCGGCAACCAAAGTGAAGAGTTGTGCGACAAGATTTTTGTTCACATTGCATTTACATTTATGCATGTTGGGAAACAGGGGGCAGGAAAGGAATTACCAAGGTAAGCAGCCCTAGGATGGAAACTATAAGAGTACACAGTTTTCCGGCATCTGGCGACAACTACAGTTTTTATATTGCGCGCGTTAAATGTCTGGAGTTGATATTTCTTAAATTGAGATTAGTTGAAAAAAAAACTGCTGATTTGAACCGTTGTTCAATAAAGAGTCGATACGTAAAACACAACATTCACTGCTGCTACTACTTCCAACACCTTTACTTACGCTTGGATATTTTCGTAATTTCAAATCATATCTGATCTATTGTGCTTAATTACACACTGATATCGTTGTAACACGATGAAGTCCAACTTTTATTGCCTGTCTAATTAATCTTAAGTTTCGTCTGTAAGAGAGACAATACAACTTGGCCTTTCCTTTTCCGTCGGTGCAAAAGTTGCTTCCCTTGTTTTAAACAAGACAGAATGATTGTTATTAAAAATAAAAATAAATTAATTCAGATTATTCAGAAATGAACAAACCGACCTCGGAACTTGGCACATCTATCTATCCCGACTAGTCTGTCTGTCTCTCAGACTTCTTTCTTCCTTCTAACTGGTCTGCCTGTCTGCGAGTCTCCTTCTCTCTCATGGCATCGAGAATCAACCTCTTATCTTTATTTCATTATTTGAAACTAGCATATATATATATATATATATATATATATATATATATATATATATATATATATATATATATATATATATAGTTGTATTCCAATGACTATAGAACAATCAATCCATAACCAACACTTTCATCTGTCTTTTCAATTTCCTTATTTTCATATATCGGCGAATACCTGTAATTCCTCTTTGCCTCACAAGCAAATTTTTTTTAATTCGAATATTTTTTAAAATTCTAATTAGCTATAATTTTTAATTTTATTTTAGCAAAAATTATAAAAAATAATTTCCATGAGGGAAATATTTTTCAATCTGAATTTTAGGTCATGTACGTTTTTCCGCGATTTTGTACTAACTGTAGTTTCGTATCAACCATTAGTATGAATATGGAATTTTATGATGAGGAGTATTTTATCTTCAGCATAAACAATAATTTATCAATCGGTTTTTCCAGTTTTTTTTTGTGGGGAAGTCTTTCTATCGTTTTTTTTAATTTGCTGTTACCTTTGTCAAGAAGTTTAAAGAAAACTTTTCCGATCTTCCTTTCTCATGTTTTTGAAATGATGTGTTTTTCCTTTTACTATTGAATGAACAATTTCTCTGATGATCAACGACGTTACAATAAAGACTGTGTATTTCTCTTAATGTTGCTATAAAACGTACGTAAGATGTAAAAAAGTATTGAATTTCGAAAATATAAACATAAACAAATAAAATGTAATCATATAAAAAAATGTTTTGGTGATGCAAAAATGAATTACAGGTATTCGCCGATATATAAATATAAAAAAAAATTGAAAGAAGAGATGAAAGTTATGGTTATTGATTGATTGTGCCTATGGTCATTGGAATAGAACTACAAAATATTTATGCTCTGAAGCTTGTAATACAACTTCATTGAGCTTGCAATTTGTAACATTAAATATATAGTTTTTGTAAGAACCCATATATATATATATATATATATATATATATATATATATATATATATATATATATATACATATACATATATATATATATATATATATATATATATATATATATATATATATATATATATAGGATGATAGTATCATGATGAAACAACATATACGACACTGCCCTAAAATAAGAGATAATGCCTGGAGGGATTGTCTCCTGACACGAGAACTAATACTATGCTACCCACCAAAGGAGGGGGTATTGCCTGGGAGGATGGTCTCAAGACAACAGAACAAATATTAAACTACCCCTCCCCCAAAGAAAGGAGGAGGTAATGCCTGGGAGGATGAAATCCTGACGAACAACAGATACTACACTATTCCCAAAAGGAGGAGGTAATGCCTGAGGGGATGATATCCTGACGAACAACAGATACTACACTACCTCCCAAAGGAGGAGGTAATGCCTGAGAGGATGATATCCTGACGAACAACAGATACTACACTACCCCAAAAGAAGGGAGTAATGCCTGAGATGATGATATTCTGACGAACAACAGATACTACACTACCTCAAAAGAAGGGGGTAATGCCTAAGAGGATGATATTCTGACGAACAACAGATACTACACTACCCCCAAAAGGAGGAGGTAATGCCTAAGAGGATGATATTCTGACGAACAACAGATACTACACTACCCCAAAAAGGAGGAGGTAATGCCTGAGAGGATGATATTCTGACGAATAACAGATACTACACTACCCCCAAAAGGAGGAGATAATGCCTAAGAGGATGATATTCTGACGAACAACAGATACTACACTACCTCCAAAAGGAGGAGGTAATGCCTGGGAGGATGTAGTTATGAAAATAGAACAGATACTACACTTAGTTAAGCATCGAATACTGATACATTAGACTAGTGAAGTAAATTCGTTTGAGCCTGGTACAACTTTGTGGAACGACTTTATTCTGTTGTTGGCATTGTCACAGGAGGGACTAGGTGAAGGTTGCCAACATCTATAAGAGAAAGTGGTACTATGGAATCGACTGGATTCGAACTTGGCACACCCGTGCCGTCAGTCCGCGTCGTTATCCACTTAACCACTAACCATTAGATTAGCATAGTATAGTCAACTGAATTGAGCATTAAAATATAGTATACTAGTCTAAAATTAATAGAAGCAATAGTATAGTTTCGGTTTTAGACAGACAGATAACAAATCTCCATGAGAAATAGATTTTTCATTCAATCTCTTATCGATTTTATTTTTTTAATTATTTTCTTTCCTTCACTTTTTTTTTCTTCATTTTTGTAATTCGTGTTAAACATTTCTTTTTTCAGCAACTCTATCTTTTTATAAATTTTTTCTTTCTCGGTTCAATTTTTCTTTTCTTTCTTTTTCTTTCTGTTTTCTTTCTTTCTAGTTTTCACTATTTTTTTCTTTTTTTTCTAGTTTTCACTATTGTTTCTATTCTTTTCTTTCTTTCTTTTTTTCTTTTTTCTTTCTTTCTTTTTTTCTTTTTTCTTTCTCTTTAGTTTTCACTATTTTTTCTTTTCTTTTCTTTTTTCTTTTTTCTTTTTTCTTTTTTCTGTTTTCTTTCTTTTTCTTGAGTTTTCACTATTATTTTTTTCCTTTTCTTTTCTTTTTTCTTTCCTTCCTTTCTGTTTTCTTTCTTTCTAGTTTTCACTATTTTTTCTATTCTTTTCTTTCTTTCTTTTTTCTTTCTTTTTTCTTTCTTTTTTCTTTCTCTCTAGTTTTCACTATTTTTCTTTTCTTTTTTCTTTCTTTTTCTTGAGTTTTAACTATTTTTTCTATTCTTTTCTTTCTTTCTTTTTTCTTTCTTTTCTTTTTTTCTTTCTTTTTCTTGAGTTTTAACTATTTTTTTCTATTCTTTTCTTTCTAGTTTTCATTATTGTTTCTATTCTTTTCTTTCTTTTATTTTTTCTTTCTTTCTTTTTTTTCTTCTTTTTTCTTTTCTTCCTTTCTGTTTTCTTTCTCTCTAGTTTTCACTATTTTTTTCTTTTCTTTTCTTTTTTTTTCTTTTTTCTTTTTTCTTTTTTCTTTCTTTTTCTTGAGTTTTAACTATTTTTTTCTATTCCTTTCTTTCTTTTTTCTTTCTTTTCCCCCTTTTATTTGTTTTGGCGCCCATCCCTGACCCACACATTCCCGTCTGCTTTTTTTTTTCTTCCTTCATTTAATCAATTTGTTTAATGACAATCCTGACCGTCAAAGCGTGTTAAACAGATGTAATACTGTCATTAAAGAGGCCTCGTAACCTATAAACAGTTGCACCGTTTAGACTATCCGTTGAACAGAGGAGCGGGCGGAGAGCTGCAGGGGAGAGGGGGGAGAGGGGGGAGAGAGGGGAGAGACAAGGGCGACGACGACACCGGCGCCGACGGCGATCAACTCTCAGCAATTTCCACTGAGACACTGATAGCGTCCTCGCTGTTTGTTCGGGCTCGGTTCCTGCCAGGGACGCCCATCAGAATGGTTAGCGTAAGTGTCTCTACCCTGCACATAAAGACGTGGAGGTGTATTCCACTGTGTACGCAGCACGTGTTTTCGTTCAGAAGTCTATACGTTCGTCCCAGCACGCTTTGCTTTCTCGGCTTTCCGGCGTATCGATAACCTTTTGTGGGTTGTTTAACATCGAAATCGAATACTCATTTATAATGGTCCATTTTTCAATTGATACAATTACCTGGATGGGTTCATACCTTTCCCCCCAAAGGTGTCTGTGCTTTAGTGAACAGAAATGATCTGATAGGGCTTGAACTCGGATTACCGATTCAGTAGTCAGCATCGTTGACCCTGTCTGCCAATAGCACCCTTCCCATGTATATATGACTTTTATATAAACCTTCGGGGCTTGATTTACGCCGGTCTATGGGTTTGCCCTGTGCAGTTCTAGGAGGTCCACCCTCCCAGGCTTTGCCTCCCCTCTTTGGGGGGGGGGGAGTAAGTTTATTGCTTACTGCCTGAGGCGCCCCTACCGGGGAATGCCGACGGGGCTGCCCAGGCAATTTTTTAAATGGCTAGAGTGCTCACCTCTCGGGCGCTTGCTTTTCAAATCCCACTTTCCCGACTTTGTGTCACATCTTACTAGATAAATTAGATGACTTTTATATAAAGATTTATGTCATTGTATCATACGTAGTACTGCTATGATCACCTTGATATACCAGTTCCCGTCAGATCACCGAAGTTAAGCGATGTTGATCCTGGCCAATGCTTAGATGGGTGACCACTTAAAACTACCAAGTGCTGTATGTAAAACCTATCTCTAGCGCTCTTGTGAGCCGATAACCGGCTATCAATCTGAAACTACAACGAAGAGTCTTGAGCCGTGTGTTGTAATCTGCGCGGACCAAACACTGACTGGCGATGGCAGATCGATTTCAGATTCAGATGTGTGAATTTTATGTATTTGTTCGCCCAGAACGTTTACAGCGTTTTTTTTTGTTTGTTTTTGTTAGAATGAAAATAAAGCGAATTTATTCGCATTGCAATAATTGGACACTACATGATCGACTATGCACCGAGATGCTACGCGTCGTCTACAACAAGCGACTTTTAGCGCTTACTCGACATTTATCACGACACGCTGAATCTGCTGGAAAAGGGCTGGGAGACCTCATAGTACGAACAAGACTGTTAGCGAGAAGGAAATTGTATTCTAGAGATCGGAGCTTCCGGCTGCAATGAGTGAGCAAGCATCATGGCGCACGAATTCCACATATGGGGGAGGTACCATACAGAGCGCTCTCTCTTTCCTTGACAAAGTTCAAAAACAACTTCGAAATCTAGTTGGTGAGGTCCTCTCCTCTCTTCTCTGCAGCCACTTCCTCACAGAAATGTTGCTAACTTTCTTCTTACGTTAGAGCATGACGTAATTTTCTAGTGCCCTGGCCTCCTTTACGTGCACCGGGGTTGGGTGATTAATCACCCCCTTTACTCCCGCTCGTTTAATCACCCAGAAAAACAAAATCAATTTAATCTGATACAAAGCGTTATATTACAATAAGATGATGTAAAGTGCGATATAACGGACACAGATTAAACAAACAAACGTACACATAATAATAAAAACGGCTTACCCCCCTAACCCCCCCCCCCTCAAACAGAAGAGAGGGTCGTGTGTGTAATTGGTCAGGTTGGGGTCTGTTTAGGCCAATCTTATTTTTATGACCACGTTTCATTGTCATCAGCTGATTGAGACAGATATTTAAAACCCAAACCATATGGGAAGCAGTCATCACGTCTCGACCCTTAACCAGTCGCGTTTTTTTTTCACTCCAACTCCCCATCTTTAAACTTCCCTCCCCTTTCAATTCACGTTTTGTCCTTTACTACGCTGACCCCCCCCCCTCTTCTTGTATTCGGGCTGCACTTTGTTACTCTGGAGCTGTGTTCCCCTCTTTTTCGTCCACAACCTGATTAGGATCGTCCATGTTTCTTTTTAATACCCTTTTCAATGGGCAACGTGTGAAATGTTTTCTTTTCCTCTCTTTCATTTTTTTTCCATTAGATTCGTCGTCTTTTGCTTCTTCATCTTTTTGCTTCTCCATCGTTTATTTTTTGTTGCGTTTTATTCTTTTTTGTTTATTTCATCTCTTTTTGCTTCTTCGTCGTATTTTGCTTCTTCATCTTTTTTTTGCATCTTCCTAGTTTTTTTGCTTCTTCCTCGTTTTTTTTTTTTGCTTCTTCTTCGTTTTTTGCATCTTCATTTTCTTTTTACTTCATGATTTTTTGCTTCTTCATCTTTTTTGCTTCTTGCTCGTTTTCTGCTTTTTCATGTTTTTTTGCTTTTTCATCTTTTTGGGTTCTTCATCTTTTTTTGCTTCTTCATCTATTTTTGCTTCTTCATCGTTTTTTGCTTTTTCATCTTTTTACTTCTAACTATTTTTTTGCTTCATCATCTTTTTTTGCTTTTTCATCGTGTTTTGCTTCTTGATCGTTTTTTGCTTCTTGATCGTTTTTTTGCTTCTTCATCGTTTTTTTGTTTCTTCATCTTTTTAACTTTTTCATCTTTTTTACTTTTTCATCTTTTTTGCTTTTTCATCTTTTTTTTGCTTCTAAAATGTTTTTGCTTCTTCATCTTTTTTTTGCTTCTTCATCGTTTCTTTGCTTCTTCATCTGTTTTTGCTTTTGCATCTTTTTTTTTGCTTCTTCAACGTTTTTTGCTTCTTCATCTTTTTTTATCTTCTTCATCGTTTTTGCTTCTTCATTGATTTCTGTTTCTTCATCGTTTTTTCCATTCTTCATCTTTTTTAAATGCATTCTCGCATCACTTTAAGAAGTAGCATTTTCAAACTGATAGAAATATTATCCATGAAAATGCTACTTAATATAGCTTGTAATAGCATGTCCGTTGGTCACTTACGATTGAAATAACATTTTCGCCAGTCCATCAAGCTGAAATTTTAAATAGAATTTTCCTTTTTAAATTTAAGTGTTACAGACCAACGAAAATGATATTTCAAACAACAATTAAATTTGCGCAAAAGAAGTTTGGATTTATTTATACACAATCGGAAATGCCGGGAAAGAAAGTAAAGTGTTATACTCGTATATATATATATATATATATATATATATATATATATATATATATATATATATATATATATACACACACTTTGTCAACGGACATTTACCCAACTGGACAGACTCTATATTTTGATAATCTTTTATGTACACAGTTTTACTTTTCATTACTTTATATTGTTTCTTTAATTTTCTTCAAATTTTGAATTTTGTTTATTCCCCTGCCAACTTATCTATCTATGTAATTCCTCTGATAATAACATTTTAATCTTTGAAAAGCCTGGCTTAAGGAAAAGAAAGTTAAGCATGTTTTTATCGAGTACACCTTGCATTAAACAATCGATTATCCGCACATCCTTATCTCTCTTCCTTCATTTATCTTTATATATATATATATATATATATATATATATATATATATATATATATATATATATATATATATATTTCACTTAGAAGATATTTTATTCAGTGAAGGCCAATAAAAATAAGCTCGATGATAAACTTTCAAAAAAACATATATATATATATATATATATATATATATATATATATATATATATATATATATATATATTGGTACAGAAAAATTAGTACAACATTCGTACCGTCGGTTTCAAGCACGGAAAGTCTTAGCCATCCGGCTCTCTTCAGCTTCTGTTGTCATCTGGATGGCTAAGACTTTCCGTGCTTGAAACCGACGGTACGAATGTTGTACTAATTTTTCTGTACCAAAATAAATAGATATTATGCTTTTTAACTTTAATTCTTAATTAATCGAGCACTCTGCTTGGATTTTTCCAACTATATTACAAAGAAGGTATATATATATATATTTGTGATTGTTTATTATCTATGTACGTATACGTTTCGTCCTTTATAATCGGGACTCATCAACATAGAGATATGACTATTCACTACCGGCCATGCGATTCGAAACCCCGGATTACGAGTATTTTCAACTCAACTCCCGACGCCTGAGCCATTAATAATTTTAACACTTTGTGCGGCGGCTTGACGTCATAAGAGCGTTCTACTTAATGAAAAGAACGATGCCTATATATATATATATATATATAGTCAATTTTTCAGCATTTTAAGCAATACAACCTAATTCAGACAACTTTTAGTTAATAACACAAAAATTGTACATGACTTAAACGTAAAAAGACTGAACACCCTCGAGGCCTTGTACATAAAGGCCAGACGTTTTACGGCCAATCAACTCTTTTAATGTCATTTAATATTATTACAAAAAGGGACGTAAATCTGTATGTTATATTTATCAATGAATCTAGGTGGACTCCGATACCCCAAATACCGACCGGACAACCAACCGCCAAATCATAATAATTTACAAAAATAACTGCTCTTTTTCGCTGTCTTCCGATACTCCCACGTCTCGTAACGATCTTGCCCCACGAAGAACATTCTCGATTTGCAATTTAAGTCGTACACAGTAGCCGCAAACAAAGTCAACCCAGGAAAACCTTCTTTATGGAAGAAGAGGATGTAATGCCTGGGAGGATAGTCTCACGACAACAGAACAGATATTACATAGCCCTCCTCCCAGAAGGAGTAAGTAATCTCTGAGAGGATTGACTAACGACAACAAAAGGGATACTGCATGTACCACAAAGGAGGAGGTGATGCCTGGGAGGATGGTTACATTACAACATAAAATATGCTATACTATTTCCCCTGCCTAAAAAGGATTTTATCCCTGGGGGATGGTCTCATGAGAAACGAGCCTATACAACACTACCTCCAAAGGAAGAAGGAATGCCTGGGAGGATAGTCTTATGAGGAATGGGCATATACAACACTGTCCTCCAAAAGGAGTAGGGAATGTCTGGGAGGATAGTCTGAAGACAATAAAACAGATACTACACTGCCCTCCCCCAAATGAGGAGGTAATGCTTAGGGGGTGGTCTCATGACAGCATAATATATACTATGCTATCACCCCCAAAAAGATAAGATAATGCGTGGGAGTATGGTATAATGACCCCCAAACAGATACTACAATACACCCCCTAAACAAAACAAGAAATCAGGAGGTAATGCCTGGGAAGATGGTCTCAGATACTACATAGGCCCAAAGAAAAAGGGAATGCCTGTGAGGATAGTCACACGACAATAGTACAGATAATATACAATCTCACCCTCTAAAAAAGAGGAGTAAATGCCTGGGAGGATAGTATCATGACGACAGCACGGATAATGCACTACCCCCCCCCCCCAAAAAAAAAGAAAGCAGAGGTAATGTCAAGGAGGATTATATTATGAAGAACGAACATATACATTATACCCCCAAATGGGGAGGTCATGGCTGTGAGGATGGTTTTATGACTAACAGATATACTATACTACCCTCCCAAATGAGGAGTTAATGTCTGAGGGGGGTGGTCTCATGACAATAAAACATATACTATACACGGGGGAGGGAATAATGCCTGGGAGGATGCTATCATTACCACAACACTGAAACTACACTATTATCCTTCTTCAGAAAAAAGGAAACAATGGCGAAAGAACATACACTATACTATCCCCCAAAAGACTAATTAACGCCATGACAATCGAACAGATACTATACTACCTCATCCCCCTGAATCAAGCATAGAAATATAGTATATTAGTATAAAATAGTATAGCAAACTTAATTGGGCAATAACACATAGTAATAGTATAGTGTCGGCTTCAGACAGGCCGATACCAAATCTCCATTAGTAATAGACGTGATGTTTCTAGTCTCAGTCTTTTCTCTAAATACTATTATGGCATGTGTTCTTCAGAATTATGTGATCTATTCCCTGCTTCTTTTGTTCCAGCTCGTTTGATTCGTTGGTCTAGTGGTCTTCATCAATTCGCTGTTTTGATACATCATTGTAAAACAGCTTCCTATTCAAGTAGCTTCTTTCCAAGAACCGCAGCCTTGTGAAACTCTCTTCCTGCTGACTGTTTTCCTCCTATCTATAGTCTTGGTATTTTCAAGACTAAGGTCAATAGGCATCTCCTGTCTTTGCGATACTCATCTTTTGTTCTTTTTAGCTCCTTACATCAAGTGGCTTCATGCCTTGTCTGGAGCGACTTCCATAAAATAATAGACATTCAAATGGACATTTTTCACTATTATAAAACTAGGAAATTCGAGTTTAAGGTTAAATTCTTACGACTAGGAAGTTATGTTTGACTTGAATTATAGTTCCAAAGCCAAAAGTCAAGTATTAAGGTTTATTCGCGCTTCTAAACCAAAAGGAAACAGTAATAGGCCGACGCGCCTCTGTTGTATAAAAGAAGCCATTCTTGAATCAAATTTCTTTTTCAGTTTTGCAGTAATTACGAGAAAGGTGTATTTTTTATGAATGCTACTTGACTGGCTGCTCAAAAGTCTGTGACAGCAAAACTGGCAAGTGTTTCATTTAAAATGCGCCGTTTTAATTGAAGCCGTCGATTCAGAGCTGTGGACTAGCAAAGGTTAAGCAGCGCTGATTTCACTGAAGATCTATTGAAGCCGCCGACGCCGCCACCGCCGACACCGACGACGACGACGACTACGCGAGGGCCGGGCACAAACAGGAGTTCTTTATGCCCCACAGCCTCGCCTAACGAGCGGGACGGTCATGGGGCAAGTGATGCGTGCAGAAAAGAGCCGGTGGCCATTGTGATGGAGCAATAATCATTTTAAAAGGTTAAGCGCCTCTCTTGTGTAAAGGACATCATAAAACTACAATAAAGGCACACACACGCACGCACACACACATACACACACACACACACACACAAGCACTTTCGCCACTTTGATATACGCATGCGTAGTAACACGTATAAGCAGGTTTCCAAATTACTTCTGGCCTCATTCAGTTTCCAGATACAATGGATACCCCCTGCAAAGGTGCCCGTGCGATTAAGAGTTTATCCTAAAACAAGGGTTGCACAACGATCTGGAATTACTTATGTCCAGTGGAAATAAGGAATCCAAGCTGAGCGAAAGAAATGCTGGTGTGAGTGGAAAAGGACTAATTTATTTCAGAGTTTGCCTTCAAACGCGCTCGGTATTGAGAGGATTGAAAACGGTTAGGTTTAGGGTTTAGGGTTAGGGTTAAGGTTAGGGTTTAGGGTTTAGGGTTAGGGTTAGGGTTAGGGTTTAGGGTTAGGGTTAGCGGTAGGGTTAGGGTTTAGGGTTAGAGTTATGGTTATGGTTAGAGTTAGGGTTTATGGTTAGGGTTAGGGTTTAGGGTTTAGGGATAGGGATAGGGTTAGGGTTAGGATTAGGGTTTGCGTTTAGGGTTTAGGTTTTAGGGTTGGGGTTTAGGGTAAGGGTTTAGGGTTTATGGTTACGGTTACGGTTTAGGGTTAAGGGTTTAGGGTTAGGATTAAGCGTTAGGGTTAGGGTTAGTGTTTAGGGTTTAGGGTTTAGGGTTAGGATTAGGGTTAGCGTTTAGGGTTTAGGTTTTAGGTGTAGGCTTTAGGGTAAGGGTTACGGTTAGAGTTTAGGGTTAGGGTTAGAGTTAGGGCTTAGGGTTACGGCTATGGCTACGGCTACGGTTAGGGTTAGGGTTAGATTGTAGGGTTTAGGGTTTATCGTTAGTGTTAGGGTTAGGTTTAGGGTTTAAAGTTAGGGTTAGGATTAGGGTTAGGGTTACGGTTAGAGTTACGGTTAGGGTTTAGGGTTAGAGTTAAGGTTAGGGTTTAGGGTGTAGGGCTAGGGTTAACGTTAGTGGTTAGGGTTAGGGTTAGGGTTAGATTTAAAGTTAGGATTACGGTTTGGAGTTGGGGTTAGATTTATTACTTAAGAAGTCGGCTTAATAGGTATTTGTGTATATTGGACTTGACGGCGACCATATTGTAGTTAATAGGGGGACAGTACCCTGATGTTGCGTTCCTCAGATCGGAAGTTTTTCGGAAGGAACTTTTTTATGAAACATCCGTTTGATTTTAATTCCACACGGGAAGAAAGAACAGTTATTTGCAGCAGTGTTAACTAGACGAGTTCTTACTGTGAATGTTTTACAAGGGGAACCTGTCGAGCACCTAAAATGTCTCCTATTTACTTGACTTCCCAGAAGGGAAGTATAAGACATAAGTTCGGTTTAGATAAAAAAAAAAAAATTAAATTGACTCAGTCCAAAACGATTTCTCCTCCTGGAGTGGTGGATGTATTTATTGTCTTGATTCGCAAACATTTTCGAAAAAAGGGGTCGATATTTCGCCGTCCTAGTTTTAAAACAATGATCTGTAATGTCTTAACTTATAACGAATATTATGAAATCCGTATTAATTTATATAAATACAGATTTCATAATCTTCGTTATATATGTGCGTCTGTTTGTTTGTCCGAATTAGACTTCAGCATAGAGCTCAGGACTATCTGGTCTGCATGAAATTTTCCTCGTTGGTCGCAGCTATTTTTTAGCCCGACACAGAGAACAGCAAATCTCAGCGGTTGCATGTGAAGTCGGGGAAGGTTTGTCCCGGAACACACAAGAGAATTGTGCAGAAGCAACGTTTCTATTTTAACTTCATTCATTTGCGATTTCGCCCGACACGTATTTTCTTGCTACATGCAGAGGTAGAGACGACCAGAGGACGACGGATCCTGATTCCGACTCCTCCTGGATTTTTACCAGAGCCCTGTTAACCGGGTTGCAGGCTAAATACCGCTTTGTGCCAGACTTGTCCGCCATGGGTAGCCTTGCAGGAAACCGGAGTTCAAGACGGCAAAGCTCTGCGTATGCGAAACGACTGACCTTCTGAAAACAATAAATAACTTTTGAAAGCATGCCTGTGCGAAGTGGACGTTTTTAGGGAAGCAATGGTTGCACAACCACTAACCGCATTGGATATGCTGAATGAGAGTCTGCCTATCGGTCATGGTGTTGCGAGACTGCGATTCCGAAGACTGTCGGCTATCAAAGATAAAATCCGGAGAGGGGGTTATAGGTAAACGGTTTCGACAATTTTTCTTCATGTTCAAACAAAAGAAAGGCAAAAATGATCGCCACGGACGAAATCAGAAAATGTAAAAGATTAAATCCCAGAAAATAAAAATAAAACAATAAAATCAAATTTATTTTTTGTCACCTATTATTTGTAAATGTTCCGATCTTTTCGAAGCTTATTTATTTATTTATTTTTTGAAACTCTTCTTCTTCTTTTTTTGTTCTTCTGCTTCTCCCTTTATTTCCTTTTCTGTCTCTTCTTTTTCTTCTTCTTCTTCTTCTTCTTCTTCTTCTTCTTTTTCTTCTTCTTCTTTTTCGTCCTCTTTTTTCACTTCCTTCTTCTTCTCCCCCTTCTTCCGATTCCTCCTGTTAACATTATTTCCACCCCCCTCCTCCCCATCTTCTTCTTCTTCTTCTTCTTCTTCTTCTTCTTCTTCTTCTTCTTCTTCTTCTTCTTCTTCTTCTGTCTCTTCTTTTTCTTCCTCTTTTTTCACTTCCTTCTTCTCCTCCCCCTTTTGATTCTCCCTGTTAACATTATTTCCACCCTCCTTCTCCCCATCTTCTTCTTCTTCTTTTTCTGTCACTTCTTTTTCTTCCTCTTTTTTCACTTCCTTCTTCTTCTTCTTCTTCTTCTTCTTCTTCTTCTTCTTCTTCTTCTTCTTCTTCTTCTTCTTCTTCTTCTGTCACTTCGTTTTCTTCTTCTTTTTCACATTATCTCACATCACATTATTCCCCTCCCCCTCCCCTCCTCACCCCTCCACCTCCCCAATCCTCTCCATCCTCTTCTTTTTCTCCTTGATTTAATCTCTCGCAACACTTCCAACGATCCGGCCTTTTTTACGGCTGCTCTCCCCATTTTATGTCATTCTAATGATCAACGCCTGACGAACCACTAAGCTTCGCGCCAAATAACACAAAAGAAAACAAACGACCGTGCAGCTTCACTAAAGACTCGTGCCAATCACACCCAAATAACCGGAAGAAAAACAATGAAATCTGTTCACATATAAAAACGGGTGTTCTATTTTTATGAAGCGCACGTGCTTGTGTGTCTTCAAACTTTCCTAATTATATATTCATGCATATGTTTATGCTTTCAAATCAGTGTGTATCTCCAGATGTTCGCACATGTGCATACATATATATATTTGCGTGTTAAACGAGTCGTGTGTGTATAATTCTCAATGTTGTGTATATTTTTTGATGTGTTTGTTTTGGTAAAAAACGTGAAAAGAAACGGAGAGAATGCAAGCA
>OY744546.1:55174392-55189392 GCA_963556195.1 Sepiola atlantica | reverse complement strand
TGTTATTTGATATGCAAATTATCATATCATACGGTAGTCTTAAGGGTAATATATTATTATTATTATTTTATCATTATTATTATTATTATTATTATTATTATTATTATTATTATTATTTATTTATGTATATATTAGTGAAATTTTAAGTTGAATTATTTCGACACTTCATTATTGGGGAAATGGTAGTTTATCAGTACCATTGGAGAGCCATGAATATTATAACTGTCCTGTTTTTAAATCTCCGAAACAGTTACATGGTAAACAGCTGATGATCCCCGTGTTAATATTAGACGCTTAAGGTCTCCTGTTTTTGTTTCACTCTTAGATACTTAACCCCCCCTTTTTATTTTTTGTATTTACCTTTTTTTTTATTTATTAATTTTCCAACGAATGTTAAGTCTGCAATATCTTGGATTTAGTTAGTTTCTCTGGGAATTTAAACTGCATTTTTTTTATTTTTTAAATGACTCAAAGCTTCTTTAGACTATATATATATATATATATATATATATATATATATATATATATATATATATATATATATATATATATGAGTATATGAAAGGATAAAAATAATCCGACGGTATGAAATTAAAAATGGAAAAACGGAAGACCTTTTCGCTCAACGTTTCGCCCAAATTTCACGTGGGCTTTGTCAAGAGCGGACGAAGAATACGTCTTTTGTCATTTTTGTATTCTTCGTCCGCTCTTGACAAAGCCCACGTGAAATTTGGGCGAAACGTTGAGCGAAAAGGTCTTCCGCTTTTCCATTTTTAATTTCATATATATATATATATATATATATATATATATATATATATATATATATATATATATATATATAGTGTGTGTGTGTGTGTGTGTGTGAATCTGTTAGACTATGACTGAAGTGTTATTTCAAATGCAACCCCTGAACAAAAAGGTGCATTTGCACATATGGAACATAATCCTAAAATTATGCCATCGATCTTCTAAACAACTTGTACAAGACATCAAAAAGACGAATTCGTTCTTTTTATTTTCTCAAGTAAACTAAAAATGACGTTCAATTTGAAATAAGCGCAAGCACGTCCATCAAGTGTGTAATTTCGGTCGGAAAAAACGAAAAAAAAAAAAAACTTTTTTCAATTAACTTGAAAATAACTACAAAAAAGCTAAATACGAAGATGAAAAACAGAAATTTTTACAAACAAAATTTTTTTACAAACATATAAATACATCAATTCTTACAAACATATAAATATATCAATTCTTACAAACATATAAATATATCAATTCTTACAAACATATAAATATATCAATTCTTACAAACATATAAATATATCAATTCTTACAAACATATAAATATATCAATTCTTACAACCATATAAATATATCAATTCTTACAAACATATAAATATATCAATTCTTACAAACATATAAATATATCAATTCTTACAAACATATAAATATATCAATTCTTACAAACATATAAATATATCAATTCTTACAAACATATAAATATATCAATTCTTACAAACATATAAATATATCAATTTTTACAAACATATAAATATATCAATTCTTACAAACATATAAATATATCAATTCTTACAAACATATAAATATATCAATTCTTACAAACATATAAATATATCAATTCTTACAAACATATAAATATATCAATTCTTACAAACATATAAATATATCAATTCTTACAAACATATAAATATATCAATTCTTACAAACATATAAATATATCAATTCTTACAAACATATAAATATATCAATTCTTACAAACATATAAATATATCAATTCTTACAAACATATAAATATATCAATTCTTACAAACATATAAATATATCAATTCTTACAAACATATAAATATATCAATTCTTACAAACATATAAATATATCAATTTTTACAAACATATAAATATATCAATTCTTACAAACATATAAATATATCAATTCTTACAAACATATAAATATATCAATTCTTACAAACATATAAATATATCAATTCTTACAAACATATAAATATATCAATTCTTACAAACATATGCAGCTGATCATTTTGAAAAGAATTTTCTTGTCTTTTTTGTTTCGTTTTGGAATCGAGAAGTGAATGTATTTTTTATCGCCATCTCTTTTGATTTCGCTTTTGGAAATTTATTTTCGTATCTGCCAATTTAACATGCCGCCATTGCGTCTGTCATTTTAATTTTCATAGATTGTTTTTTTTTCTTTTTTGACTATTTATATAACTTCTTAATATCGATCTGGAGTCTTTTGAACGGTTCATCTAGACCTTTTTATTTCTTCTCGCTTCGTTTTATATTTCCGTTTTCGGTTATTTTTATTAAGCGTTCAGTTTTACGACTAAATAGACGCCATCTTGGTATGGAAAATGACAAGGATTGGTTAATTGTGCGGTGATAGAAATGTCTGATTGCTCGTTTTTCTCTGCGTTCAATGGATCATTTGTAAAATGAAAAGTTTTATTTCATTACTAAAGTGACGATATATGTTTCTCATTGCTTCCCAACTTACCTAGAAAATGTATAATTGAAGTCATTTGGACAAAAAAAAAACAATTATTTTCTTGTTTACAAACAATACTATCACTTCAAGTCAGCTGCTACTCATTATTTTGGTTGTGGACTACTCAGAGTGCACGAATATCGTGCTTCACGATTTTCTGGTCTCAATGCGGTTCTCTTTGTCGGCCATATCTATTCGGTAGACCTGCAGACTCGCAGGTTTTTACTTTCGACACACAGAACAGAAAACCACAGCGGTAGCATACGAAGTTGGGGAAGGTTGCACAAGTCAAGAAGTAAAGTTATTATATTCACTGCATAGATTTGTGTTTCCGAGTCGGACACGTTTTTATTTTGCCACAGACGCAGAGACAGGGACGACCAGAAGATGACGGATCCTGATGATACCTACTTATTTAAGCAAATGAAACTGCGAATATTTTAAATATTATAATCAAGCTCCGGAAATAAACACTCAACAATAATTAGAATTACATTTACACAAAGCTTGCAAACGTATATGATTTTCAGCGTCAGCATATTATTATTAGAGTTTATCAATCAGAATTCCAGGTAACAACACATGGATTTATATATATATATATATATATATATATATATATATGTGAGATGCAAAAGGAAAAACCAAGAGATATTTTTTTATATATTCATCAACGTTTCGTCTTTATTTGTGAGACTTCCTCAGGATGATAATTTTAAGAAAAATGTCATGCAAGTACATCGAAATATTGGGTTGACCTGATGGGTTGATGAGAAAAAGTAGTAGCCGTGGCTACTAAGAGCGCTGGACCAAGGTCCGGGCTCAGATAAGTCAGTTTCTCATCAACCCATCATGTCAACCCAATATTTCGATGTACTTGCATGACATTTTTCTTAAAATTATCATTCTGAGGAAGTCTTACAAATAAAGACGAAACGTTGATTAATACAGGGTGGGCCAAAATAAGGGTCCTATCTTTAAATTTGAATAACTTGAATTTGAATAACTTCCACAAAATAAAAGTTAAACTCACCAAACTTTATGTGTGTGTAGATTTTTTGAAATAAACAAAACAAATTTTAGCCGAAAAACACTTCTTAAAACTTACAAAAACTAAAGTATTGTTTTTTACACTGTTTTGAGTTTTTTAAGCAAAAATAATGTTTTCTAAATGAGGGTACGTTCCTTAGGGCTAATACGGCTCATGCTTGCTTCGGAAGGGGTCCTTTACTTATTCTAAAAAAAAAAAAAATCAATAAATAAAAAAGTTATGAATTTTTAAAAATAGGACCCTTATTTTTGCCCACCCTATATATAAAAAATATCTCTTGGTTTGTCCTTTTTCATCTCCTATTACGTCGGATTACTCTCATCCTTCTTTTCTCATATATATATATATATATATATATATATATATATATATATATATATATATATATATATATATATATATATATATATTAGATCGCTTACAGTACACTCTAATGTCAAAATAGAAAAAATGATTAAAACGGAGAGACAGGAGTTCCAGACAAAAACATTACTTTCCGACAAGAGTTCGACATAAAGTTGCCCGAGTTTAACAAGATACACCCACAGAAGGTCGGAGGTTACATCGGCTGAAACGTTATGAGAATAACATCCAAGATGAGACGAGTAGTTAGAATAATTCAAATAAAACAGTAATGCATCCGACAAATCGGTATTTTATTCTGGCTAATTATTGCCTTTCATTATCGTTGGTACATTTTGTTTCGATAGATAAAAAAATATTTCCTATTAATTCCATTCAGAAAATACTCTGTCCGAGTAGGAAATGTTTCCTAATTGCTGCCATCTTTCCTATCAGCATCAAATTCATATTTAAATGGACGCCATATGTATTCTCAAACGCAAATTTTATTACTGATAGGGACAAAAGAAAAACATTACATTTTTTTTTATCATAATTCACCCCAAACAAGGCAGGACGCCACTGTAGACGTAAGGGGCTACTGAGAAAAAAGGGAGAAGATTTTTTTTTGGTTGATTGTCGAGTTGGTCCAGTGAATTTATGTCGAGGGGTCACCAGAGTATTTATTTACTCCTCTCCAGGAGTTAGGCACAAGGCCAGCAGAGGGGTCATCAGAGTAGCCAGTTCATTAAAAAAACAAAAACAAACCAAAGCTTAACAGCATGAATTAAAAACAAATTAAAAAGCATTTTCTATATTTTACTTTTAATTTAATTTTTTTTAATTTAATTTTTTTAATGGAACTCGCTCCAGACAAGTCATGAAGCCACTTGATATAAGGAGCTAACTAGAACGAAATATGATTGTCACAAAGACAGGAGATGCCTTTTGGCCGTAGTCTTGAAAAGACAAAGCCTATAGGTAGGAGAGAAAACAGTCAGCAGGAAGAGAGTTCCACAAACCTGCAGTTCTTGGGAAGAAGCTACTGGAATATTGAACATGACAGAGATAGAGATTTACTGCATTGTGTACGAGAGAGAGAGAGAGAGAGAGAGAAAGAGAGAGAGAGAGAGTTGAGGGTGAATTGGGGAGAGATACCATAGCGACTTTTGACCACCTTTCAATTGTCGATGTTTGTCAGTATTTTTCTTGACTAAAATGTTTAATTAATTTTAAATTAATTTTTAATTAATTTTAATTAATTTTAATTAATTTTAATTAATTAATTAATTAATTAATTTAATTAATTTTAATTAATTTTAATTAATTTTAATTAATTTTAATTAATTAATTAATTAATAGGTAACCAATTAATTAATTGGTAACAATGAATTAATTGGTAACCATTTTGTGGAACCTTGTACATCAAGTAACTTATTTTAAAGATCATCAACGAATTTATGCAAAGTTTCATCTTTTTACACAAGTCAAATAAATCTACGTCGTATTTTATGGTACTGTGAGATTTCAGTTCTGCTGGTAGTTTAAAGAAATAAATATTTATCATTCACCATTGGAACATTAAGCTTGAAAAATTTTAAATAGTGATTTTGGAATTGGAAATTGGGTTCAAAATCTCTGATTTGTCCGATTCTGATTAATAGATAATCCAATCACTAGTATTTGTGTCTCTTTGCCTATTAATATTCCTCTCCCCAATTGACCAGTTAACTATGTTATAATATATCTTTCTTATAGTCTCTTGGTCTTACCGGATTCTAGGGACAAGAATTCATCTAGTCTGGTGGAGTATTCAGTTAAGTGCTATTACTTAAGGTGACATTACTTGAAAAAGGTGCACCATTCCTCGTATGAGCCAGTGTGTAGACGTGTAAACGAGATCTTATTTGGGCTTCGAATACTATGTTATTTTGAATATTTGGTCAGGGTTTACTTGCAGGATCAAGTATCCTCATGCCAGGTTGTCCTGACAAACCTTTGTAAAGAGAGAACGAAGACACCAGAGAATTGTGTTTAATAGGTAATTCAAACTCTCTTGTAGGTAACTCAAACTCTCCAGTAGGAAATTCAAACTCTCCAGTAGGAAATTCAAACTCTCCAGTAGGTAATTCAAACTCTCCAGTAGGTAATTCAAACTCTCCAGTACGTAATTCAAACTCTCCAGTAGGAAATTCTAACTCTCTAGTAGGAAATTCAAACTCTCCAGTAGGTAATTCAAACTCTCCAGTAGGAAATTCAAACTCTCCAGTAGGTAATTCAAACTCTCCAGTAAGAAATTCAAACTCTCCAGTAGGAAATTCAAACTCTCCAGTAGGTAATTCAAACTCTCCAGTAGGTAATTCAAACTCTCCAGTAAGTAATTCAAACTCTCCAGTAGGTAATTCAAACTCTCCTGTAGGTAATTCAAACTCTCCAGTAGGTAATTCAAACTCTCCAGTAGGAAATTCAAACTCTCCAGTAGGTAATTCAAACTCTCCAGTAGGTAATTCAAACTCTCCAGTAGGAAATTCAAACTCTCCAGTAGGTAATTCAAACTCTCCAGTAGGTAACTCAAACTCTCCTGTAGGTAATTCAAACTCTCCTGTAGGAAATTCAAACTCTCCAGTAGGTAATTCAAACTCTCCAGTAAGAAATTCAAACTCTCCAGTAGGAAATTCAAACTCTCCAGTAGGTAATTCAAACACTCCTGTAGGTAATTCAAACTCTCCAGTAAGTAATTCAAACTCTCCAGTAGGTAATTCAAACTCTCCTGTAGGAAATTCAAACTCTCCAGTAGGAAATTCAAACTCTCCAGTAGGTAATTCAAACTCTCCTGTAGGTAATTCAAACTCTCCAGTAGGTAATTCAAACTCTCCAGTAGGTAATTCAAACTCTCCAGTAGGTAACTCAAACTCTCCTGTAGGTAATTCAAACTCTCCTGTAGGAAATTCAAACTCTCCAGTAGGTAATTCAAACTCTCCAGTAAGAAATTCAAACTCTCCAGTAGGAAATTCAAACTCTCCAGTAGGTAATTCAAACACTCCTGTAGGTAATTCAAACTCTCCAGTAAGTAATTCAAACTCTCCAGTAGGTAATTCAAACTCTCCTGTAGGTAATTCAAACTCTCCAGTAGGAAATTCAAACTCTCCAGTAGGAAATTCAAACTCTCCAGTAGGTAATTCAAACTCTCCTGTAGGTAATTCAAACTCTCCAGTAGGTAATTCAAACTCTCCAGTAGGAAATTGAAACTCTCCAGTAGGAAATTCAAACTCTCCAGTAGGTAATTCAAACTCTCCAGTAGGTAATTCAAACTCTCCAGTAGTAAATTCAAACTCTCCAGTAGGTAATTCAAACTCTCCAGTAGGTAATTCAAACTCTCCAGTACGTAATTCAAACTCTTCATGTGTGTGTGTTTTACAATCAACATCGATTCATGTATGCGTGCTTACATATGTCTGTGTTAATATATGAATGTGTGTTTGTGTGTTTGTGTGTTTAAAATCTGCGAGCTGCTATTAAGAGTCTTATGACGTTCAGTAGTGCTGTCAACGCTAAAACAATCACAGTGTCCAAGAAAGTTTTCGGGCCAAATTTGGGGGACAGCTTTTGAGAGAGACAAGAACAAAAAAAAAACGGAATTCTATTAAGTTCTATTGGTTCTTCCGTGTAGATGCAATTAGTAGCGAAACTGACACTAATTAGATGTTTGGTTTTGTCATAAGACGAACACAAAAAATGTGTCAGGTCAGATTAATTTAATTAATTTTACATCGTAATTTCGAATCAGACTCATCGATGTTTCATCTAATGTAATTAGCTAACAACACATAGGCGGACACCGCGTACAAAGTTATATATATATATATATATATATATATGTATATATATATATATGTATATATATATATATATATATATATATATATATATATATATATGTATATATATATATATATATATATGTATATATATATGTATATATATATATATATATATTTATATATATATATTCATAAATATATATGTATATATATAAATATATATATATGTATATATATACATATGTATATATATATATATATATGTATATATATATATATATATATATATTTATATATATATATATATGTATATATATATGTATATATATATATATATATATTTATATATATATATTCATAAATATATATGTATATATATAAATATATATATATGTATATATATACATATGTATATATATACATATATATATATATATATATATATATATATATATATATATATATATATATGTGTGTGTGTGTGTGTATGTATGTGTATATACAATTTTGTTTAAGAAATCGATAAGATGCCAGGATTTATTATTTATTTTTTATATAATAAATCAAATATTTCGAGCGGGGCCGGTCTTTTTCAATGAAAATAAGAATCCGACATTGTAATATATATATATATATATATATATATATATATATATATATATATATATATATATATTGATTATTCATCACGCCGGCCGTACGTGAAAACAAACGTCGATACGCTGAAAAGTTATAATAAAATGTTTTTTCACATTAGAAGGCATTTTTTTAAAATGAAATACACCTCCGTTTAAGAAATTGATAAGATGTCAGGATTTATTTTTCATATAATAAATAAAATATTTCGAGCAGGGTCGCTCTTTTTCAATGAAGATGATAATCCGACATTGTTATATATATATATATATTTATATATATATATATATATATATATATATATATATATATATATATATATATATATATATATATATATATATATATATATATATATATATATGGTTATTCATCACGCCGGTCGTACGGGAGAGACTCCCAAACGGCGACGCTCTCCCCGGTGTTAAGTTGAGACAGTGAGATGTTAGTACACATAGTAGCAGTGAAAACAAGCGTCGATACGCTGAAAGGTTATTATAAAATGTTTATTCACATTAGAATACATTTTTTTTTTAAATGAAATACAATTCTGTTTACGAAATCGATCCGATGCAAGGATTTATATATATATATTTTTTTAATTGTCAATAAACGGTTTATAATGCCAATAATTTCAATTTTTTATCTTGGTTGTTATATTAACAACGTTTCAGTCGATATAAAAACGTTGGTAGTCTTCCGGGGGATGAAGGTTCAATCCTTACTACAGGTGGTAATAACTAATGATGACATAAAATAATAATAACTTCTTTTCGGTCAGGACTGACGGAATAAGAACGATCTACCTCTGTCGACTAAAGCGTACAGAGTCAGTCCCGGTATTGGTCGAAGCAGTTTACGATTTGAAAGCCACCTTCTATTATTTTCTTTTTGATTTTCAAACAGTGTTTAACTTTTTTTTTGAGGGGCTAAATCTTTTTTTTTTACGCTACCCTAATACACACTTTTCGAATACAGGTCGGTATGGAATTTAATTTTACTGCGTTTGCTATAAATTATTTGTTGCTTTTAATTTTAGTTTCACAATTTCCGACTGTTAACTATTCTGGACTTTACCTCCTTCCCATCTTGGTTAGGGTTAGGGTTAGAAATAATTAAAATCTTACTTTTAAGACTGTCGTCTGTCGTTTTATATATTTTTTTTTCACGGCTTTCAACTTGTAAAATTGCTTCGGCCATCTAACTCATTATTTTCCGTCGATAATCGGGACTGACTGGGCAAGTACTGACATCGTTTGGATACCAATTCCTTACAAGTACCTGTTAAATAAAGGGTTCAGTTTGAAATTCCGATCAGGTGGCCGAGTTCAACATCTTCCCATAGTTAGTGTGTGTGTGGGTGGGGGGGGGGGGTGACGTAAATACTAACTGTCTTTATTTTACACTGTTTAAAACTGAACTGATTGATACCTATTTACTTGCAATGGTCTATTCCATTCCTATTTCAAGTGCATTGAAAAAACAATTTACTGTCATTGTTTTTCTTTCATCTAAATCAATACTTTTCCTCAAGCTGTATAATACCTTTGATTTGATTAGGGTTAGGGTTAGGGTTAGGGTTAAGGGTTAGGGTTAAGGGTAAGGGTTAAAGTTAGGGGTAGGGTTTAGGGTTAGCGTAGAGTTAGGGGTAGGGGTAGTGTCAAGGTTAGGGTTAGAGGTAGAGTTAGGGTTATGGTTAGGGTTAAGGTTTAGGGTTTAGGGTTTAGGTTTAGGGTTTAGGGTTTAGGGTTAGGGTAAGGGTAAGAGATAGGGTTAGGGTTAGGGTAAGAGTTCAGGGTTTAGAGTTAGAGTTAGGTGTAGGCTTAAGGTTAGGGTTAGAGTTAGAGTTAGTGTTAGGGTTAGGGTTAGGGTTAGGGTTGGGGTTGGGGTTAGGGTTAGGGTTTAGGGTTTGTGGTTAAGGTTAGAGTTAGGGGTAGGGTTACGGTTATGTTTGGGTTATTTGATTAATATAAAATAGAAATAATGCCACCTTTAGATACTCGGGCAAATGAGGTATTATCTCCCTAGCAACTAGCATATAGAACCTCAAAGACTCTGACACACCATTCAAACTAAAATAAAGGATCATTGAACAATTAAAATCCAACAATCCCATGTCTAAGAGATGCTTACTATGCACCACAGAGAAACTCAGATCCTAAAAGCTATCAACAACCAATCTATACACTGTATCAAAGAAAATCTGAAGTTTTCAGAATGTGCCTCACAAAAAAGTCGCCTCGCCAAATGGCCCAACAATAGAAGCACATAAAAAACACAATAAAATAAAATGAACTTAAACTAATTAAAAACAACATATAAAAAATTCGCTTTCTTTGATCCGGTGCATTGGTTTTTCTCTAGTTTATTTCTAATTTTTCTCAAAGTTTTCGGTCACTGAACGGTGTTGAGGATTCGGTCTGACAGTAATAAGATGCTTTCTATGCCAGAAACAGTAAGTATAAACCGATGAATCTCTGGTACCCCCAAAAAACATATACTCTTTTAAACTTAAATACATTATATTCGATCTTGTGGAACTTACAGTTTTTACAACTAGATTATATATATATATATATATATATATATATATATATATATATATATATGTGTGTGTGCGTGTGTGTGTGTGTATATATTTGAGTCTAATAGAGAACGAAGAAGTGAAAGTAAAGGTTGAATCGAGACAAGGGGGAGAGCCGAGATGGGGCTAAAAATAGGTCTGTATAAGCACAGACACACACACACACACACACACACATACACACAGACACACACACATATATATACTATGTACATATATATACTACCACGACTTTGTCGAGGAGGTTGACAATGCATTTGTCTGACACTTAACTAACAACCACTCCTGCCCCTGATCAGAATTCAGAAAACTCTTAGTAGAAAATACAAAAATTTTAGAAATTAGTACTAACAAACAAAAACCGCATATATTAGAAGCCCTATATATAAAAACCCAAAAAACCTAATTAATAGAATTAACTATAATATATGTAATAATATTTTTAAATGTTTATAGCTCTAATATAGTTTCGTACTTAGTACATAATTCCCGCCAAACACCTTCTATAAATACTACACATGGTCTAGACTGATTAGCCTCATTCCCTCTGAAGATGGACCCAGATGGGTCCGAAAGTACTTGGAAGACAGACACAAATTATGGCAAATTCATCAGCCAATTCCCATCTGAAACTACCAAAGGATATCTAGACACGAGTTGTCTATTATATTCAACAATACTTGCCTGAAAGAGAAGATGTTGTCCAGATAGTCATATATATATTTATATATATATATATATATATATATATATATATATATATATATATAAGAAATATTGGCACTTTTATCGTTTCGTATTTGAATATTACATTTTGAGAAAGGCAACAACGATATATGCTTTTTGTCTTTAAAATAAACATTTTATTTACCTTAAAGTGCTCATGCAAGCTTTCCGTTTTGAAACCTATTTTCAAGAAAAAATTGTTTTTATGAAACATTGTTTTTGTTTTTTTTCCCTTAGAGATATAGAACTCTCTCGTGAATGTCTGTTCAGGTGTTGACTGGACGATATGGAAGTCTATATTGCCCCACGATTCAAAATCCTATATAAAAATAAATCAAAACATGAAAAGTAATGATTTCTATTCTGCTTAAAATATAAGGATTTGATTGGACATTGTAAATATTTATTTTATTTTATAAAACTGCGAAAATAAAAGGGAGTTTTGTCTATGGATAAATTTTTATTGATGAATTCAGTATATAAATAACACGCAAATGTTTGAGCCACGGATCGATATGACACTTGTCAGATGATTATAATTATCTGACATCAGTTTTTAAAAAGATGAACCCCTGTTGAGAAAACATCTTCAGATTTCTCAGAATTTTAGATTCCTCCCAGGAACTCGAATTTTAAACGCATTTCATACATGTTTTTGAAATGTAGGTCATCTCTCTCTCTCTCTCTCTCTCTCTCTCTCTCTATATATATATATATATATATATATATATATATATATATATATATATATATATATATATATATATAATAGAGAATGGTAGTTTGCTTAAAGCATTGCTGGGTATAGTAGTAGTATGTTTTTAATAGGCTGTGGGCAATGCAAATTCCGGGTAAGATGTTAGTTGGAAGGAACAAAAATGATAAATCGAATACGAAATATGACTTACTATTTATTTTTTCTTAAATAAATAGTAAGTCATATTTCGTATTCGATTTATTGTTTTTGTTCCTTTCAACTTACATCTTACCCGGAATTTGCATTGCCCATAGCCTTTTAAAAACATACTACTATATATATATATATATATATATATATATATATATATATATATAAGGAAAAAATAATCAACATGTTTTTACCGAGTACACCTTGCATTGAACAATCGAAGTTGAAATACATTTGTCATTCGTACATGATTATCCCTCTTCTTTCATCTATCTTAATAATTGCTCTTATATTGAGTATACACCATTTCACTATGGGTTCAATTCTCTAAAATTATACTTTTTGTCTCATATTTTATATATATATATATATATGTATATATATGTATATATATATATATATATATATATATATATATATATATATATATATATATATTTTAAAACGCCTTCGCACTCCTCATAACGAGCATGATTAATGTTGGGCTTTTTTAATTGAATGAACAACGCTTCCATTATGGGGAGGCGAATACTGCAAAATGATACAGCAAGAATGGATGTGCTACCAGTTAAGATATTTCTAAAATTTTATTTTGCATTTATCAATCATCCGCCTGAAGACGACCAATGATGGTCGAAAACGTTCGCGTTAAATATGGAGATTTCTTACACTCCATTATTAAAAGCACAATATCTATCGTCCGACGAATAGAAAGATTGGATCAAAAAATGGACAAACAGAAGTTGGCACCCCTGTTCAACCAGATATATATATATATATATATATATATATATATATATATATATATATATATATATATATATATATATATATATATATATGGGAAATGAAAAAGGAAAAAAAGCAAGAGATGTTTTTTATATATTCATCAACGTTTTGTCTTTATTGTAAGACTTTCTTAGGATGATAATTTGAAGAAAAATGTCATGCAAGTACATCGACATTTTGGGTAGACATGATGGAGAGATGAAGGAAAGTAGTAGCCGTGGCTACTGTGAGCGCTGGAGGATATTCCAGGCTGTGAGAAGTCCGTGGTGGCGAAGAATAAAATGAATATGGAAAGCTTTGAGTGGGTATCATTAAGGCGGCAGTGAAATGGGGAGTGGTATAAATATAATTGAACTTGCCTTAGGGTGGGAGAGATGAAAAGGGGGGGGGGCTGTGATTTTTGTATAGTTATTTTTATTTTTACAGACTTGTAAAAAAAACGCTACACTGGCATGTCGATATTATCAAAAGTTATTGGAAAATAGCTCTATTTATTATTGCGCCTCGTTGAAATCGTGTGGATTTTTATCTAGTTGATGTTTTCCTTACCTGGATTACTATATACAGGGTCAGGCAAAATGATCTGACGAATTTGTAGTTTTAATAAAAGGCCAATAAAGTAAAGAAACAAAAAAGTGTTTTCATTTTTTAAAAGAACATATAACGCCATTTTGTTTTTTGTTTTGTTTTCAGTTGCTGCCATGAATTCGACTGGTGAGCATCGCGCTTTCATTGTGGAAACGTTTATCAAAACAAACGAATCTGTGACTGCAACACAGCGAGCGTTCCGTTCGCGCTTCAATCTTCGTAAACATGATCCCGTACCAGCTCGAAACACAATCTTGCTATGGGTTACTGTTGTAGACCCGTGCTAGGGGTCACAAAGATAACAACCACAAATTGTGACAGGTTAAAATATACAATGTATTTATTCATAGCAATACAGTAACGCCACTAAATGTGGTAGGAGATGACCGGATTCCTACCATGCGGTAAAACATGAATAGGAATGTCCTCTATATTTAACACCTACCCACTATAGGAGTATGTGACACAAGGTCGGAAAGTGGGATTTGAAAAGCCAGCGCCCGAGAAATTGAGCGCTTTAGCCATTAAAAATTGCCTGGACAGCCCCGTCGGCATTCCCCGGTAGGGGGCGCCTCAGGCAGTAAGCTATCAACTTACTCCTCCCCAAAGAGGAGAGGCAAAGCCTGGGAGGGTGGACCTCCTAGAACTGCACAGGACAGACCCATAGACCGGCGGAATCATGCCCCGAAGGCCAAGACAACACCGGTCTATAGGGTGTAGTATCCATCGGAACAGATACCACACGTGGCACGAGGACTCTCACATGAATAGGAATGTCCTCTGTTTGAGTCTTTGCAACCATGGTATTTATTATAGATGGTTGCTTCCATTAGTTCTTCAATAGGCGTGATTTGTACCCCACAACAGTTACCAACTTCAGAGCTACTGGGTCTGCATTGAAACGAAAATAAAGATGCAATTCGCTAAGAAATTACTGCCATTCCACATGAAATGACCCGCCGAGTTATAGACAGCTTTCGTGAACGTCTTGAACAGTGTGTGGACAATAATGGATCCCATTCGACTGATTTA
>OY744546.1:55154392-55171892 GCA_963556195.1 Sepiola atlantica | reverse complement strand
GGATGACGTAAATATAGGTTTATTTAGCAGCAGAAACGTTTGAAACGGTAAAACTGTGTGTTTATTTTTTGTCGTAAGACTAGATCCACCCGAACAAATATATTTTAATTGATGTTTCTAAATAGCTAAGATCTAACAGCAGGTCTTTGTTTACAATTGCATCCGCGGAGGCATCGTCAGGAAGGGATAAATGGGGCAATATTGAGATGCGGTCGTGTAAAAGTAGGATAAGAATTTGAAAATTTCGACGTAAGTTTGAAGTTAAGGAGACAATAGAAAATTCCACTGAGAAGTCAAGTTAGAGGTTATGAATATGTTTAGGGAAATGCCATCACGGAGAAAAAAAATCCGAAATGAGACGTGATGAAGAAGAGAAAAATATATGCCTCTTTTGGTTTGCGAGCTGGGTGAATTCGGGCTCTGCGCTGGTGTTTTTTATCAAGTTTTGTCTTTGGCCGACCCTTCTCGGAGCGGACGAGGGACAATCAATGCTGTAAAAGAATTAAGCAACAAAGAGCATAATCCATAGAGTGACACTGTTGTTTGCGTTTCTTTCTTTTAGGTTTATTCATTATTACAGATGTCAGGGAAGAGAGGAAGACGGCTGCTGCTATCATCATAAGCAAAGAAGAGAAAAAGAAACAGCTGTATTTTTTTTTCTGTTAAAACACTACGTGTCAGGATATGACGTCACGGACAGGAAGTCCGAAATGAAACGTAGCGACTAAGATAGCAAAGTACTTCTCTTTGGCCAATGAACTGAAAGGTGTCGGTCGTCTTTTTCGGATCTCTGTCTTCGTTCGCCGCTCTAGGGACGGGCGATGTGGACAGGTCATTTAACAGTATTATAAAAGAATCCAACACCGAAAAGAATGTCGCTATTGTGCAATTTCTTTTTCTTTTTAAGTGTACCTCATTGCAACAGTTATGAGGTAAGAGAGGAAGATAGCTGCTGCTATCACCACAAGCAGAGAAGAGGAAAATTGAACAACCCTGTTTCTTTTGTTGGAACACCCTGCCGATAGCGGCTACTACCACAACTATAGAAAGACGTCACTCTCGATTGGGCATCTACTGACTTACGTGATAGACGAACAGCTATATCTGTCCACGTAAGAGACGGCATTAATCTGTGGAGATCAGAGAATGTTCCCCCCCCCCGCGCAATGTTACACGAAGCTTATTCAAGACATCTAGTAAATGTCCATTAAATTGGAAGCAGGTGGTAACTTTATTCTATAACTCTGGTTATAGTTTTAAAAATCGCAAAGGTTAAAGGGCAAAGGGTAAAGGGCAAAGGGCAAAGGGCAAAGGGTAAAGGTCAATGGGTAAAGGATAAAGGGTAAAGAACACTAAATGTATAGACTAATGTACGATGTACCAACGTTGACACAGCAACCCCTTTTTCACTGGGGTAGAGGTGATGGTAACGTTGTAGTCTTAGAGCTACCCGGCTAACAAGGCTCGCTTGAAAATCAAGGAGGAGTCGGCATCAAGATCCGTCGTCCTCTGCTTGTATCTGCCCTCCATGTGGCAAGCAACAGCGTGTCAGACGCAGAACCGCAAATCAATGTTCAAGTAGAAACATTGCTTCTCTGCCATTCCTTTGAGTATACTGGGTTAAACCTTCCCCGACTTCGTATGCAACCTCTGTTCTCGGTTTCGGTGATAAACACTTGCAATCTTCCAAGTTAACGAATATCTGTAATCAACGAGGAGGACTTCACGCAGACCAGGCAATCCTGAGGCACGACCTTCGTGAGCTCAAATGCAGAAGTCCGACTCGTTTAACAAACAAACCATATGGAATTTCGGCTTAATTAACTGTATTCTTTTATACTTGGCCTTTTGGCTAAGATCAAAGTGTAGTATCTGTTCTGATACTGCACCCCATAGACTGGTATTGTCTTGGCCTTCGGGGCTTGATTTACGCCGGTCTATGGGTCTGTCCTGTGCAGTTCTAGGAGGTCCACCCTCCCCGGGTTCGCCTCCCCTCTTTGGAGAGGAGTAAGTTTATTGCTTACTGCCTGAGGCGTCCCTACCGGGGAATGCTGACGTGGCTGCGCAGGCAATTTTTAAACCCCACTTTCCCGACCCGACCTTGGGTCACATCTTACTTGTGGGAGTAAGATAAAAACTGGCCTTGTGCCTAACTCCTGGAGAGGAGTAAATCAATACTCAAGCATGTGGGTTACCGAGATGGAATGATTGTCAGTTGAAAGATGAAGACCCTTATGAGAGGATTTGAAGATGACCATGTTGTAATTTGTAGGGAAGCCGTTCCGTGATAATGTGTTCCACAGACGGGAATCCATTGCGAAGAAGCCTGGTTCGTAGAAATTCCGCCTGATGCTGGGTAGAGGAAGCGAGAAAGAATACTTTGTAGCGTTGTGATTACAAGACGAGTTCTTACTGCAAATGTTTTACAGGGATGAACCATCGATTAGAGCTCAGCCGAGTACCTTGACAGCACATAAAAACCTGGATGGCGAACCAAAATAAAAAATAACTAGTCTCAAAATATATATTTGAAATTGTTGAACCAGAAAGATTTCTTCAAGACCCTTCGAAAGTAACTCCGACCCTATCCTAAATACTAGCAGCCTCTTAAAAAATTCGCTCACAGTAGATAACTCGTAATCAAGACGTTTAAGTTCACTCACCTGAACACCCAATGCGTACAAATATTATTTTCACAAATTAAGGACTAATATATTTTTCACATGAGAAATGTCCATCGGTGTTAAAATACGACCGCTTGATAGGGGAATCTAAAAAAAAAAAATATCATATAGGAAGTTAGTCTGAGAATAAACGAGACTGCGTGTGCTGTGTGAGGTATGGACGAAAGAGAAATATTGGATTATGTTATTATCTAACCTAATATATTTAGAGTATACATAATAATCATCTTGGTTTTCTGCAACCATTGATTTTTTTAAATATTTGTTGACACTATTATTTTCATGTCGTTTAGATACGAGCACTGATGACCGAACAATGAACACCAATAAAAAAAAAAAGAGTATCACTGTACTGGACTAATCACCATAGTCACCTTATATTGCGCCGTGTGACTTTTTACTTCCCCTCCCCCCAAGCTCAATAACTCAATAAAGGGAAAGTGTTTTGAATGCGTATAGGTAGTCGTGATGACGGAGGTGATGCGACATACGAGATGAATCGTTGCAGTAGTGACTGGAATCCTGGCATTACATAATGAGAAAACGCATTAGATTTGAGTGGGGTTATGTTGAAAGAAGAAACCATGTAGTTTATTTTGAATTAAAATAAATTATTTGTAACACCTGTCCCGTTAGATATCAGAGACACTTTGTGATAGATTATAAACTTACCAGCGCGAACGCAGACCCCACGCTATTATTGTAGCACCTTTGTTCAAAATGAAACATACTTATCCGAGTACTCTGGTTAATGCAGTTTCAGAATATATCTGATTATGGAAGTCTATCTTCAAAGCTCTTTAGGAGTTTGCGACATATTTTAATTCTATGGATATTCGGCGCGAACGCAGACCCACGATATCCTTGTAACATTCTAGGACAGAACACATACTATTTATTTACCTCCCTAGGAGGTTAGGCACAAGGCCAGGTGTATCTTACTCCCACAAGGTAAGATGTGACCCAATGTCGGGTCGGGAAAGTGGGATTTGGAAAGCCAGCGCCCGAGAAGGTGAGCACTCTGGCCTAGCAAAAATAACCTGGGCAGCCCCGTCGGCATTCCCCGGTAGGGGCGCCTCAGGCAGTAAGCGATAAACTTACTCCACCCGCAAAGAGGGGAGGCAAAGCCTGGGAGGGTGGACCTCCTAGAACTGAATAGAACAAACCCACAGACAGACGTAAATCAAGCCCCGAAGGGCAAGACAATACCGGTCTATGGGGTGCAGTATTATTTATCTACCTCCCACAAGGTAAGATGTGACACAAGGTCGGGAAAGTGGGATTAGAAAAACCAGCACTCGAGAAGTTGAGCACTCTGGTCATTAAAAATTGCCTGGGCAGCCCCGTCGGCATTCCCCGGTAGAGGCGCCTCAGACAGTAAGCAATAACCTCACTCCTCCCCAAAGAGGGGAGGCAAAGCCTGGGAGGGTGCACCTCCTAGAACTGCACAGGACTGACCCATAGGACCGGCGTAAATCAAGCCCCGAAGGGCAAGACAATACCAGTCTATGGGGTGCAGTATTATTTACTCCTCTCCAGCAGTTATGCACAAGGCCAGTTTTATCCTACTCCCACAAGTAAGATGTGACCCAAGGTCGGGTCGGAAAGTGGGGGTTGAAAAGCCAGCGCTCGAGAGGTGAGCACTCTTACCATCAAAAATTGCCTGGGCAGCCCCGTCGGCATTCCCCGGTAGGGGCGCTTCAGGCAGTAAGCAATAAACTTACTCCTCCCCAAAGAGGGGAGGCGAAGCCTGGGAGGGTGGATCTCCTAGAACTGCACAGGACAGACCCATAGACCGGCGTAAATCAAGCCCCGAAGGCCAAGACAATACCAGTCTATGGGGTGTAGTATCCATCGGAACAGATACTACACTTTGATCATAGCTGGAACACTAAGAAGGTTCGAGCTTCATGTTCCACACAATAGCGACATCAAATGACGTTTTAAAAATTACTTTGTTTGCATTGGATCTTCGGCGATTGGTCGATCCAATCAATCGTTTAAAATATGGGTGCAGACTGACACCGTGCGTAGAACATGAACTCGTCTTAACGTATTATTATTAAATAGAGAAAGAGTTTTCTTTTCTGTTTTTTTTTTGTTGTAACTAAGAAAGTCAAATTATAATAAATTTAAATCAGCAAATCATTTTTAATTTCATATATTTTTTTAATATATTTTTTTGTATCGTGCTAGATCAAATCTCATGCCAACTTCAATAATATCACAAAATATAGATGTTTAATAATAGACTGAGGTGGTTCATTCAACTAGTTTTGATGAGCGGGTTAGGGTTAGGGTTAAGGTTAAGGGTTAGGGTTAAGGTTAGGGTTGTGGAGTCTGGCTGTAGTCGGAATGTTCAATGACGAAGCTGTAGGGAAGAGGGGTAAGATATTTGAAGGGCAGACAACTTAAGAGTGTGAGAACGGAAATGGGCAGAGAGAGAAATGGATAGGGAAATGACGTCATAGAGAACAAGAGTTTGAAAACCAAGGCAGTTGGGCATAGATTGTGTTGCGAGACGGTCAAATTCTCCTAATTATTTCATCAGATTTACCCAAAATAAATGTTATTGTGAATTCATTATTGCATCTTTATTCTGATTATACATTTTTATTTTATTTATCTTCCTCCTACAGCGGTAAGATGTGACACAAGGTCGGGGAAGTGGGGTTTGAAAAGCCTGCGCCCGAGAAGGTCAGCACTCTGGCCTACAAAAATTGCCTGGGCAGCCCCGTCCGCATTCCTCGGTAGGAGCGCCTCAGGCAGTAAGCAATAAACTTACTCCAGAGGGGAGGCAAAGCCTGGGAGAGTGAACCTCCTAGAACTGCACAGGACAAACCTACAAACCGGCGGAATCAAGACCCGAAGGCCAAGACGACACCAATCTATAGGGTGTAGTATCCATCGGAACAGATACTACACTGTGATTTTTTTACAAACGTATATTACTTTCTTAGAAAAAATCTACATATCCATAACAAAATGATCGTTTTTTAATCTATGTACTTCTGTTTGAGTTAATATAATTTAAGTTCCTACATGTGTTTGCAGCAAACAAACATAAGTTATTTGCGTATTACAATGTTAGATATACAGCAAACCTATTTTCTTAATTCCATGTGTTTAAGCTTAAGACAGCAAATGTTTCTATTTAAGAGCTTTAATCGGATGGCGTAAAAATAGTTTTAGTCAGCAGTAGCAACGTTTTAAAACAGAAAAAAAAACAGTGTGTTTATTTTTTTTCGTAACTCACATCTACGAAGCTTATATTGATATTTTCCAAACGAGCCGACAAATCGTCCAAGAAAAAAAAAAATCATGCTTTTCGGAAGATAAAATAAATCAAGAAAAAAACAGAAACAACTGTAAACGGTTTAATTCACATATATACACATCTATATACAATGTATATAAATTATATATATGCATTTTTTTTTATATTTTCGATTCTTGATAGCACAAAATTACAATTCAAATTACACAAAACATTTTTTGTTGTACATTCTGTTATTTTGTTACGTCAGAATAAAATACAGAGTGAGTTATCCTGTATTGAAAAAGTCTTTTCATTTTCATTGCGTCATCTTTTGTCTTCAGAGTTCAACAAACGTCTGTACATTTTATATAACACATTTTTGGTCAAGATCTTTTGTACATAAACTAGAATTGATGGGATTGTTCAGTTTTTTGTTTTTTTTACACATGGCTGTTTTGATTGCTTTTTCTTTATTTTTTAATTCTTTTTTACAGGTTGAAACAATTATATAAGTTGTCTTTGGTGGATCTTTTAATTTATTTCTTGTTTTTTTTTGTTTTTTTTTTCGAAGGTGACCAATTCCAGTAAGAATTTCTGCGGAAATAAACGTCCGATTTTTTGGATAAAAAAAAAAAAATTGGTAACTTAATAATTAGACAATGGCGATTTGTATCTTTCATTTACATATGTGCATTCGATGTCTGTGGCATCAGTAACAAAAAGAAAAAAAAGAAAAAAAGAAAGAAAAAAAAAAAAAAAAAAAATGAAAAAAATGAAAAAAAAAAAGAAAAAGAAAAAAAAAAGAAAAAAAAAAAAGAAAAAAAAAGGGGAAAAAAAAGAAAGAAAAAAAAAAGAAAAAAAAAAGGAGTCCTTCTCAAGAATTGGAGCTATTAACCATAAAAGTCGCAGAGTTTACGTTATCTACACGTCTTCTGGCTTTTTTGTTTCAGATCTTTTCTAAAACGCGTCAGGCTCCGGTTACCTCCAGATGACACTAGTGACCTTCTAGAAACTTCGAACTGAACCCTTCATTTAATCCACCCGGGGTAGACTGCTCATAACTCTGCGCCTAATTCTTTTCAATTATTTTCTTAAATTTCTTATATATGTGTGATTGCATATTTGACTGTGTGTAAGGGTATTTATAATTATATATGTGTGTTATCATTATCACAATGATCATCATCATCACCATCACCATCTTCGTGTTAAAGACGGGATTTCCACCACTCGTCTCCTCCCTTGGGAGAGAAGGTTGTTTATCGCCGATTTTCTCGGGTGTCCGGGCAAGTCTGACGGATTCAATTCGGGCAATTTTTTATAGGTACTCAATTCTCGCCCAGGGCGCCATGCTGCACTCAAAGCCTACCCCACATTACACCCGACCTTTAGCGCAAAGATTATCTACACATAAATTGCGTAGGTGTTAGCAAAACCGCTGTATTCGTTTGGTTAAGCGATTTTAGGCCTGGTTCATTAAAGTTTTCCTAAAAACAATAAAGAACCTTTGCAAAGTAAACGTAACTTGACAATGGTCACCTACCCCCCCCCCATCCCATTAAAAATCAAAATAACTCTCCCAACCCCTCCAAAAATCATCTATTTAATTGTGATTGGGTTTGTTTTTTTTTTAGTATTTTTAAAAACTTTTTTCTTCGTCTTTTTTGTCGGGAAAAGTCGTAAACGTTCGGTAAAACTCGTTAAACTAGTAAAACTCTCCGACTTCAGCATTTCATGTTCTGCTCCGATTCTCAAGAAGGACACAAAACAAAACAAAAAACAAAATTCACATTGAAGTTCGAAATAATAATTATTATTGGATGTGTACGTGATTTTTGTATATACATGTTTTAAGTCTATGTACAGTGTAGTCATGTACATCTATCCGAAACTTATACTTGTATCTGTCCGTCTACATATACGGATTATATTTTTTATTGTGAATGTACATCGCCTTTGGTTGATAAACATGTTCTACTAAATCCCAAGATCGATATCTTGTCATTCATCTGATTCAAAACGATTACACTTTCGTTCTGATTTTTATTTTGCCAATGAATATGCATTACGTAGTGAATTGTGAGGGCCTCAACACGTTTGAACTCATGTTTATCCTCCGTGTGGCTGTACTTAGAATTGCTCAAGAAAAAGCTGTCTAGAAGGGTTAAAAGGTTAATTATCACCTAAAACATAAAAACGGAAGGATAACGTCACCATTCGTGCTCTTCCTAACACCACCACTGTTCGTGCTCTCAACAAACTCCGAATACAAAGAGGATTGATAGGTAAGTCAACGACTGGGAGCGTGGTGAAATGACGTATTCGGATAGGTTCTAAAATCAGAAACAATTAAAACCTTCTCTGTCCCTCTTCTCGTTGTGTCGACTCTATGTGGAACTCCAAATAAAGGGTCAGCTATCCATTAACGAACTCTCTTGAAGTTTATTTTAATCATTTTGAAATACGGTTTAGCTTTATTCAGCTAAAAAAGCTTGTTTCAAATGATTTGAATAGTTCAAACTCACACAATTTCCAGAACTCTTTAAACGACCAGGTAACGGTCATCATTGAAGAATCGCTATACAAGTGTAATGTATTCGATCGATCACGGTCGCATCTATCTTTAAACAAGTGTTAATTCTGCGACATTTTTTTTCATGCAATAAATTGAGCGGGAGCATTGGAGTGAATTTCGGTGTTTCACACTTTGCTATATATAATTAGGTGAGCATCATTTACTCAGAAATTCAATTTAGCGTTTTAAGTTTTGTCATCGTGTTATATCAGAAGTTTCTTAAATAAATTGTTTTTCTTTTGGGTGGTAAATATTTGTGGTTTATCTGACACAAGGGTTGCCTGTTCATTGAGAGCTACTCAATACAGGTAGATATATCATAAAAAAAAAAAAAAGAAAAATCTCCCTCGTTGAAATATAAAAACATTGCGCAAAAAAGCCAAAGAGTTTGCCCATAGTTTTGACTTTCAAGTTAAAAAAAAAAAAAAAAAAAAAAAAAAAAAAAAAAAATGGAAAAATACAACCTTTAAAAATAAAATCTTTTTTTTTATGAAATTCTTCAACATTTGTTCTATGTTCAAATCAATTTTCCACTGAGAGCTCAAGCAGTTATCTGCAACCACAACGTCGATGCGTTTCAGATTGTTTTTTTTTAATTTACTTTCATGGTCTCTTAACATACACAGCTATAGAAAGAAGCTCTTCTTCCCAAAATGTACGTCTCTGATTTTACAAAAAAAAAAATAATAATAATAAGTATTAATATAAACTCTTAATGAGTGTCAGTAAAAAGTTTATTTTATTCGATTTTCTGGGGGAAAATGTCTCTGGTTGTCTGTCGTTACGCAACTCCATTTTAAACTAACCATGTAAAGGTAAGCCACTTTTTTTTTTCAAATGTGAAACCGTTCTACTAATTGATTGTAAAGTGGGATTACTTTATCGGGAAAGACATTCAAATCCCATCATTTAAAAAAAAAAAAATTCTTGAATTATAATTCTTTTAACTGCATTAAACTCGCATGACGATTGTTCATACAATAAAAATCCAGAATTAAAAAAAAAAAAATCACATTCAAAAACGTAAACATAGGAAGGATTCTGCCAAAAACGTATTTCTTAAAAAAAAAAAAAAAAAAGTCGAAAAAGTTAACGGTTTCATAGATTATTCGTAGTTGAATATTTGTGTGATGAATTCATAAAAGTTTGTTTTCTTAGCAATATTCAGACATTTGAAAAGTTCGTCTTGTTTTCATTTTAAAAGTAAAAAAACAATTGGATTAAATTTAAAACACCTTTTACTATATTTGGCTTTCATTTCTTTCGTATTTCGTTTTTTTTTCTTTAAATTTCAGTTCATTGTTTTCGTTTCAGTTTCCGGTTCTTCTTTTTGCAGTACCCACTTTATAGAGTTCATAAAGCAACAATTTTTTTTTACGTAAAGAAAAAAAAAGAATGGTTTCTGTTCGTTCAGAATTTGATATGTCAACAAATAAAAACCCAGTAATGTACACGTAAGAATAAATAGTATTAAATAGGTTGAAATTATATCAAATGTTTTTGTTTTAACGATTTTATACATTTTTTGTCAATTTTTCTTGTTCTGTTTGGTAAGGAAGATTCCATGGATAATGTCTTTTCTTTTTTCTCCTGATTGATATATTTATGTTGTTCTGTGGTTCGTCTCTTCGTTTATGCAGATAGAAAATCTCTGCGCATCTGTAATGTTTTTGTTTAATTTTGCGCAAGTGTCTTATTGGATTTTGGGCCAACATTCTTACTGTGATACAGCCCAAAAGATGTACAACAACAAAACCACAAATACCTCTGTATCAATACTTGTCAAACACCGTATCAATACTTGTCTCTTGTCTCGTGTCTCTTGTCTCGGACGAACGCCCTATGAAGATTAATTTAAGCACAAAAATCATCACAAATGAATTCATGAGTGTTGCTTCATCCTTTTTAATAAATACCTTTTTTTTTTATTTAATTAGATTTTAATGGCTACTGCATTTTAATGGGTAAAAATGCAATTAATTCAATTAGAATAGTTTTTTTTTTATTTTAAAATGCGTCTAGGATTTCTTTATTGGGTTTGTTTAGAACATAAAAACTGAGTTATCACAATTGATGTTTTCAAAACTTTATATTCAAAATTGAATGTTCAAATTTAATGTATTTTAGACTCAGTGTTAACCTGTGTATGTTTTTAAAGTCGTTGGTTAGGGTTAGGGTAAAATAGGTTTATGTTTAAAGAACATGTTTGCGAATTATTTATTAATATTATTCTGTAAATAAAGTTTATTAAAATGTTTATTAAATGGTTATATTGTTTATTAATTGAAATAATTCATTTGATTGTCTTTAATTGATTAACTTTTTTAAATTTAGATTGAACCCCGGTTTTCGTCGAGTTCGGTTTAACGTTAAATCATAGACGTGATCTTATGTAATAATGTCGTGGTCGGCGAATTGAGAACTAGAGGGGAGAGCAAGGAGCGATTACAAGTCATGTTATGCGTGAGGAGCGCCGAGGGTCGGGAGAAGAACATTGCAGCCGCCTGCGACGAGATAGACGACTGGGCAGCAGCGGCGGCGGCTAGCATTCCGCTAGTCCCGGCCGAGCCTGGGCCCAGGTTCTGATGATGGAGGTGACCGTGGTGCGGATGGTGATGGTGTGCGTGCGGTCTACCAGACGACCCGGCCCCGCTGGACCCGCCGCCGCCTCCGCCGTGCACACCGCCACCACCACCGCCACCCGGCGACGACATCAGACCGCCGGTGTCGTCGACAATAACGTTACCGTTCGTGCTCCTCCCAACGCCACCACCGTTGGCGCTCCCGACAAACGCCGAAGACGAAGAGGGCATCGTCGCCCCTTCGTGTAACTTGCGCATGTGCTTTTTCAGATCGAAGTTCCGACAGAAACCCTTCCCGCAAATCTGGCACGTGAAGGGCTTCTTCTCGTTGTGCGTGTGCATGTGAAAGGTCAGGTTGTAGATCTGGTGAAAGGCCTTGTTGCACACGTTACACTTGTACTGCTTCTCGCTGCTGTGTGTCAGTTTGTGATTCTTGTAGTTGCCCTTCTGATGGAATCCTTTACCGCAGAATTCGCAAACGAACGGCTTGTAACCTTGATGAATGCGCATGTGTGTGTTGAGCGTCGAGCTCCTGTTGAACGCCTTGCCGCAGGTGGAACACTTGTGCGGTTTCTCCGACGTGTGGATGATCTTGTGACGGCACAGGGTACTAGCCTGTCGAAAGCCCTTCCCGCACACCTTACAAATGAATGGTCGGGCCCCCGTGTGCACCGGCATGTGTCGGGTCAGATTGTAATGTGCGTTGAATATCTTCCCACACTCTGGACAGGTGAAAGTCTTTTGCGTTTTCAAGCTGCTCTTTTTGGTCGTCGACGGTCGCCCGACCACAATAGGAGAGTTGCTACCGTTGCTACTGGCCGAAGTGAGATCTGTGGGCGACACCAATTCGCTGTCTGACGTGTTAACGATCAACGGGTTTTTCGTTGATCGGAGATCATCTGCTGAACCTGATAAATTAACATTGATTCCGCTTGTGTGGTTTTCACGCTTGCTCATATTGTTATCCAAATGTTTTGCGTTGCTAGAACCGGATGTAAGTGCGAGGGCCATGCTGACTGGTTCGCTATAGCTATTCCCCGAGTCAAGCAATGATTTTCGCACACCCATCGAACACTGATTGATGCCTGAAAGATTCTGTGTATGTTTCCATATGCTACTGCCAGTGCTATTTCCACCAACGCTATTTGTGTCACTCGCATTGCAACCGATATTACCGCTAATCGCATTGCTGAGGTTTGAGTTCTTTCCTAAATAACCACTAAGCGAACCATCGATTGACAGACCCTTGTCATACGGGGATGGATATTTCGATTGCGTTTGATGCAACCCTTGGAAACTGGAACTCTTCAACATGTTAAGAACTTCTAAATTGCTGTCCTTGCGCATAGAATTGGAGTTGAACGATAAGAACGGGTATTGGCGTAATAGTTGGGTTTGGTAGTCGTTTGTATTGGGATTTCGTGATAAGGAAAAGGCCGGATGCAGGTACGGGGCGTAAATAATCGGGTCCCCACGGAATTCGGAATTTCCGAGCAGACTAAAACCCGCTCGCCTCTGTAGGTCGGCGTTGAATAAAATACTGGCGTACGGCTGTGTTGCTATCGGCGGGTTGAACACAGGCGTCGGCATCCAGAACGAAGCGGCATTCTTAGATTGAGACTTGCTAATGTTATTCGTCAATTTGTTGGCGCTGTTGCTGCCATGGTGCTCACTGTTGTTGGAAAGATGGGCATCTCGGGGGTTGCTGTAGTTCGCTGGCCCCAACGTTGAGGGGGACGACGATGTCGGAGAAGACGACGAAGACGATGACGATGACGAAGATGAAGATGAAGATAGCGATGATAAAGAAGAGAGCGAGGAGGCTGACGAAAATGACGACGGATGCGTGTCGGGTTTTTCTGTTTTCTTTGAAGGTGGGAGCTCCATAATTTTCTCGATGGAGAAAGTGAGTTCCGTTTTCGGATGGTTGTTATGGCGAGGAGGTGAATGCCTGTTGCCTTCCTTCTTGACGAGGAGGGACGACGAACGTGGAATGGTCGTCTCCATTTTACGGGCACCGCTTTCATCAAACATGGTCAGAAAGTTTACTTGTTTTTTTTTTCTCCGCCCTTTCCTATTCCCCTTAAAAGGGTCTTCCTTTCTTTCCGCCTTTTTCCCCTCTTTTGCTATTTTTCATACAAAATGGCGGCACTTGGTTGGTTTGGCGGGAAAGTGTTCAGCGGTTGGTTGGTATTTAGATGTATTCGCCAATCGGATTCCGTGTATGTATTCCAGTGCAAAAAACGGACCTATCAAATAGAAAGGGAAAGAGTTTGTTAGTTTTTTTTTTGGCGAAAACAGGACATTTTCACAATTAATAAAATTTAAATGTGATTTAAAAATCAATAGCTAGATCAATAAACAGTAAGCGAATTGTAAAGATAAAATAATTGCACATACACACACACACATATATATATATAGTCTAAAGAAGCTCTGAGTCATTCAAAAAAAAAAAAAAAAAAAAAATGTAAAATGCAGTTTAAATCCGCAGACAAACTAACTAAATCCAAGATATTGCAGTTAATTATCTAAGAGTGAAACAAAAACAGGAGACCTTAAGCGTCTAATATTAACACGGGGATCATCAACTGTTTACCATGTAACTGTTTCGGAGATTTAAAAACAGGACAGTTATAATAGTCATGGCTCTCCAATGGTACTGATTATACATACATACATACATTTCGACAGCATTTTCTCATTTGTGCAAATTTTGTTTAAAAAAAACAGAATTCGTCGGTTTAATATTTTTTCGAGAGGGGGGAGGGTTCGGGCAGTAGGGTCTATCTGTAGTGGAAGATCGACGCTAAGAGGTCGTATGATAGCGTAATTAACTATATGCTTTTGCTATTGGGTTAAAACTAACTCTAATAGGGGAGTGAATACGATCTAGATACCTTTGATATATATATGTATGCAAACATTGTTAAGAATAATATAATTCGCCTGTTTATTTTAATTTTTTTTATTTTTCTGATGGTCATTTTTTATATTAAAAACAAAAAGAATTAATTAATTTCCCATAGGTTTCACGAACATTTAATTTAAGCAAAATTCTAGCTAATAACACAGAAATTATACATTACGAAACCAATTTTTTAAAACAGTTAAAAATACTCGAAGCTATCTACATAAAAACACAACAACCTAAAATTAACAACATCACATATAAAACCAGTGGTAACATTTCAAAATGCTTAACGTAATGCGATTTTGTTCTGTGAGGTCATCCAGCGTTGCTGAATTTTAATCGTCAACGACTTTCCTGGAACAATGCGAAGCACATTCTCTTCGCGTTTCTCCGCCGTCTTTTAAAAAACGTCTCTTTCTCCAGTATTTTTGTTCATTTGCTTTTGACACCTGAGGATGATTCCACGAAGAATCGAAAACGTTCGTGATACCTTTAGGACATTTATTATTATTATTTTTTTAAATTTTTTTTATTTTAAAACAAAAAAGCCCTTCAGAAAAATTGAAAAAATAAAAAGGTATAATTAAACAGACGAATTCTGTTATTTTAACAATATTTGCACACACACACACACACATATATATATATATATATATATATATATATATATATATATACAGGGTGGGCCAAAATAAGGGTCCTATCTTTAAATTTGAATAACTTGAATTTGAATAACTTCCACAAAATAAAAGTTAAACTCACCAAACTTTATGTGTGTGTAGACTGACCCTTCCGAGATTTTTTGACATAAACAAAACAAATTTTAGCCGAAAAACACTTCTTAAAACTTACAAAAACTAAAGTATTGTTTTTTACACTGTTTTGAGTTTTTTAAGCAAAAATAATGTTTTCTAAATGAAGGTACGTTCCTTAGGGCTAATACGGCTCATGCTTGCTTCGGAAGGGGTCCTTTACTTATTCTAAAAAAAAAATTTTTTTTAAATCAATAAATAAAAAAGTTATGAATTTTTAAAAATAGGACCCTTATTTTTGCCCACCCTGTATATATATATATATAATGTATTATATATATATGCATGTGTGTGTGTTAATTGATCACGTTCTGCATTTGATAAGATGTGGTAGAACGCATTGAAACGTTGGTTGATTGACGCAAGTCTATAATATTGTTTATGTAATTATGTGTATATATATATATATATATATATATATATATATAAATAAAAGGAAATTGTAGTTTGCTTGAAGCATTGCTGGTAAATATAAATGTAAGTTCGTAATCCGAGGTAGGAGCAATGCGATATAGGTACCGGAAGGTGGAACAGATGAACAAAGATAAGTGAGAAAAGAAAATATGAATGGAATCTCAAATCAATTTATTAATATTTCACGGTTTAAATTCTCTCGAAAATTAATATTTACCTTTTCCGGACCTTTTTAAATTGCTTGACAGTAAACTTTGTTTATATTTACTGGTCTGGTATTTAAACCGTTTAAGCGTGAAATATTAATAAATTGATTTGAGATTCCATTCATGTTTTCTCTTCTCATTTATTTTTGTTCATCTGTTCCACCTTCCGGTACCTATGTCACATTGCTCCTACCTCGGATTACGAACTTACACACACATATATATATATATATATATATATGTATGTATGTATGTATGTATGTGTATGTGTGTGTATGTGTGTGTGTGTGTGTGTGTATAAAGAATCAAAATACTTCAAAATAAGGAGATCAATTAATATAACATTTATTTTTTAACAACTTATACTAATATATATATATATATATATATATATATATATATATATATATTAGTGGGTTCTTGTAAAGAATGTATATTTTCAATTTTATACTCCTTACAGCATCTGAAAATTTCCAATTGCAAGCTCAATTAAGTTGTGTTTCAAAGTCCAGAGCATACACATTATATTGATTCAATTCAGAAGACCATGCAAAGGGCAATCCCAAATCATAATTTTTATTTGTTCCTTCAATTCTTTTTTTTCCTACTTCGGTGGACATTTATCATTTTTATCTTTATCTTACATTAAAAAACACCCTCAATTTTCCCTATTTATTTATTTGTATTCCTACACGTGTTTCTTGACAGATGGGACCAAAATTATAGTTCGGTAGTCCGTCTGTCAATCTTCAGAGAATTACGGAAATATCTAATGAAGTTGTAGAAACAACTTATGATATCCCCCCCCCCCAAAAAAAAACTAAGAAAAAGCACAGGAAAAAAAAAACCGTTGACGAGACTTTAAAAATTTCGATATACGTCTGTTAATTTTGGAGGGCATGAAAATAAATTCACGTGAAGAAAAGGTTGCAAAAACAAATGTAACACCCTTTCCCAAACAAATATACCCTCCCCTAAACAAATATACCCCCACCCAAACAAATGTTACCCCCTCCCCAAAACAAAAACATTAAGAATACGGGAGCAGTCCCTCCTACGTTGGAGGGATTTCTCCTGTATTCTTAATGTTTATATAAAAGTGCTGAATAAAAATAAAGCTGTTTAATAGGTATACAGATTTTTATTTATACAAACATTATTTGGCTACACATTTGCAAACATGTTTAGTCAGAGCGATGGATAGTCAAAACTCTTCCGACTAATGTCTTTTCCATTCGACTACAGTTTATGGAATGAGACAAAATAACAAATGGGTGCGGTTCAGAAATCGAATATTGACGAGTCGACAGCCACAGCTAATTGGTGACCAGTCGATCAATATGACTACAATAGAACAATGGTTCTCCGTGGTTGATTGGGAGGGAGTGAAAATATAACGAATGTTGACCATTCAAAACAAAGACACCAACACCGCGTCTGGCAATTCGTAAGTCATCTGGTCCGCTTACAATTGTCGAGTGAAACGATTCATTCGATTCTGATCACCAAAACTGGTTTTTGAGCCAGGTAATAATTCTAGCCAGGTAAAAATAAGGTACAACACACTACACAAACAAAAAATACAACATTGTTACAAATAAATTATTATAATATATATATATATATATATATATATATATATATATATATAGGCAGCATCTTCTCTTACAGGCAAATATTGCTGAATATAAGAGACAACTCATGTCTAGATATCGTTTGGTAGATACTTTCAACAGTCCGAATCAGGATCTTAGTTTCGGAGGGGAGTTGGCTTATTAATTTGCCATAGTTTGGATTTGTCTCCCAAGTACTTTCGAACCCATCCGGGTCCATCTTCAGGGGAATGTGGTTAATCAGGTACAGACCATAATATATATATATATATATATATATATATATATATATATATATATGATTATTTTTATTTACACAGACATATACAAAATCTGCGACACTGGCATGTCGATGTTATTGATCAACAGTTATTATAAACAAATCTCATCAGGCAGAGTTAGAATCTGATCTTTACATTAGATCATATTTCTTTCCAAATA
>OY744546.1:55141892-55149392 GCA_963556195.1 Sepiola atlantica | reverse complement strand
GATGAATTCTTGTCCTGAAATCAAATAGTAAGTCAGACTACAACCTAAACCTCACCCCGCCGCTTGAAATGGATTCGGAAAGAAATCCTGCACTCTATAATCAAATGTCAACGCGGCGTGTTTTCTTTCTTTAGGCCATCAGAAATGATAATGATAATTTTTATAGAAATATTAAATTGCTGACGTAATTCCGTGATTTTATATGTATATCTTAGTAATACATCTAGATAAATAGCGAGTGCGAACATTAGCGAAGCATAATTTTTCCCCATCTTTTCTGAGGAGGGTTGTACGCTAGTATTTAATAGGATTGAAATATTGTTTTGTTTTTTTGTATAAACATCTACAAACACAGACAAGTCATAATTTGCTGGGGTTAACATCAGAGGTGATTTTATGTAAAGCAAATATTATCAAGTTTTTTTTCTTCCCCACTTCCGTTGACAGATGCAATTAAATCGATCAAGATTTGATAAAGAGTCGCATTTTAACGACACCTTTTTCTTTCTTTCTTCTTTCAAATAATGATGCCGTATATAGGTGAGATCGTTCCTTTTTCTTTTTTCTTTCTTTTTTTATTTTGGTCTTTCTTTGCGCGTATGCGTGATCGCTTGAAATCCGTCCACGGGTATAAGTGGTTATAATTAGCCGGGAGTCAATCTGAAGTGTTTGCAAATGCAGTCAGGCCCTGTGAACGAATGGCGGATGACAAGTCGCAGAGTTCGGATAATTAATCGATAAATATTGGAAACGTTTATTATGTATTTTGTGTGTGTGCGTGTGTTTAAAAAAAAAAAAATACTTTATTGGAATCATAAATCAATCGCAGATTTTTTAACAATAGACGCATACAAATTGCGCACGTGGCGTTAAATGCGTGTATTACATTTGAAAAGCGGGCGGGTTTATTTTGGATGAGGGGAGGGACAAGGTCGATAACGTTTAACGAAGTCGATATGCTAAAGTGAAAATTTTAAATAAATACATACCTATATATATATATATATATATATATATATATATATATATATATATATATTTTTATCCCACAATGCAAAGCTTTTAACTAGTTACCCCGCAATTACATAGTATTATTTCATTATGCGTAATACGAATATATATATATATATATATATATATATGTACAGAAAAATGAGTACAACATTCGTACCGTCGGTTTCAAGCACAGAAGGACTTAGCCATCCGGCTCTCTTCAGATGACAACAGAAGCTGAAGAGAGCCGGATGGCTAAGTCGTTCTGTGCTTGAAACCGACGGTACGAATGTTGTACTAATTTAAAATAAATATTACGCTCTTAATTTTTAATTTTTAACTTGAATTCTCAATTAATCGAGCACTTTTCTGGGATTTTTCCCGCTATACTACAAAGAAGTTATATATGTATATATATAGTAAGCTATGAAAATATATTAATGGCAATTAAGCTACACAGAGGCTTCTACATTTTAGACTGACGATTCCACCCCCTGGGAATAAATGCGGAAGCCTCTGTGTAGCTTAATTGCCATAAATGAATTTTCATAACTTACAACCTAGCTCTACTCACGTATCGAGCACTGTTGAAGTAAATACTGAAAATTGATACATAAAAACATGATATCTCCTTATAACAGTTTATGCGGATACATGAAATAATAATAATAATAATAATAATATATATATATTATATATATATATATATATATATGTACAATTTTTCTTTTAAAAATAATTTGAAAACAGTCAAATTGAATGTTTTAATCTACCGGTACGCGCTCCGACTACTAAGTCAAATGCCACTTTCGAGGTCCGAATCGTGTGACAGACAGGGGGTGTCTCCTCCTATACTGATGATTGCAGGTTTTAGCATGAAACACATGTGTATATGGGTTAATTTGAAAATATTATCTATAAATAATTATACAAAGCTACATTTAGCACTTCAAGTAAGTTAACAGCCAGCCGTTATTAATAGCGCAATGCGATACTCTGGGTAACACCTATTGAGTTCTCCTGACGGCTTGCTAGATGGCCGCCGAATTTGCCATTTAGACGTTGATTGATTCTTCTATTTCTAGACAATGCGTGGTGGGCGCATCGGTACGTGCTCTAATTACTGAGTCAAATATGACTCTCGTATTTCGTATTAGGGTTCGAACCGTGTGACCGGCAAGGATTGTATCATCCTATACTGATGATTACAGGTTTGGCATGAAACACATGTGTATATGGGTTAAGTTAGAAAATATTATTTATAAATAAATATTTTATGTATATATATATATTTATTCATTATTATTCTATACATATATATATATATATATATATATATATATATATATATATATATATAAATATATAACATGAAATAAATATCTCAAAATTGGTCCTTAAAATATGAATTCTGAAACCGAGCCGAATTTAAACGAAAGACTTTTTACATAGTAATTACAAAATATCTGTCATATAAAGTTTCATAGACATCTAGTAAATGATATCAATAAATCGTAATAAATTGGTTTCTTTATTATTACTGTTGTATATGTTACATATATAATTTATACATAAAGCAAAACATCAAATTTACAATTGTAAATCCAATGTATTTATATTTGGTATAAATTATTATAAATCAATATATTTATTAGCTCTATCCATGCTAAATATTGAGCTTGCCTATCGTAATTAAAAGTGGATTCCTTCGTGTATTCATAAGATCTATATAAATTTGTTTTACATTGTCATAATTTTTATATATATATATATATATATATATATATATATATATAGACATTTCTTCAAATGGATTTACATATCTGATGATAGCGGACCACTGCTTGAAACGCGTTATATAAAATTATAAAATAACTAAATAATAAATAAATGTTGAAAAAACTTTTTACAAATGTTGGTAGCCTTACTCCATTACACACACACACATATATATATATATATATATATACATAAGAGGCTTATATAGTTTGCTTGAAGTATTGTGTACAAGTTTTAGCGTGAATATGCACGCTTGAACTTGAGTTGAGCACGGTTCTGAAGAAAATAGTTCTCGAAATATTATATCATACGAAGTTTCCACCAGACCATCTTCATACAGGTATTACATAACATTGTATAGATATACATATATGTGTGTTTTTGAAAAAAAAAGAAATACACATGTGTGTGTGTGTGTGTAAACATTGTATTAAGGATGAAACTATTTAACCACGTTCCACCATTATGTCTTATTTTGCTCCAACTTGTGTCTATCCGTCACACCTCTGCGTAGTGTTGCCTTCTAAGTATCATATTAAATATAATAATAATAATCATAATAATAATAATAATCATAATGATGATGATGATGCTGACGACGCAGTGAATCAGCGGTAACAAGTCGTTCATTAATGATAGTCATTCGTCTAATATGATGAGGATAACACACCGACAGTTCGGTAAGTATCGTTATAACCACTGAGAAGGCGATAATGATTAAGTAGGAATACATCGAACTGCAGTAACGATAATAATGACTGTAATAGATCGATAACTTTGGGTGGGTGGGTGTGCACAGTGGTCTGTGGTCAGTTTCTGGTCAGTCCTGCAGGCAAAAAGCAGTCGAGCAAGTCGACCGCCCGGTCCTCCTCTTCTCGGGGGTCCAGTTCGGCGTTGAGAAAACGACGCCCACGGTTAAGGAATGCTAAACGCTTTCGAATTGTCAATTCTATGAGTTGGCCATCACGTGACAATTGGCCGAAAGGGGGTGGCGAGAGGCGCCGTCGCGAGGTCGGATTAGCAAGTCTGATGAGAGGTGACGGTGGTTAAGTGGATAAACGACACGGACTGAAGACCTGGGTGTTCCAAGTTCGAATCCAGTCGGTTCCACAGTATCACTTTCACTTAGGGATGTTGGCAACCTTCTCGTGGTCCTTCCTGTAAGTACCCGATGTCTTTCCAGAAAGATTTCTAACTAGAAAAACATCGGGGAAATTAATGCCAAAACCAGAATCATCTGATTCACACGAAAGAAAAAGTCTGATTTCGTTACGGGTGAAAGAAACGGTAATACGGATGAAGAAGTGTTCCGGACACGGAATATGGTGGACACACACATAATTTACTATGTTATGTATATGCACATATAATATTATTAAGTAATATAAAATAATATATTACGCATATAAATATGAGATAGGTGATCGGAACACGATTGGATTGCATTTGTCTATCCATTAATTTCTATTTAATTTTATAAATATTACACCTTTATATGTCAACAAAAGTGTATTGAAAACAGTGGTATTAAACACTGATACATATTAACATGATACAGAATTATATTTAGTAAGTGTTGGATTTATTAATATTATTATTACTAGTATTATTCATATTATTATTGTCATTTTTATTTATTGTTTAACTAATTTTATTTTTATGTTTTCGGTTGAAAAAAATGTAATGAGAAAGCTTTATTCGGCATACAATGTCGGTACAATATTAATGCTTCTATTTATATTGTTTAGTAAAAGCAGGAGAGTTCTCCAAATGGGCGATAATTCCAAATAGGGAAAGTTATTCGTAATTGTTAATTACTAAGAATTAAGTCGAATAAAAAAGAACAGAGTTACATTTCTGTCTTAATTTACCAAAAGACTTCCTCAGTGTACAAATAGAGAAAGGGGGTTTAGGGGTTTTGATTAAAAGCTAAATATTAGCTCCTTATATGTTTGTTATAATTTCATAATATTCAGCGTTTATTTTTCATTTTTCTCAACGTATTAGAGATATTTTTGCCGGATTTTATTCAATTTATATTCTGCACATATTAGATACAAAAAATATATATTATTAAATGCATAATATATATATCTATATATATATATATATATATATATATATATATATATCTATATCTATATCTATATCTATATATATAATATACATAGAATATATAGTATACATTATATATATATATAATATACATAGAATATATAGTATACATAATATATATATATATATATATAGTATGAATAGAATATATAGTATACATAATATATATATATATATATAGTATGAATAGAATATATAGTATACATAATATATATATATATATATATAGTATGAATAGAATATATAGTATACATAATATATATATATATAAATATATAGTATGAATAGAATATATAGTATACATAATATATATATATATATAAATATATAGTATGAATAGAATATATAGTATACATAATATATATATATATATAAATATATAGTATGAATAGAATATATAATATACATAATATATATATATATAAATATATAGTATGAATAGAATATATAATATACATAATATATATATATATAAATATATAGTATGAATAGAATATATAATATACATAATATATATATATATAAATATATAGTATGAATAGAATATATAATATACATAATATATATATATATAAATATATAGTATGAATAGAATATATAATATACATAATATATATATATATAAATATATAGTATGCATAGAATATATAGTATACATAATATATATATATATAAATATATAAATATATAGTATACATAATATATATATATATATATAGTATGCATAGAATATATAGTATACATAATATATATATATATAAATATATAGTATGCATAGAATATATAGTATACATAATATATATATATAAATATATATTATGCATAGAATATATAGTATACATAATATATATATATAAATATATAGTATGCATAGAATATATAGTATACATAATATATACATATAAATATATAGTATGCATAGAATATATAGTATACATAATATATACATATAAATATATAGTATGCATAGAATATATAGTATACATAATATATACATATAAATATATAGTATGTATAGAATATATAGTATACATAATATATATATATAAATATATAGTATGTATAGAATATATAGTATACATAATATATATATATAAATATATATTATGCATAGAATATATAGTATACATAATATATATATATAAATATATAGTATGTATAGAATATATAGTATACATAATATATATATATAAATATATATTATGCATAGAATATATAGTATACATAATATATACATATAAATATATAGTATGCATAGAATATATAGTATACATAATATATATATATAAATATATAGTATGCATAGAATATATAGTATACATAATATATACATATAAATATATAGTATGTATAGAATATATAGTATACATAATATATATATATATAAATATATAGTATGCATAGAATTTATAGTATACATAATATATATATATATAAATATCTAGTATGCATAGAATATATAGTATACATAATATATATATATATAAATATATAGTATGCATAGAATTTATAGTATACATAATATATATATATATAAATATATAGTATGCATAGAATATATAGTATACATTATATATATATAAATATATAGTATGCATAGAATATATAGTATACATAATATATATATAAATATATAGTATGCATAGAATATATAGTATACATAATATATATATAAATATATAGTATGCATAGAATATATAGTATACATAATATATATATAAATATATAGTATGCATAGAATATATAGTATACATAATATATATATATAAATATATAGTATGCATAGAATATATAGTATACATAATATATATATATATATATATAAATATATAGTATGCATAGAATATATAGTATACATAATATATATATATATTTATATATAGTATGCATAGAATATATAGTATACATAATATATATATATATATATATTTATATATAGTATGCATAGAATATATAGTATACATAATATATATATATATATATATTTATATATAGTATGCATAGAATATATAGTATACATAATATATATATATATATATATATATATATTTATATATAGTATGCATAGAATATATAGTATACATAATATATATATATATTTATATATAGTATGCATAGAATATATAGTATACATAATATATATATATATATAAATATATAGTATTCATAGAATATATAGTATACATAATATATATATATATATAAATATATAGTATGCATAGAATATATAGTATACATAATATATATATATATAAATATATAGTATGCATAGAATATATAGTATACATAATATATATATATAAATATATAGTATGCATAGAATATATAGTATACATAATATATATATATAAATATATAGTATGCATGGAATATATAGTATACATAATATATATATAAATATATAGTATGCATAGAATATATAGTATACATAATATATATATATATATAAATATATAGTATGCATAGAATATATAGTATACATAATATATATATATAAAAATATATAGTATGCATAGAATATATAGTATATATAATATATATATATACATAAATATATAGTATGCATAGAATATATAGTATACATAATATATATATATATAAATATATAGTATG
>OY744546.1:55116892-55136892 GCA_963556195.1 Sepiola atlantica | reverse complement strand
AAAATATGACAATACAAAATTGCAACTGTATATTACAGAATATTAATTTATTAGGAGCCCTTTATGAAATGAATATGCAAATTAAGAAAACCTAAAACTTTTTGTGGGTATTTGAAGTCTACTATTACTATTATTATTATTATTATTATTATTATTATTATTATTATTATTATTATTATTAAAACTGTGTTCTGCGGCTACGGTAGTCAAATGACATTCCGTAGCTGCAATCAGTCCTCCATGCTAGTCCCAGGCCATCTGGCCTTGTCATGCGCAACTTGTCGTAGGCAATGAAGTTGTTTCGCTGTACGTAGTGGTCCTAGTCCCGCCTGCTTGAGGTCAGCACGTAGTACGCCCAGCAGATATGTGCAGTGAAGTCTACTATATATCGTATTTCAAAATATTATTTTGTATCAGACACGCTAGGAAGTAAGTGTAGTATCTGTTCCGATGGATACTGCACCCTATAGACGGATGTCGTCTTGTCCTTCGGGACTTGATTCCACCTGTCTGTGGGTTTGTCCTGTGCAGTTCTAGGAGGTCCACCCTCCCAGGCTTCGCCTCCCCTCTTTGGGGAGGAGTAAGTTTATTGCTTACTGCTTGAGGCGCCCCTACCGGGGAATGCCGACGGGGCTGCTCAGGCAATTTTTAAATGGCCAGAGTGCTCACCTCTCGAGCACTGGCTTTTAACCCCACTTACTTATATATATATATATATATATATATATATATTCCATGAAAAATGCCAGTATACTGAAATCATATGCCCTTAATAGGGTTAAGATGAAAATTCACATACACAAAATGTACAAAAGCAAGGAAATTCCCAAATTTTTACACTTTTATTGTCATTAAGGGTATGACTACATATAAACCAAACCATTTCATTATCACATCACTACAGTAAAAATCTATATGCATGAGTGGATGAAGTGTGTGAGGTGCGCTGAAGAAAAATTCCTACGGGTAAAATACATAGCCCTGTTGTGCTCGCATACCCTTAATGATAATAAAAGTGTAAAAATTTGGGAATTTCCTTGCTTTTGCACATTTAGTTTATATGAATTTTCATCTTAACCATATTAAGGGCATATGATTTCAGTATACTGGCATTTTTTATGGAATGTCACTACTTTTGTAAAGGCTACGCCTCAATACAATGGTCATTTTAAAGGTTTTTTTTTTTTTTTTTACTTTTCTGGAAAACTAAGGTATATGGTAAACTGAAATTAAAATGCCATCAACTAGACCCTAGAACCTCTATCTCTGCCAAAAAATCAGCTGAATCCATCAAATAGTTGATGAGATACAGGGTGGCACACACGTACTACGTACGTACGTACGTACGTACGTACACACAACTAACATGATTTCATGATTGAACTTTCTGGATCTCTGGGTTGCCTTGACTAATGATGCTGAAATTATACACGCTTATAGAACCTATCGAAAAAGAAAATGTTGTGCAAAGTTTTAACTTATTTGGTCTATTGGTTTTTGAGTTATGATTCTAACATAGGCCGTTTTTGAAGTCTATTAAGGGATAGAGCGCTTTCGAGCCTCTCTTGATATATATATATATATACATATATATATATATATAATATATATATATATATATGTGTGTGTGTGTGTGTATGTGTGTGTGTGTGTGTGTGTGTGAGAGAGAGAGCACGCGCGTCTGTGAAGGTAGCACTTATCTGGGCAGTAAATATTTGGCTTGTAAAAAGTTGCGATTCTTTTGATGTTTTTCGTCGCTTTCTTATTTATATTTGATTGTAAAGATTCACTTCTTGCCCTACTAGGCCCTTTGTCTGGGCTTCAAAGACCATGCTGCCCGACCTGCGCACCACAACCGTACACCACCCAACAATACACCGTCAGCCCCACCACCCACCCTCCCATACTTTTATTTACCAGTTTGAAATCATATCCATCGTCTATTGTTATTATAATGAGCAGTTCATAAGAAAGCAGAGTTTTTTTTTTTTTTTTACGTCCACCGCTCAATCTTGTCTCAAAGTCGGCCACGAGAAAAGAAAGGAAACAAGAAATTCAAAGACTTTTATTTCTTACCGACTACGGAATGTTCGGTTTAGATAAGACGTAATCCTTATAGAGTTTCCGTTTCCGCGAGTGAACCATATTATTTTCAGACTTTGTGATCAACACCTGTGCAGTGGCCGTGAAGACATGAGAGGCCACAGACTGGCGAATTCGAGGGTATTCATTACGGAAATATCGTTTTGAAATTCGTCAAAAACAATCTACGTTACTTTATCTACTCATTTTTTTTTTTTTTTTTTTTTTTTGCTTATTTACGTTAAAAATATTAATATTTAATATATGAGATATAAGCATTTTAAGTTGTCGTAGATATCGGTTAGAACAAAATAGCCATCTATTTTGGCCACTTGTCTATATTACAGACCTTACTTCTTGTGGCAAAAAAAAAATGGCGATTTTTGTAGGACCCATATTTCTGATGAATTGCAATTCTTATATGTCAGATAATTTTTCTAAAACGCAAAAAGGGTTACTAAGGTGTCGGTAAATCAAAATAAATTGATTTTGACTAATTTCGCAACGGTATTGAATTTAAAATAATTTATGTCGGTAATAGTAATGATTACTGATCCGTGTATGCAGCGTAGGGGCATCCAAAGAAGATGGCAAACTTTTCATTTCAATCAAGTTTTGAAGATGGTCTGCACCGCTGGAAACAGCTAGTCGACCTTTATTCTTAAATGCAAACACACACGTAAACGTATACACACATACATACATACATACATACATATATATATATATATATATATATATATATATATATATATATATATATATATATATATTGCATTGTTTTCACTTTGATAAATCGACTTTAATCAAGATAATACATAATAAATCAACACGTCGAGTAATTGAATCTGCACTCATAGCCCTTTCCACAAATAAAATTAAACAGAGAATGGGCTTCTACTTTACCTCCCCTAACCTATCAAAAACAATTATTCATGAAAACAAGAAATATCTAGACACCGGTTGATTCCATGAGTTTTGAATTAGTCTTCCTTTTGGACTCCCTTTCTACTCTTTATTCTTTTCTTTTCCGTTACTATTTTTTTTTTGCTATGTATTTATCTTTGACTCTATACATATTTACATATCTTCCCTCTCTACATGAACCCTACCACTATATATATTACTCATAATTTATAGACTTTCTCGTCTTTTGTCATTTTTTGCATTTTTTGTTCGCTCTTGACAAAGCCCATATAACATTTGGGCGAAACGTTGAGCTTATTAGGTCTTCCGCTTATTCCATTTTAATTTCATACCGTCGGATTATTTTATCATTTCATCTATTAATATATATATATATATATATATATATATATATATATATATATATATATATATATATATATACACACGCACATACATATATATATACATACATACATATACATATATATATATACATATATATATATATGTATATATATGCATATATACATATATATACATATATATATACATATATATAAGTATATACATATATATAAGTATATACATATATATATACATATATATATGCATATATATACATATACATATATATGTATATACATATATATACATATATATATATATTCATATACATATATATACATACATATATTCATATATATATACATATATATACATATATATATATACACATATATATATACAAACACATATATATACATATACACATATATATATACATACATATATAAATACATATATACATATACATATGTATATACATACATATACATATATATATACATATATATACATATATATATACACATATATACACATATATATATACATATCTATACATATATATATATACATACATACATATACATATATGTATATATATACATACATACATATAGATACATATATATATACATACATATATATATATATATATTTGTATAATTGGGCAGCATTCCTTCTTTTATACATGTTTGATTAAACAGGAGTGCCAACTTCTGATCATTCAGTTTTTGATCCATTTTTTCTAGTCTTCGTACGACGGATTTGATGTTATAATCCAAGGAGTGTAAGAAATCTCCGTATTTTGTGCGAACGTTTTCGACCAACATCGGTCGTCGTCAGGCGGTTGCAAAATGAAATAAATTGGTGAATCTATCAAGAGGGCCCTCTTTTAAATTATTTCAACAGCACTTCAATACACCTTCACCCCCCTCATAACCGGAATGATTGATGCTTGGTTTATTAATGCGTATAAACAATGCTTCCATTATGGGGAGGCGAAAAAATATATAGAGAGAGATATAAGTCAGTTCATATTATATTCCAATAACTATGGTTTTATTTTATTATTTTTTTTATTTTTTCACATTTCCAAAAAATATAAAATTTCTGTGAGATATATATTTTACGGTCCGTTTCATTTGTCTTGTGCCAAACAACATAAAGTTTAAAGCAATTTCAAGAAAGATGTCAAAGAAGTCGATTAAAAACAATCCAGATGGTGACTGGTAGTCCAAAAATGAAAAAGTCATCCAGGCAGGAAATTTGCTTGCTATCGATGCAGTAGATCACAATGAAAAGTTTATTCAGTGTGTATGTAAATTCTCTGAGGAGAAGATTTTCTTTGAAAACTCATGAGTTAAGGACGCACTATCACTTCTTGTTTTTGAACTTTAATAAAATCTGATTAATTTCACATTTAATTATGTCATTCAATTAATATATATATATATATATATATATATATATATATATATATATATATATCAGATATATGCATATATATATATATATTTGATGTTTCTTCATGTATTTTTTATATATATTTTTTATATATTTTCAAAGCTATATTTTATTACCTGCAGTAATGTCATTGCGGTAATGGTCCTCTGAGGACAAGATTTTATTTGTAAACTCATGAGTTAAGGACGCAGTATCCCTCCTTGTTTTTGAACTTTAATAAAATCTGATTTATTTCTCATTTTATTATGTCATTCAATTAATATAAAAGAAAGAGAAACACAGAGAACGAGAGAGAGAGAGAGAGAGAGAGAGAGAATTGAATGCTTACTAGGCACCATCCTTGATTGTCTTCGGTCTCTCTGTACAAGGGTTTGTCAGGACAACCTGACATGAGGATACTGCACCCTACAGTAAGCTCCCTTCGACACGGCTATACACTGGCTCATACGAGGGATGGTGCACCTTCTCCTAGTGATGTTACCTCAAGTAACAACACTTAGTTGGAAACTCCACCAGACCAGATGAATTCTTGTCCTGGGATCCGGCAAGGCCAAGAAAAGACCACAATTACGATAAACTATAACATAGTTAAGTTGTCAATTGGGAACAGGAGATTTAGTGTTCTTCACTGATTTGGTAACTCAGCGTTTGAGAGGTAAATTATAATCCACGTTGAACACTCGAATATCTATGTATCTCATGTATATATGTATCTTATGTATCTATGTATCTCATGTATCTATGTATCTCATGTATCTATGTATCTATGTATCTCATGTATCTCATGTATCTCATGTATCTCATGTATCTCATGTATCTCATGTATCTCATGTATCTCATGTATCTATGTATCTATGTATCTCATGTATCTATGTATCTCATGTATCTCATGTATCTATGTATCTATGTATCTCATGTATCTATGTATCTCATGTATCTATGTATCTCATGTATCTCATGTATCTATGTATCTATGTATCTCATGTATCTATGTATCTATGTATCTCATGTATCTCATGTATCTCATGTATCTATGTATCTCATGTATCTATGTATCTCATGTATCTCATGTATCTCATGTATCTCATGTATCTATGTATCTATGTATCTCATGTATCTTATGTATCTATGTATCTATGTATCTCATGTATCTATGTATCTATGTATCTCATGTATCTCATGTATCTATGTATCTATGTATCTCATGTATCTATGTATCTCATGTATCTCATGTATCTATGTATCTATGTATCTCATGTATCTCTGTATCTCATGTATCTATGTATCTCATGTATCTCATGTATCTATGTATCTATGTATCTCATGTATCTATGTATCTCATGTATCTATGTATCTCATGTATCTCATGTATCTATGTATCTATGTATCTCATGTATCTATGTATCTCATGTATCTATGTATCTCATGTATCTATGTATCTCATGTATCTCATGTATCTATGTATCTATGTATCTCATGTATCTATGTATCTCATGTATCTATGTATCTCATGTATCTATTATCTCATGTATCTCATGTATCTATGTATCTATGTATCTATGTATCTCATGTATCTATGTATCTCATGTATCTATGTATCTCATGTATCTCATGTATCTATGTATCTATGTATCTCATGTATCTATGTATCTCATGTATCTCATGTATCTATGTATCTCATGTATCTCATGTATCTATGTAACTCATGTATCTATGTATCTCATGTATCTATGTATCTCATGTATCTATGTATCTATGTATCTCATGTATCTCATGTATCTATGTAACTCATGTATCTATGTATCTCATGTATCTATGTATCTCATGTATCTATGTATCTCATGTATCTATGTATCTATGTATCTCATGTATCTATGTATCTCATGTATCTATGTATCTCATGTATCTATGTATCTATGTATCTATGTATCTCATGTATCTCATGTATCTATGTAACTCATGTATCTATGTATCTCATGTATCTATGTATCTCATGTATCTCATGTATCTATGTATCTCATGTATCTATGTATCTATGTATCTATGTATCTCATGTATCTATGTATCTCATGTATCTCATGTATCTCATGTATCTCATGTATCTATGTATCTATGTATCTCATGTATCTATGTATCTCATGTATCTCATGTATCTATGTATCTCATGTATCTATGTATCTCATGTATCTCATGTATGTATGTATCTATGTATCTCATGTATCTATGTATCTCATGTATCTATGTATCTCATGTATCTATGTATCTATGTATCTCATGTATCTCATGTATCTATGTAACTCATGTATCTATGTATCTCATGTATCTATGTATCTCATGTATCTATGTATCTCATGTATCTCATGTATCTATGTATCTATGTATCTCATGTATCTCATGTATCTCATGTATCTATGTATCTCATGTATCTATGTATCTCATGTATCTCATGTATCTATGTATCTATGTATCTCATGTATCTATGTATCTCATGTATCTATGTATCTCATGTATCTCATGTATCTATGTATCTCATGTATCTATGTATCTCATGTATCTATGTATCTCATGTATCTCATGTATCTCATGTATCTCATGTATCTCATGTATCTATGTATCTCATGTATCTCATGTATCTATGTATCTATGTAACTCATGTATCTATGTATCTCATGTATCTATGTATCTATGTATCTTATGTATCTCATGTATCTATGTATCTCATGTATCTATGTATCTCATGTATCTCATGTATCTCATGTATCTATGTATCTCATGTATCTCATGTATCTATGTATCTCATGTATCTATGTATCTCATGTATCTATGTATCTCATGTATCTATGTATCTCATGTATCTATGTATCTATGTATCTATGTATCTATGTATCTCATGTATCTATGTATCTATGTATCTATGTATCTATGTATCTATGTATCTCATGTATCTATGTATCTCATGTATCTATGTATCTCATGTATCTATGTATCTATGTATCTATGTAACTCATGTATCTATGTATCTCATGTATCTATGTATCTATGTATCTCATGTATCTATGTATCTATGTATCTCATGTATCTCATGTATCTATGTATCTCATGTATCTATGTATCTCATGTATCTATGTATCTATGTATCTATGTATCTCATGTATCTATGTATCTCATATAGAAATTTCGCGTGTCAACGTGATTTTCCCGCGAGGACAAGTGAATTAATATTTCTTTTATTTATTTACTTTTAATCAAAGATTTCTCGAAATTCAAAACGCAATACCTTTAAACTAAAACGAATCTTAAAAATCCCCTATGAAAAATACGAAATTGAATCCACCAGAATGTAAATAAGTCAGCCATTTCACCCTTTTCTTCAATCGCTTAAAAAAATGAATTATTTCGCAGGCCTTCGAGATTTTAAAGGAAGTTAGAAGCATTTAAACTCTCGAAAAACTTTTAATCTTCTAATACTAAACGGATTTGCAACTTGACAATTTGGTGTAATTAATAATTTTATTATTATTATTATTATTATTATTATTGTTATTATCATTATTATTATTATTAATTATTAATTATTACTATTATTATTATTACTAGTAGTATGCATTTGTTTGTTTTGCCTCTTTGGGCATCCCCCCTTTAACTATCTTCTCAATTCAACTGTTGAAAAAATAATTAAACTCTTAGTACAGTACCGATATCCAGATCAAATTCCGTTTAATATTTCATTTGATAACCCCCAAAAGTGCCCCCTCAATTTCTCCTTCCTACCACTTTCTCTGAATTCATCCAACTTCACCTTAAACTGATCCACGCTATTGCTGTTCTTAATCCGATCTGGCAACTTATTCCAAACACTTTGTGAGCAAAAAAACTTAACTGGTTAACAGATCTAATTTTTGAAAACTGCCTTGACAATAACCTTACAGATCTAGGAGAAATACTAAAAAAAATGCCCTCCATAGTTAGAAATGGCCAAACGATACTTCAATAATTAAAATTTTACTTTCAAAATCCTATTAAAAAAAATATTTTAGTAAAACAAAAACTAAAAATAGCATAGTCATAAAGAAAAAAAAAAATGTAAGTAGAAAAAGAAATTGTTTGTAGCTAGTCGGTGTTGTCCGGGAGTGTCTTCGTAAACAAGTCGGCGATTTTAATCTTTTAGTAATGGCAGAAGGTAAAAAAATGCATTACTTCGTGACACCATTCGAAATTTGAAAGAATTTTGCAAGTATTTAAACGGTTTAATAGAATATAATTCGTGTCTTTAAAATACTTAGCCAATTAGAAGCTATTTAAACTAAATAATTTTAGAAATAGAGATTTCAAAAATTAGTTATAGTTTTATAACAATTTGGATTCAATTAAGAATTTAATAACCAAATGTTGGCGTAGCAATTCAACATAACCTTCAAAATCTTATCTAAAAATATATATCGGTCAAAAACGATATCGTTTAAAAAAAAATGGCCGAATAAGAATGCCAGTAAAAAGACTTCCGGGCAACGTCGGATCGATACAACTTGTAGATTAATAAAAAAAATAACACTTTAGAAACAAATTATATATCAAAGCTTGATTGTATGTTTAGTTTTTCATATTCAATTTGAGGATACCGTGATAATTAAATTAAACTTTTCAAAATCCTATTTAAAAGAAACAATATTTTGAAAGAAAAAAAAATAACACTTTGAATCAAATTATATATCAAAGCTTGATTGTATGTTTAGTTTTTCATATTCAATTTGAGGATACCGTGATAATTAAATTAAACTTTTCAAAATCCTATTTAAAAGAAACAATATTTTGAAAGAAAAAAAAAATAACACTTTGAATCAAATTATATATCAAAGCTTGATTGTATGTTTAGTTTTTCATATTCAATTTGAGGATACCGTGATAATTAAATTAAACTTTTCAAAATCCTATTTAAAAGAAACAATATTTTGAAAGAAAAAAAAAATAACACTTTGAATCAAATTATATATCAAAGCTTGATTGTATGTTTAGTTTTTCATATTCAATTTGAGGATACCGTGATAATTAAATTAAACTTTTCAAAATCCTATTTAAAAGAAACAATATTTTGAAAGAAAAAAAAATAACGAAACGAAACAAAAATAGAAACAGAAAGACTTCCGGTCAACGGCGGAGAGTACATCTATTTAAACATATATAATGGTAAGTTTAAAAATACGCGTTCATTTATTCCTTCGGGTCAGACATTTTGTTTATCCGCCTATTACCAATCAATAAGAAAATAAACGAGGCCGACATTTTAATGTTTTCTTCCCTTTCTTGATCGACGACTGCGATACATTCAATCAATTATTTATTCATTTATTCATTTTGGAGTTGATTAATCAAGTATGTCCGCTTTTACATTCTTTTCTTCCTGTGTTCAGAAAAAAAAAAGAGAAATTTTTCTCATTTCACTCTGGGCAAATATCAAACCCAAGTTATTTCAAAAAGCTGTCGTGAAAATGAAAACAAAAACAATAGAAGGATAGGAAATTAGCTCCTTACATCAAGTGGCGTCATGCCTTGTCTGGAGCGATTTTCATTAAAACAATCTTTTTAAATTTAAATTAAGAAAAAAAAAGAACACCGATTAAAAAAATGTCAATCAAGTTGTTTTTTTATAATGTTTATTTATTGTTTAAAATGTTGACTTAAAAAAATGGGCACTCCAGAAAAACGTTCGACTCTGGGTCAGCATGCCGCTATTCCGAATTCACAAGCCGCAATCAATAAACTGTCTCTCCGGTCATAATTTTTAAAAGTCAAAATCCTTTTCATGTAAAACTTATAATTAAAACTTGCTGAAAGGAAAAGTTTTGTAATTTTAAATTAAATAATTTCTTTTAGAAAAATAAATAATCAAATAAGTGTTTCGTTTTTTTTTTTTTCGAAACATTGAAATTTGAATTTTTCTACCAATCATCAAAGTGCTGTCGGATCGTATATATTTAAAAAGAATCCATTTTTATTTTATATTTAATTTTCATTAAAAGAAAAAAAAATACCAGCAAGTTTTAATTATAAAGTTTTGAATGAAAAAGATTTTGACTCGAATGTTTTTCTGGAGTGCCGAAATGTCTCTTATTTCAATGTTCGCTGCTGGGCAGATATCAAACTAAAGTTATTTTAAACAGCTGTCGGGGATAAAAGATATCACCATCGAAATGTGACGGAAGCGAAAATGAAAAGTAAAACAAAAACAATGGAAGGAATAGGAAAGTAGCTCATTACATCAATTGGCTTCATGCCTTGTCTGGAGCGATTTCCATTAAAAAAAGAAACAAAAAAAAAGTTGAACAAAAATAAAAACAAAAAGGCTTCAATGCTAAACTAATTAACCGATGATTATAAATTTTGGAACACAAATCCTACGCGTAAGGGGCCCTAATGTAGGCTGTATTTAGTTTCATTTAGTTTGATGCAAAGGAAGGGAAAGGGGGTTGAAGCCGTTTGTGAAAATTCAGATATCGCCGATTTTTGTGAAATTTGAACAATAGGTATTAATCAATATTCCCCGAATTTCCGTTTTTTTGTTGTTGTTGTTTTTAATATGTTAAAACTTATTAAGAGGACCTAAAATAGGCACAAACTCCTATTTTAAAATTAAGATATTTCAGATTTGAATTGAATTTGAGATATAGTTTTTTCTAAAGCTTCAATCTTTGATTTGAAACATTATTAAGAATCAAAATCATGTAATGAATTTTGATCGAAATAAGAATAAGGATTCTAGACATACGATTAAGTATTATAATATGTTGATTGTAACCTTCGTTAGTAAAGATATCTGGGACACGTATTTCTTTAGTATATATATATATATATATATATATATATATATATATATATATATATATATATATATATATATATATAAAAGAGGGTAGTGCAGTATTAGTGAAGTTCCAACGAGAGAAAAGTATATATATAAAGGAATAAGGCTACCAACATTTGTAAAAAGTTTTATCAACATTTATTTATTATTTTGTAATTTTACAATTTTATATAACGCGTTATATAAAATTGTAAAATGATAAAAAAGCAAAATAATAAATAAATGTTGAAAAACTTTTTACAAATGTTGGTAGCCTTAAATCCTTTACACACACACACACACACACACACATATATATATATATATATATATATATATATATATATATATATATATATATATATATATATATAATTTTTTGTAATATAGCAGGAAAAATCCCAGCATAGTGCTCGATTAGTTAAGAATTAAAGCTAAAAATTAAAAATTAAGAGCGTAATATTAATTTATTTTGATACAGAAAAATTAGTACAACATTCATACCGTCGGTTTCAAGTTCAGAAGGACTTAGCCATCCGGCTCTTTTCAGATTCTGTTGTCATATATATATATATATTACTACTTGGCTCTATTCACGTATATAACACTGCTGAAGTAAATACTGAAAATATATACGCTTACACAGTATATAATATCACCTTATAATATTATACATGCGTACATCAAATAATATATATATATATATATAATATATATATATATATATATATATATATATATATATATATATATATATATATATATTATTAGTTTACAAAAGACAGTTATTTATGTAAATTACAAATTAAAAAAATTATGTAAATTATTTGATGTCAAAACACTATTGGTAAAATTGCACAAAATTATTTTAAATGGAGAAATAATTGCTTCAAATCAAATTCTGAATTATACTAATATATTTTGAAAAAGATCGATGCACGCATAAGCGTCAATAATATGTATGTGCTTGCTAAAATTCGAAACTATTGAACTCATCATTTTGTATTACGGAATAAGTATTCTAGGCAAGAGGGTGAATAACGGGGGCACATTTTTATTTTGTAAACATTATTAAACTCGCAAAGAAACGAAAACCATTAAAATATAAAAGTAATTCTACATTTATTACTTATACCCGTTCAAGGGCGGGTAATAATATATATATATATATATATATATATATATATATATATATATATATATATATATATATATATTACAAAATTATATATATATATAGTGTGGATTTTTACCCTATCTGGATTACTATATATATATATACACATATATATATATGTATTATTACAAAAACAAATTATATATATATATATATATATATATATATATATATATATATATATATATATATATATAATTTGTTTTTGTAATAATACATATATATATATGTATATATATATATGTATTACAAAATTATATATATATGTAATATTTGAAAAAACAAATTATATTTTTTTTTCTAAAGACGTTCGTTAATACAAACGAAACCGGTTAAATCTCTTGTTTTTTTTTTCTCCTGCATTTTAACCTGTTTTCCGTTTGTCTCATTTTTCACACATTTTATCTACCACAGCATTCCATTTTCATGACTTATCGTGCACCTTACTCTCTCTCTCTCTCTCTCTCTCTCTCTCTCTCTCTCTCTCTATATATATATATATATATATATATATATATATATATATATATATATATATATATATAATATTACAAATATTTATATATATATATATATATATAAATATATATATATATATGTATTATTACAGAAACAAATATATATATAGATATATAATTACAAATATATATGTATATATATATATATATATATATATATATGTATTATTACAAAAACAAATTATATAGATACATATATATATAATTTGTTTTTGTAATATACATATATTCACAAATGCATAGATGTCTATGTAATAGCAATAAGGAATGCGTGAGAAAAAGTTTATATATATATATATATATATATATATATATATATATATATATATATATATATATATTACTTATATATTAATCATGTGTTGGGGGTTGTTAAAGTAAGTACTGAAACAAAAATAGTATCTAATAATACAAGAATATATATATATATATATATATATACTACATATATATATATATATATATATATATATATATATATATATATATGTATATATATATGTAACTAATAATATATTAAATGATAATAAAACTCTTTCATTACATATAATTTGAAAAACTATTTATATATATATCCAGCATATATTTTTATTTATACAAATATTATTGGTAACATATATGCATACATGTCTCAGCTGCAATCCCTTGAGAGAACCAGATTTGTGATTCAATTTCTTCCAAAGGTATGAAGAAGCTGGTTCTTGAAAAAGATCGCAGCTGAAACATGTATGCACATATGTAACCAATAATGTTTGTATACAAAAAATTATACTAAAACCAGCTTTACTTGTTATTGAGCACTTTTTTTTATAAACACTGGCGTTTTATTGGATTAACATCTAGGAAACAAAAATAACTCAAGTACTATATAAAATATATATATATATATATATATATATATATTATTTTATTTTTTACAGTTATTATATTAGTTTGTTTCTAACACTATTTTAAGGGTCATCAGTTGTTTACCATGAAAAACTGTTTCGGGAATATACATATATATATATACATATATATATTTGCGTGTGTATGTATATAGCACTACATTATCTAATAATACTAGTGTATGTATATATACATATATATATATATATATATATTTGCGTGTGTATCTATATAGCAATACATTATCTAATAATATAAGTATATATATATATATATATATATATATATATATATACTTATATTATTAGATAATGTATTGCTATATAGATACACACGCAAATATATATATATATATATATATATATGTATATATACATACACTAGTATTATTAGATAATGTAGTGCTATATACATACACACGCAAATATATATATGTATATATATATATGTATATTCCCGAAACAGTTTTTCATGGTAAACAACTGATGACCCTTAAAATAGTGTTAGAAACAAACTAATATAATAACTGTAAAAAATAAATTTACTGACATGAGTGATTTTCCACTGAACGACTTGGGACTATAAGTTGTTTTTTTTATTTTTATTTTTTTTTAAATATAGTTTTAATGGTTGAGAAACTTCCGAGACTATATATATATATATATATATATATATATATATATATATATATATATTATTAAAACTATTGACTTCAAGAGTGCTAAATACGTGAGTAGAGTAGATCTTAGTGGTAGTAAGAAACAACTTACCGCAAGTTAGTTCCCACATAAACATTTAGACAGACATCCTCTCTATGGATAGCTATATTCTCATCACACCTTTACTTATATATATATGATCCGACTCGTAGATCACTCTTAGCTACTTGGTGGATAGTAGTAATTCTACTATTTACAGTTAAAATTCCCCTTTATTTACTAATTAGTTTCCAGTGGCCTTCGGGTAAGATCTTCGACTGCGAATCAGTGGCGATTTGTGTTCGGGGTTCGCGCCCGCTGACCGTTGGGAACTAGTTCCTAGACTGAAGATTGCGTTAGCATGAAACATCGATGTCTCTAGGTATATTTTAAATATTTAATATTTATAAAAAATATTATTGTTTATCAGCCCCCTCCCACAGAGGCTGGGCACTTTTCGAGGAGCTTTAATAACAAGTAGTACAAATAGCTATATGCAATGATCCGACTCGTAGATCACTCTTAGCTACTTGGTGGATAGTAGTAATTCTACTATTTACAGTTAAAATTCCCCTTTATTTACTAATTAGTTTCCAGTGGCCTTCGGGTAAGATCTTCGACTGCGAATCAGTGGCGATTTGTGTTCGGGGTTCGCGCCCGCTGACCGTTGGGAACTGGTTCCTAGACTGAAGATTGCGTTAGCATGAAACATCGATGTCTCTAGGTATATTTTAAATATTTAATATTTATAAAAAATATTATTGTTTATCAGCCCCCTCCCACAGAGGCTGGGCACTTTTCGAGGAGCTTTAATAACAAGTAGTACAAATAGCTATATGCAATGATCCGACTCGTAGATCACTCTTAGCTACTTGGTGGATAGTAGTAATTCTACTATTTACAGTTAAAATTCCCCTTTATTTACTAATTAGTTTCCAGTGGCCTTCGGGTAAGATCTTCGACTGCGAATCAGTGGCGATTTGTGTTCGGGGTTCGCGCCCGCTGACCGTTGGGAACTGGTTCCTAGACTGAAGATTGCGTTAGCATGAAACATCGATGTCTCTAGGTAAATATTTAATATTTATAAAAAATATTATTGTTTATATATATATATATATATATATATATTTCATCGATACTTATAAATAAAAGTTCCAATATTTATCATAACATTTTCACGCGAGTCACGTGGTCACTAGAGACTTCCATATCGTCGAGTCAACACCTCAACAGACATCCACGAGAGATTTTTATATCTCTAAGTTAAAAATAACAAAAATAATGATTCATAAAAACAAATTTTTCTTGAAAATGGGTTTTAAAACCGAAAGCTTGCATGAGCACTTTAAGGTAAATAAAATGTTTATCTTAAAGACGAAAAGCCTATATAGTTTTTGCCTTTCTCAAAATTTAATATTCAAATACGAAACGATAAAAGTGCCAATATTTCTTATATATATATATATTGTTTTTAAATTCCCGAAACAGTTTTTTCATGGTAAACAACTGATAATCCCTTAAAATAGTGTTAGAAATAAACTAATATAATAACTGTAAAAAATAAATTGACTTACATGAGTGATTTTCCACTGGAAGACTTGAGACTATAAGTTATATATATATATATATATATATATATATATATATATATATATATATATATATATATATATATATATATATATATATATTTTATATAGTTTTAATGGTTGAGAAACTTCCGAGACTATATATATATATGTGTGTGTGTGTGTCTGTGGTTATACATACCTATTTTTACTGGTGATACCAGATCAGGCTGCCCTGTGGCTCCCTGAGACGAAATTCACCTACATTGACGTTTTTTTTTGTTTTTTTTGTTTGTAAAACTTAATTATGTTCTACAAAACCAAAAACAAAAACAACAGCCCCTCTCCCTTTCTCCCTCCCCTTTTTTATTTTATTTTTCCTACCCTACTCCCGGTCCTGGATATGACCTTAAACTACATCCGATGGTGAGATCCGGCTTACGGACTTTGGGGAATGTGGAGCCTCCTCTTAATTACCATTGCTCCCAGGTCCACCCTGACCCGGAGTGGTAGTACCTGTTAGGGTCCCAACTATGGGTTAAATAGAAACAGATATTAAAAGGGGAAAGAAACAAAAAAGAGAAGAAAACAAGACCAGATTCGGCATTAAATAACCCAAAAAGGGTTGATATGCCGTAAAACAAAACTACCAAACTACCAAACCTATTTTTAGTTCTACTTCGGCTCTCCCCCCCCCCCTGTCTCGATTCAGCCTTTGCTTTCACTTCTTCGTTCTCTTTCAATTGAACTCAAATATTTTTCAATTATTCATTTCTCATCCATTTATTTCTTATCCATTTATTTATTTATTTATTTTTCAATTACTTATTTATTTATTTATTTCCCAATGACTTCTTATTTATATTTCCCTTTCTCCCAACGAAAGCTGACTTCCCGACCTTTACCCTAACTCTAACCCTAACCCTAACCCTCTCATCATACCTATCCGCAAACTTCCCCTCTCTCTCTCTCTCTTCTTTTCACACTCAGTTCTCTACGGCAATTAGACAACATAGTTACCTCTTTTCCCCATTGATTACGGGAAGGACGCGGTGATTGTGTAGGCGAACGAACGAACGAACAGCCTCCATATGTGAGCATTCTCATAGCTTTATTCGAGCGACATAGCTGGGGTCTCCGGGAATAAAATCGAAGCTTCAAGAAGATCACCTTTAACGGTGGGAAGAAAGCGAAGAAATAAGCTCCGAGGTTGAAATTCGTCAGCAAAGACAATTTTCACCGGTGCTTCTACAGATGAGGGCACATATGAAAAACGGAGTTACACCGGTTGTAAAACGCATTTCCAATAAAATTAACCTGAAAAAACTTTGATATACTCATGTATCAGATAAAAATAGGTATCTACACCAAAAATTAGCAAACATTATCGAATAGAATTTTAATTAAAAATAAAATTCAGTTTCATCGTTTTTTTACGACACCGCCATGGATTAGAACGATTTCAGGAGAACATAACCCAGTATGTCATATAAACAAGTAATAAATGAATGGCGGTCGGCAAAATACGAATAAACTGATTTTTAATTTTAATTGAAATTCTACTCGATAATTTCCCCTAATTTTTGGTGAGGATACTTATTTTTGCCTGATACGTAAGTATAAAAAATAGTTGTTTTTTTTTTTCATTTGGAAACGCGTTTTTCGTATGTGCGCTCATCTATGTAAGCACCTTTTCGCCATTACAAAAAAAAACCCAGAAACAATCACGTGAATTGTATCGATTATATCGATTAGTATTCGCAATTGTTTGGCTTATTAACACGTTTCTTCTATTTGCATCGAGAAAGGCGCGAAGATCCCCGTACATAAACGAGATCTCCTCGGCCTAACATTCACGGGCAACATGAATTAGAATAAATACATAGGAGATACTGCCCAATCTGCTGCAAAAAAAGGTTACGGGGCTAGAAACATGCACGAATTATTGTGGCACATCTGGACTGGTGCATCAACTACTAGTCTCACCCTCTTGGACAGGGTGCAAAAAATAGTCTCTAACCTACGAGGCGTTGTCTAAAAAGTATCCGACCTTAGGCCAGAAAAAATATTTCAAATACATGACGAAGTTGGGATGCTAATCCCCTTGTACTTTTGTGCTTGCACACACACTTAGCCCACCATTCCAACCCCTTCACGTATTTGAAATATTTTTTCTGGCCTAAGGTCGGATACTTTTTTGACAGGCCTCGTAATAGGTCCCACATTGTCTACCAAACTCCAGTTCCTGTCCCATTGCCGCAATGTTGCATCCCTGTAAGTACAGGGTGTGCCAAAATAAGGGTCCTATCTTTAAATTTGAATAACTTGAATTTGAATAACTTCCACAAAATAAAAGTTAAACTCACCAAACTTTATGTGTGTGTAGACTGACCCTTCCGAGATTTTTTGAAATAAACAAAACAAATTTTAGCCGAAAAACACTTCTTAAAACTTACAAAAACTAAAGTATTGTTTTTTACACTGTTTTGAGTTTTTTTAAGCAAAAATAATGTTTTCTAAATGAGGGTACGTTCCTTAAGGCTAATACGGCTCATGCTTGCTTCGGAAGGGGTCCTTTACTTATTCTAAAAAAAAATTTAAAAAAATCAATAAATAAAAAAGTTATGAATTTTTTAAAATAGGACCCTTATTTTTGCCCACCCTATATATATATATATATATAATATATATATATATTATAATAATAATAATAATAAAAATAATATATATATATATATATATATATATATATATATATATATATTGATTTTAATTTTCGTAGAAGAACATAAAATTGCTTAAAAACAGTTTTGTACAATAAATTCATTTTATTATTAACAAGCAGAATACCCGCCCATCGATAATAATTATAACAAGCCGCGCGTGCGTGGTCCCCCTCTGTATATGACTCGATGTGGCGAGTGTAAAATGCAATACATTTGGGGCATTTTTGACCTCCCTTTGACCCCCTGGAGCGTGAACCAGAATTTTTCTTAGGTCAAGGATGTTCATTTTATATCCAGAACAATTGCCTCTACATTTTGGCCAAGTTTCAGAAAAATTGAATAGATGGATCAAACGTTATGGGAGAAAAGCGTCATTTTTTGCCATTTTGGGGGATTTTGACCCCATGGGGCGCGAACCAGATTGTTTCCAAGGTCAGCGATTCTTATTTTCTATTAGGAACAATTGCCTCCACATTTTGGTCAAGTTTCAGAGAAATTGAATGGATGGATGAAAAGTTATGGGGCAAAAAATGTTATTTTTTGCTATTTCGGGGCCTTTTGACCCCCTGGGGGCTAACCAGATTTTTTTTTTAAATCGGAGAATGCCACTTTCTAACCTGACCAAAGTTACAACTTCATGCAAAATTTCAGAGAAATTCAATGGATGGTTGCGGAGAAAAATCCGGACGGACGGAAATGCATCAAAACATAAGTCCCCCGATTTTATAAATCGGGGAACCAAATATAATAATGTAACATTTTAGAGTGGAATTCTTTCAAATATAAA
>OY744546.1:55104392-55106892 GCA_963556195.1 Sepiola atlantica | reverse complement strand
GGTTATTTGAACAATACGACTGAAGCGCCATAAATTTTATAACTGTTCTGTCGTCGGGAATTAGCTTCCTGCACTGAAGATTGCGTAAGCATGTAACATCGATGTCTGTAGGTAATAAATAATTAATATTTATTCATAAATATTATTGTATATCCCCCTTTACTAAGGCTGGGCACTATGAGTGAAGCAGTACTACTAGCTTCATTGAGAGATCCAACACGATTTGTTGCTGTTGATCACTCTTCGCCGCTTGCTGTGAATACCCACCGACTTGGCATTTATAAAGTTCAATTCCTTTCTAACTTCCAATCTAATTTGTGGTGGCCAACGGGTAACGCTCTTGACTGCGAACCAGTGGTGATTTGTGATCGGGGTTCGCGCCCACCGACCGTCGGGAATTAGCTTCTTGCACTGAAGATTGCGTAAGCATGACACATCGATGTCTGTAGATAATAGATAATATTTATTTATAAATATTATTATATATATATATATATATATATATATATTAGCACCCTGACCTTTTACTAATAACAACCCCAGATTATGGACTCGCAAGAATCAAGGAAATTCATGATGGAATAAAAACGCATCAGGACATAAACAGAAGTTGTCTATCGTATTTAATAAAATATGTTTCAAGGAAGGAATGCTGCACACACACACACACACATACACGCGCACACACACACACACACACATATATATATATATATATATATATATATATATATATATATATATATATGTGTGTGTGTGTGCGCGTGTGTGTCTGTGAAAAAAGACAAACGGAAAAAAGGTTAAAATGCCGGAGAAAATCAAAAACAAGAGATTTGACCGGTTTCTTTCGTAAAACGTTCGTTAATACGAACGAAACCGGTCAAATCTCTTGTTTTTGTTTTTCTCCTGCATTTTAACCTGTTTTCCGTATGTCGTTTTTCACACATTTTGTCTACCACGGCATTTCATTTTCATGACTTATCGTGCACCTTACCCATATATATATATATATATATATATATATATATATATATATATATAGATAGATAGATAGATAGATAGATAGATAGATAGATAGATATATATACATGCTGATTAATAAACATTTGTCTATAGCGAAGTATATGTAATCTGTGTCGTCTTTGAACGACACTTAAGTTAGTCTCGTAACGAAAGGCCAATTCCGAGCTGAGAGTGTGAGGCCTTTTGCCAAACAGCTTCTATATAATTTGTATATTCAATTACATAGAAATGTGTTGATTGTCTCTGCCGACGGGCCCAGGGTCGTACATCAGCATCGCTAATTTCTCTCCGAACCCTTCCAGCCAAATATTCTTTTCCTCCGCAACGACGTGTGGGGGCGCGCACGTGGATGTGGGCGAGCGTCCTATGTCGGCCTCTCAATATTGCGAGTAGCATTGTCTATAAGTTTTATAGATTTATTGATTAGGCGTGTTTGTATCGCACAGAAACACCCACCACCACCCGCACCCCACCCGGGATTGTACCTCTTTACGAAAGAGGTGCACAACCTGAATGGGTGCGAAATGACGCTGCAGTACGTGTCCGTATATGTGTGTGTGTGTGTGTTTGCCATCTTGCCTGCAGCCGGCGCATAGGATGGATGCACTAGACACGCGCGCCAATTATCTGTCTCCATTTATTGCCGAATATTGCCGAAGCCCCAGTCGGGCAAATCACTTTGGGTGATCATCTTCGGAGGCTTTGAACATTTTTCTTTTTACCGTGTGGGGGGGGGGGTAGAGATCTCGGTGTAGTAGTGGTAGTAATAGTAGTAGTAATAGTAGTAGTAGTAGTAATAGTAGTAGTAAGAATAAGACAGCGAAGCCGAAGAAGAAATAGAAGAAAAAGGAGAAGAAGGAGGAAGAGCGGAAAAAGAAGAAGAGGAGGTGGTGGAGGATGAGGAGGAGGGGCAGAAAAAGAGACATGAGATGAAGTAGGAGAAGAAAAGAACAGTAGAAAGAATGAAAAATCAGAAGAAAAAGAAGAGGAAAGAGTAGAATATGAAGAAGAAAAAAGAAGAAAAAAGAAGAATATAAAGAAGAAAAAGAGAAGAAGAAGAAAAAAAGAAAAAGCAAAAGAAGAAAAGAAGAAGAAGAAGAAGAAAAAAAGAAAAAAGAAGAAAAAAGACGAAGAATATGAAGAAGAAAAAGAGGAGAAGAAGAAGAAAAAGAAGAAAAAGAAGAGAAGAATAAAAAAGAAGAAAAAGATAAAGAATAGAAGAACAAGAAAAAGAAGAAGAAAAAGAAAAAAAGATTAAGAAAAAGAAGAAGAAAAAGAAGAAAAAGAAGAAAAGCCGGAGGTGGAATGAAAATGGCGGATCGTGGTTGGGATAGTGAGAGAATGGTGATTGAATAAACAGAAGGACATGGCCAGGGTTAGAAGGGGCAACATCCAGGAGACGCTCGACTTTTATTGCTATATAAACTTGATAATGATTGGAAAGAAAATGTAGAGACCAACTCTATTTCTCTCTCTC
>OY744546.1:55081892-55089392 GCA_963556195.1 Sepiola atlantica | reverse complement strand
CAACTCATGTCTGGATATTTTTGTATGGACCCCTTCCATTTTCCGGATTAAAGTCCTAATCTCGGATGAGAAAATGGAAGGGATTCATAAAAAAATATCCAGACATGAGTTGTCGGTTATTTTTAACACACACACACACACACACACACACACACACACACACACACACACACACACACACACACACATATATATATATATATATATATATATATATATATATATATATATATGGATAGATAAATAGATAGATAGATAGATAGAAAGGATAGAGAGAGAGATAGATTGAGATAGATATATAGATAGCTAGATAGAACAATTGAGATGGATATAAATAATTGAGGTAGATAGATAGACTGAGATAATTAAGATAGATAGATGTAGAAATATAGGTATCTAAAGTTATTATTAAGATGTATCATTATCATTATTATTACTATTGTGATTATTATGTGGTACTCACTAGGAGTTCTCACACATGTCATCAGTGATTGCTCACATTATTATTATTATTATTATTATTATTATTATTATTATTATTATTATTATTATTATTATTATTATTATTATTATTACGCAATGCAAATTAAAACAGACACGTGGGATGGTTTTCAATAATATATAATAATTTCTCTGCTACACACAATATTCAAGCGATATATATATATATATATATACATACATATATATATATATATATATATATATATATATATATACATATATATATATATATATATATATATATATATATATATATATATATATATATATATATACAAACAGTAAAACACACCTCTCAAAATCTGAATAGGACAGAGTCGAGACAGCAGATCGTGAATAAATAAAGGAATCGATATCTTATAAGATACCGTTTATAATAAATTATAAAAAAAATGTACTTGGATTTTATTATATATATATATATATATATATATATATATATATATATATATATAACTTCTTTGTAATATAGCAGGAAAAATCCCAGCAGAGTGCTCGATTAATAAAGAATTAAAGTTAAAAATTAAAAATTAAGAGCGTAATATTTACTTATTTTGGTACAGAAAAATTAGTACAACATTCGTAACGTCGGTTTCAAGCACGGAAGGACTTAGCCATCAGGCTCTCTTCAGCTATGACAACAGAAGCTGAAGAGAGCCAGATGGCTAAGTCCTTATGTGCTTGAAACCGACGGTACGAATGTTGTACTAATTTTTCTGTACCAAAATAAATAAATATATATATATATATATATATATATATATATATATATTTATTTGTGTGTGTTGGTGTGTATGTGTGTGTTTACGCATACATACACATGGAAATACTTATCTGAAAATCTCTTTCTGTAATCTTTCTCTAAGCAATTAAAAAAAGCCCCATACAAAGATCGAACACAACTAGGAATCCAATTATTCTTTTAATTTTATATGAGATAGTTTCACGATCATATCGTAGTGGTGGTGGTTGGTGGTCGGGTGGTAGATCTTCGTTCGCGCTGGACATCTATAAACAGCAAAGATGACGTTTTTATTTCATTTCATAACTTGAAAATGAAATTACCAATTTAAAAGAAAAATAAGAATTAAAATAGTAATATGGGGTTCGGAGCTGGGAGCAGGAGTCAACCAGGCTTTAGGGAGGGGTCGTATTTATTCCAGGGCAACGTCAGGGGTCCATGCTAGTCTCTATTTGTTTGCCTCCTCACGAGGGCAGAGTTAGACAAAAAAGTCGGTTTTTAATGTAGGGAGAATCTAGCTCCTCAAAATGGGGCACTGTGAATTGGGGCAAAAATAGAAACTGCTTCAGTCGAGAATAATTTCTTCTTCATTGAGTGAAGACAGAACAGATACTACACTTTTGGTCCACGCCATGTTTGTCGTAGAGTTTTGTTTCCAGGGTTCGTACGTTTATCCGTTATTTGTCGAGATGAGGAATTCAATTTATTTATCTTCCTCCCACAAGGTAAGATGTGACACAAGGTCGGGAAAGTGGGATTTGAAAAGCCAGCGCCCGAGAAAGTGAGCACTCTGGCCTACAAAAAATGCCTGGGCAGCCCGTCGGCATTCCCCGGTAGGGGCGCCTCAGGCAGTAAGCTATAAACTTACTCCTCCTTAAAGAGGGGAGGCAAAGCCTGGGAGGGTGGACCTCCTAGAACTGCACAGGACAGACCCATAGACCGGCGTAAATCAAGCCCCGAAGGCCAAGACAATACCGGTCTATAGGGTGCAGTATCCATCGGAACAGATACTACACTTTCTTCAAATTTACGCCATTTCCGGTCGGATTGACGTCTTCATTTTTTGCACGCTTATGGCTCCCCTTAGACCATTTCCCACGCAGAATCTTTTTATTTATTTGTTTTTCTTTCCTTAAGCCTGTTATCACCCCAAAGAAGCCAACACGTGAAACCTGTTGTTGTCAGCCCCAAAAGATTGTTTCGAACCATTTCAGCGCTTGTTTATTTTTATTTTTTTGTGGGTGGGGTGGGGTGGGGGGTGGGGAATCTGATCCTAATTGACTGCTGAGTTGACGTCATTAGAAACCTTAGAAAATCCGACGTTCATTAAAATAAATTAGTTATTAAAGATTTTCCGTTTTCTTAAAAATCATGAAAATAACAATTTATTATTTGTTTCAGTTTTAAGCGGAAAAAAAATTCTTGAGGCTTACATTTTTATAACTTATGACGTCAGTCCGAGAAAAAAATAATCTATTGTACTTAATAAATAAATACCTAAAAATAACCCCCAAATATATACATTTGTGTGTGTGTGTATATATATATATATATATATATATATATATATATATATATATATATATATAAATATATATATACATATATATAAATATATATACATATATTTATATATATATATATAAATATATATACATATATACATATATATAAATATATATACATATATTTATATATATATATATATAAATATATATACATATATTTATATATATAAATATATATATATAAATATATATACATATATTTATATATATAAATATATATATATAAATATATATACATATATTTATATATATATAACATATATATAAATATATATACATTCATATATATATATATGTATATATATACACATATATATATATATTTAATATATATATATAAATATATATATATATATTTATATATATATAAATATATATATACATATATATATAAATATATATACATATATATTTAAATATATATATATATATATATATATATATATATATATATAATCCCGGAGAAATATTCACAGCATAGTAATCTTAAGAATTTCAACCGGGTTCATTGTTTCCAAATATGATCTAAGGTTAAGATCGGATTTTAACTCTCTCCCTGATGAGATCTCAGTTTATAATAACTGTTGATCGATAACATCGACATGCCAGTGTCGCAGATTTTCTACATGTCCGTGTAATTAGAAATAATCATATATATATATATATATGCTCTGTTGTCAAATGTTAACAATATCGAGCTTTTACCTTAAATAGTTTAAACTATATAATAAAAAATACATGCACAGATATATATATATATTACGCACCTATATATATATTTTTATTTACACAGACATGTACAAAATCTGCGACACTGGCATGTCGATGTTATCGATCAACAGTTACTATAAACTGAGATCTCATCAGGAAGAGTTAGAATCCGATCTTAACCTCAGATCATATTTGGAGAGAATGAAATGGAGAGATAAAAAAAGAGAAGAAGAAAAGAAATTTTACATTTTAAAATGGGGCCGTTAAAAAATTAAAAATTAAAAATAAAAAAATCTAAAAACAAAAACAAAAAACAAGTCATCTAAAAACTCTAAAATCTAAAATCTGAAACAAACAGTTTACACCGGGTTTATAAAAAGTGCTCAATATCGAATAGAGCTTTTAAGTATATGATTATTTTTATTCCTACAGACATGTACAAAATCTGCGACACTGGCATATCGATGTCAAAGTTTTAATTTTCTTTTTTTTTTCTTTTCTTCCCCAAATACGATCTGAGGTAAAGACCGTATTCTAACTTTGCCTGTGAGATCTCAGTTTATAACAGCTGTTAATCGATAACGTCGACATGCCAGTGTCGCAGATTTTGTACATGTCTGTTTATATAAAAATAACCATAATATTTTATAATATATATATATATATATATATATATATATATATATATATATATATATATATATATATATATATATATGTATATATATATATATATATAGTAGGCTATGAAAATATATTTATGGCAATTACGCTACACAGAGGCTCCCGCGTTTCATCCCCGGGGGGTGGGATCTTCAGGCTAAACTGTGTAGCTTACTTGCCATAAATATATTTTCATAGCTTACTACCTTGCTCTACTTACGTATCGAGCACTGTTGAAGTAGATACTGAAAATTGATACATAAAAAATTATATCTCCTTATAAATTTTTATGTAGATACATGAAATAGTAATATATATATATATATATATATATATATATATATATATATATATATATATATATATATATATATATATGGGAAATGAAAAAGGAAAAACCAAAAGATGTTTTTTTTTATGTATTCATCAACGTTTCATCTTTATTTGTAAGACTTCCTCAGGATGATAATTTTAAGAAAAATATAATGCAAGTACATGCATGACATTTTTCTTAAAATTATCATCCTGAGGAAGTCTTACAAATAAAGACGAAACGTTGATGAATACATAAAAAAAAAACTCTTTTTGATTTTCCTTTTTCATTTCCCATTACGTTAGATTACTCTTATCCTTCCTTTCTCATATATATATATATATATATATATATATATATATATATATATATATATATATATATATATGGGAAGAGAAGGATGATGGTAATCCGACGTGATGGGAAAATGAAAAAGGAAAACCAAAAAATGGATGTTTTTTATGTGTACATCAACGTATTTTTCTCTATATTATCATCCTGATGAAGTCTTATAAATAAAGACGAAACGTTGATGTACACATAAAAAACATCCATTTTTTGGGTTTTTCTTTTTCATATATATATATATATATATATATATATATATATATATATATATATATATATGTGTGTGTTTGTGTGTATGTGTATATTTATAATTAATTCTTATTTATTTATAAATATAACTTTTATAACCACTTGGGCTATATTTTTTTGAATTTGAATTTAGTTTTATGCAAAGCGGGTAAAAAGGAATGGAAGCTTTTCGTAAAAAATTTAGATAGCTCAAAATTTTGTGAAATTTGAACGATAGGTATAAGACAACGTTTAATAAATATTCCCAAAATTCTAATTGCTTTGTAGTATTTGAAAGGGTTTTTAGATGTTTTTAGGGGTTATAATATGGGCGCAGTGCCCAATTTGAAAATTTAAATATTTCAGATTTGCATTGAATTTGATCCATCGTCATTCGATACGAATTAAGCAAGATTCCCTCAATTTCTCTTTCTTCTTTAGACCCCTTGAGCTTAAAATTTAAGACATTTTCTAGAATCAAAATCATGCAATGAATTTTGTATAAACATTGGAATAAGCATTCTAAACATAAGGTTTAATATTTTATATCTTGATTTTAATCTTCTTAAAAGGGAACATAACAATGATGCAAAACTGTTCTGTTCGGGGAATTAATTATACACGTCCTAAATTAAACTAAATATAGCCCACATTACGACCCTGCACGGCTAGCAACTACGTTGCAAAATACATACAAATATATACAGGGTGAGCAAAAATAAGGGTCCTATTTTAAAAAATTCATAACTTTTTTATTAATTGATTTTTTTTTTTTTTTTTTTTAGAATAAGTAAAGGACCCCTTCCGAAGCAAGCATGAGCCGTATTAGCCCTAAGGAACGTACCCTCATTTAGAAAACATTATTTTTGCTTAAAAAACTCAAAACAGTGTAAAAAACAATACTTTAGTTTTTGTAAGTTTTAAGAAGTGTTTTTCGGCTAAAATTTGTTTTGTTTATTTCAAAAAATCTCGGAAGGGTCAGTCTACACACACATAAAGTTTGGTGAGTTTAACTTTTATTTTGTGGAAGTTATTCAAATTCAAGTTATTCAAATTTAAAGATAGGACCCTTATTTTGGCCCACCCTGTATAAACATATACTCGTACCTAACTTTATATAAATCGAGATTTGTAAATATAATGACGAGAAACAAATGTGAAATTTATCTAATTTCTTTTTTATTTTGTTTTTCTACTTATCTTAATATATTAATCAGCTTTAAGAGGTCCCTTCCATCGCCGATATCCAAAGAAAAAGTCTTGAGCCTGCTCTCGGCCTACCAAGTCAGCAGGACATCCGATTAAACTTCCTGATATTTGCATATTCGGTTTAATAAAATACTTTTTTTTATTGATTAACTATTGTTTGTTGTTGAATAAATTTTATATTCTTTATTCAAGTTTATTAATCAAATGTAAGACATTATTTTTATTTAAAAAAAACAAAAAAACAAATGGCAAGAACATATAGAAAATCAAAGCGAAAAAAAGACCCCCAAAACATCCCATAAAATCGAACACCGTTATTTTAAAGACATGCAAAAAAATATGTATAATCCATCTAATAATACGCTAAGGCATTTCATGTTCGTACGTACGTTATCACCTTTCACACACATTTAAAATCTATATAATAGCACGCCAAGGCATTTCATGTTCGTACGTACGTTATCACCTTTCACACACATTTAAAATCTATATAATAGCACGCCAAGGCATTTCATGTTCGTACGTACGTTATCACCGTTAACACACATAAAAAATGAGATCGTCCAATTGTAATCGGATGTCACTAAGGTAAATAATTCCGACTTTATCCATTTTGAAATTAATTTTTTCAAAATCAAATTATGTCATATGTTTTAAATAAATACATTTAAAAAAGTGGCATTAGTTTTATTTATTTAAAGAATATTCAGCTGACAATTATTTTTACGTCGAAAAGACAAAGAATATTTATTGTTTCAAAAACAATTAAATTGCTACAATTTTTAATAAATAAATAAATAAATAAAATGGAGACATATTTGTTTTATTTATTTAAAGGATAGTTAGTTGACAATGACAATTATTTTTACGGAAGAAGAAAAAGCCATTGTTTTGTGAATAGTATTGACCCTTGCAGACATTTATTATTTCAAAAGGATTTTTTATAAACTGCAAAATTACACTAATTGATGTAGAAAGCACCGTGGAATTTCTACAGGGTTCCGCTAGTCTGTATAATGATACGTTTGTACGTACGTTATCACCTTGCACACTAATTTCCAAAAAGATGAACGTAATTGAGAAATATGATTCCATTGTGTGATACATTTACACTTTACTCATTTTAAAATGAATTGTTCTCAAATCGAATCCTCTCGTCTCGTCGACTTAACCAGTTTTAAAAAAACACACTTTTTGTTTAGTTTCTATTTTAA
>OY744546.1:55069392-55076892 GCA_963556195.1 Sepiola atlantica | reverse complement strand
CCGACCTTAGGCCAGAAAAAATATTTCAAATACGTGACGGGGTTGGGACTCTAATCCCCTTCAAAGTAGGCTCCTTTGTGTTTGCACACACTTAGTTCACCGATCCATCCACTGCCGGAAACACCTCTGGAAGTCTTCTTTTGGAACGGTGTTCATCTCCGTCGTCGCGTTCCGCATTATCTTTTTTTTTTCCGCACCCTCTCAACAACAGCTGCACTCCGAGCAGTTTGTGGCCTGCCAGAACGCTGGTCACTCTCCGCTGATGTGCGGCCATTTTTGAATCGGTTGAACCACTCCTTAATTTGTGTTACACTCATCGCATCTTCTCCAAACACCTGTTGAATCTAACATATTAACTAGTGAATCGCGTTTCAATAGTTAATTCTCTTAAATACGGAAATGGGAGTTCATGCCTTTCTCTATAAATCATATTAGTGTATAAGTACACGGTATTCACTCGACTGTGTTTTGATACGTCATGCCATGAAGTTTATGGAAAGGTAAATGTTACATTATTTGATGACATTGTTTGATTTTAAAATCTCCTCCAAAATTAACAAAAAAAAAAATAATAATAAGACGAGCAAGAATTTCAAATTTAGTTTTTGTAATAAAAAAACCCCAAAAAACCCAGCACATTTATTTCAATAACATGGCGAACCATTTGAACTTTTGTGAGTAAAACAAAAATGTCTGTTTCTTCAAAACAATTTGAGAAATTAGACTTTCAAATCCACATATAAACGTCTTATATACTTCATAAAAAAAGCAGCTGAACCTATCCGGTATTGTCCGGGAATTTTTGTACTTTCAATTTTGTTTTGCATTTTTGCAAACTATGGTCTTTATTTTTTAAAATTTATTTTTTAAATAGTATTTTTTAAGTTACATCTAATTATCACTGGATCGTTTAGTCATTAAATTATTAATTCAACCAAATTTATATAAATTTATCTTATTAAGGTAATGTTTTAATCTTTATTTATAAAATTATTAGATGTAAAAAGTGAGAGTTCGCTAAGAATTTTAAAGCCTATTGAAATGTTTTTTTATTTGACAGTTTAAATGCTTCCAAATTATTTTCAAATTTCGAAGCGTCACGAAGTAATTCATTTTTTTTTTAACTATTAACAAATGATCGATGTGTTTATGAAAAAAGTGAAATGAATTCTGGCGGATTTATTTTTGTATTTAATCTTTTCAAAAGTATTTTTTAAATTTCGTTTTATTTTACGCTATACCATTATTATTATTTTTTATTTCTATAAATATTCGCTTAATAATAGGAAATAGAAAACAAAATTAATAATTCAGAAAGTCACGTTGACGCGCGAAACACTCAGACACACGTGAAGTTATCTCGTCATTTTTATTAATATAGAGATGAGGCAAGTTCTCACTGTGAAAATGGTGATTTAAGAGGTGCTTTGACTAATGGCAAATCCGTTTAAGATAAGCGTGTTAGGTGCCGGGGGTGACATTAAAAAGAACAGCAACAGTTGATCCGTTGTTTAGTTCCCTCATAGTAGATTCAATATCGTTTTCTTTTTTAACAAAAAAACAAAAACAAACGCATAAATTGGTGTAGATTGTGAGAAAAACGCACATATTTTTTCGCACGAGACACGAAATTAAAGCCATATAGAAATGTATTATTAGATTTGCAAACTAATGCGTGATTTTCGGCTATTTCTTTTTGTTGCTTTCCAGTTATTTTTCACACACACACACACACACACACACACACACACACACACACACACACACACACACACACACACATACACATACATACACACCCACACATACACGTGCACACACACATCTCTATTTGTATAAAGTTCCGTATGTGTATCTACTTATTTATTTTATCTTTGAATTTTTTGAGATGAGGATTAACAATTTGTATAATTTTGGTTATTCGGACTACATTTCTCATCTTGAGTGTTATAGCCACAACGTTTCGGCCGCTGTAACCTCCGGCCTTCTTCGGATGTGTCTCTTCGAACTCGGGAGTATTTCTGTCGAACTCGGGAATCTGGACGGACTTTCGAACGGAATCCTTTATTTAATCAACCGGAGTAGCATGCTCTCGTTCTGTCAGCCATGACTGGGAAGAAGTCTTCAGTAATTCACAATTCTCCGTATCGCCCGCACCAAGGATTGAACCTACAACATTCAGATGACTATCACTTGGAACTGAATTTCCCGAGTTCGAAGAGATACACCGAAGAAAGTCGGAGGTTACAGCGGTCGAAACGTTGTGATTATAACCAAAATGATACAAATTTATATATTTGCATGCACAGGATTCACTCCTAAACTAATTAACCGATTATTATATATATTTTTGAACACTGCTGCTAGGCGTAAGGGGTTGTAATGTGGACTATATTTACTTTAAATTTAGTTTCATATAAAGGGGGTACAGAGAGGGGGAAAGCCGTCGTAAAAATTAAGATACCTCTGATTTTTGTGAAGATTTTATCATTTGTCTTAGATATCAATTAACAGATATCCTCAAATCTCGGTTTCTTTTTAAAGAGGTTTTAGAGGGCATAATATGAGCATAGTACCCCATGTGAAAATTCATGCATATCAGAATTAGACACCGATTAAGCAAGATTCCCTGAATTTAATTTTTTCTCAAGACTCATTAAGCTTCAAAATAATTTAATGGATTTTGATGGATTTCGATCAAAATTGGAATAAGGATTCTATACATAAGGTTCAGTATCATTCTATCTTGGATTTAATTTTTAATAAAAGTGGTGCAAATCTGTTCTTTTCAGACAATTCATTTTACCTGTCCTGGGACGGGTATTCTAATCTGTTGGGTCACACTATCAAAACGTCGGCTGATGAATCGGTCACATTTGGTATCGCTTGCCCTGCGGGTTGAGTTTCCAGTGTTTCAGCGAAAAAATCGAACAAACTGATTAGAACTGCTTCTTGTAGGAACGGACATCTGAGAAAGAATTCAGAAATTCCACGGTGACTTACTCACTTTCCTTTTACCGAAAAATACTTGTCGGTTAAATATTATTTTTGAATTGGTCCATACGAACGTTTCTAACATTTTGATTAATTTTTTAATTTAACTTTTTAACATCTAAAATCCTTCCTCGCCGTAAAAATAACTTCCAGCTAAAAATTCTTTAAATAAATAAAATGACTGTCCCAAGGTATTATTCGATTTAATTGTACTTATTTTTGTACTCATCTTTTTTTTCTGGTTTTCACCTAAAAATAATGATTTTCATGAAAAATTCATAATTTCGTTGCATTAAAAAAATGAGGAAATAAACAATTTGAACGGAAATATTTTGGTGTTATTTTTTTGTTAAGCCTCCTTGGGGATCTCTTAATTTATATAAAAAAAAATGATTGCATGCAATATTTAGATTTTTAATACAATCTGAATATACCGATGCAATTCTGATAATATTTCATCCGATAGTACCCACAAAAATGCCCTCTTAATTCAATCATTCCTTAATTCCTATACTTTTATCCGTTTCATCTCACAAATTGTTCCACAAATACACCACTACTTGTGTACAGCCTCCGTCCAAAATGAGGCTCCTCCAGTGTTCGCACTCGCTATTTATCTAGATATATTACGAATTATGTCCGTAATTAATTCCTCATATAAAAATAATTATCATTTCTGATGACCTAAAGAAAAAAAAACACAATTAACATTTTATTTAGAATGGTTGATTTATTTTCTAATCAATTTAAGGACGCAGGGGTTGTCTGACTTGCTATTTACTTTCTCGCTTCCCCTCACTACTCGAAATGGTTTCGTCTGATAGTTACAAAGATGCCTGTTTTTTTTTCACGGGCTAACTTTTCCGTGACGGTACGGATTTATATTTATATACAAATAAGACACACCGTTACTATATATTATAGGCAGTAAAAGATATTAAATATATTCCGATATGATGTAATTTGTGACTGTTTTACGGCAAATCAACCCTTTGTAAATTACTTAATGCCAAAGACCAATTGATATTGTAAACGATTAATTGTATACGAATAATTGAACACAAGTTGTTTATTTTTTCATAAATGATGGAGTTGTGGGTTAATACCTTTTTATGAACGAGTACAAAGTCATCTAAAATTAAAACAATTTACATTCAGACGAGAATCCTCATTTTTATTATTATCATCACCGCTTTTCAGATTACTTTAAATGTCTTCGAAGGATTTCGATGCGAACACTAAATCAAATAACATGTAGTCGAATATGACAATAACATTTATACTCAACTTTATATATATATATATATATATATATATATATATATACATATAGAAATATAGAAATATATATATATATATATACCTATAGAAATATATAAATATATAAATATATATATTTATACATATAGAAATATATAAATATATAAATATATATATTTATACATATAGAAATATAGAAATATATATATATATATATATTTATACATATAGAAATATAGAAATATATATATATATATACATATATTTATACATATAGAAATATAGAAATATATATATATATACATATATATATATATTTATACATATAGAAATATATATATATATATATATATATATTTATACATATATAAATATATATACACATATACATATATATAAATATGCAGATATATATATGTATATATATGCATATATATACATACATATATATACATATAGATATATATACATATATACATATATATACATATAGATATATATACATATATATATATATACATATAGATATATATACATATATATATACATATATATATATATATACATATAGATATATATACATATATATATACATATATATATATATTTATACATATAGATATATAGATATATAAATATATATATACATATATACATATATATATTCATACATATATATATATATATATACATATATATATTTATACATATAGAAATATATATATATATACATATATATATATTTATACATATAGAAATATATATATATATACATATAGAAATATATATATACATATATATACATTTATACATATAGAAATATATATATACATATATATATATATATTTATATATATATATATATATGTATATATATGCATATATATATGTATATATATGCATACATATATATATATACATATATTTATGCATATATATATACACACACACACATATATATATATATAGTAATTCAGGTAAATTAGACATCCACAGGATAAAAGATACACAGAATTTAAACCGGGCTCATAAAAAAGTGCTGAATATTAAATAGAGCTATTTATATAACTAATTTTATGTATACGGACATGTACAAAAATCCGCTACACTGGCATGTCGATGTTATCAAGCAATAGTTATTAGAAACTAAAATTTCATCAGGTGGATATATATATATATATATATATATATATATATATATATATATATATATATATATATATATATGCCCCTTTAAGATTTATAGTCTTAACAGTCGAACCCTGTTCGAAATTACAATACTGTTGTCACCCTGCGATAAATCAAAGTTCCGCTTGCGCGTAGAACACTGTTGACATCATGACGCTTAACCCCGCTTATTGGGTCTGTGTATCTTAATTTCAATTACTATATGTGATGATTTCTCGAGCCGGGACGGTCTGAGCTCAGGCTTCGGAATTTTAGGCTTAATCTACGAACTGCGTTCGGGCCCATGTGATCGCCGGAATCACCACCTCCTGCATTGATGAGGGTGCAAACCCGAAACGACGTCGTCTGTAGGTATAAAAACTTTAATATTTAAATAAATATATATATATGTATATATATATATATATATATATTATAAGGGTAAATGATAAATTTGGCTAATCAACCATTTACTATTAGAATTTATTCTTGTTGCAAAGCTCTATCTAAAAAGATATTGGGCACTTTACATATACGAAATCTGCTGTTTATATTTGGCTAGTGTTTGAAATCGTATTTTTATAGGTTGATATTCAAACACATATATACATATACATACACACACACACCCATACACACACACATATATATATATATATATATATATAAATATATATATATATATATATATATATATATATATATATATATATATATATATATATATATATATATACTGAAACCTATCTACATAAAAACACAACAATCTAAAATTAATAACATCACATACGAAACCACTGCTAATACTTTAAAATTCTTAACGTAATGCGATTTTTGTTCTGTGATGCCATCCAGCGTCGCTCAATTTAAATCGACAACGACTTCCTGGAACAATGCGAAAAACATTCTCTGCGCGTTTCTCCGCCGTCTTTTAAAAAAATTCTCTTCTTTCTCCAGCTTTTTTCCCCATTTGCTTTTGATACCTGAGCATGATTCGACGAAGTATCGAAAACGTTCGTGAAACCTATGGAACATTTATTAATTTTTTTGATTTTAATCAAAAAAAGACCATCAGAAAATTTGAAAAAAATAAAAAGGTATAATTAAACAGACGAATTCTTTTATTTTAAACACTGTTTGCATAAATGACAAAATGCTGCCTAAATACACACACACAATATATATATATATATATATATATATATATATATATAGAGAGAGAGAGAGAGAGAGAGAGATGAAAATATATTGATGGCAATTAAGCGTTTCATCTTCGGAGGGAATCGTCAGGCTAAAATGCATTTTATCCTGACGATTATCTCAAGAGAAGGAAACGCGGAAGCCTCTGTGCAGCTTAATTGTCATAAATATGTTATAAATATATTTTAATAAATTACTACCTAGCTCTACTCACGTATTGAGCACTGTTGAAGTAAATACTGAAAATTCATACATAAAAAATGATATTCCCTTATAATGTGGATACATAAAATGATAGCATATATATATATATATATATATATATATATATATATATATATATATATATATATATATATATATATATATATTATAATATAAAATGAAGTAATAAAATAAGGTGTCAATCAAATTTTATTAGAATTCAAAGTTCATGCAAAGCATCCTTGTTGCACATGTCGGGATTTCGGAACTTTGATTGGACTTTTTGTATTATTTTGATTGATTTATTTATCATTAACATTGAATATGGACACATTTCGCGACTGGATAACTTTGTCGGATCCTTCAATTTCACGTATTTGGACTGCTGTTTGTATCTTGGAGTAATGTCCTTCCTGATTATGCTTCTCAACTTGTATGACCTGGATGGACTGTATGGATTCAACAAAAGTATGTTTTTGGATTGATATGTTTGATGTTATGTATTTTTATGTATTTGTGTATATAATTTTATATATTTTCAAAGCGTAATTTTATTACCTGTAGTAGTATAACTGCGGTAATGGTCCTCTGAAGAGAAGAATTATCTTTGAAAACTCATGAGCTAAAGACTTAAGGATGCTTTGCATGAACTTTGAATTCTAATAAAATATTAAT
>OY744546.1:55056892-55059392 GCA_963556195.1 Sepiola atlantica | reverse complement strand
CAAATCTTGACGAAAAAAAAAAAAAAAATAAATAAAAAATATTTTTTTTAAAAATGCAGAAAGAAATATAAAACTTAATTTACCTGTTTTAAATCTGGTAGTTGTCCGGTCCAATAAAAGAAAGGAACACATTCACACTTTAAAAGTTCTCTTTCTCATTTCCAAACCAAAACACTGTGGTGATTTGCGGGCCGATATCGATGTAGTTATTGGTTCCTACATACAACGGCGCATCAAAGTTTATCAAAATTACAGGTTTCTTAACCGGATTGCTCATGTCCTGACGAGTGTCCTCTCACCAACTCGACATCGGCCACCATTTGGAAACTGATGCATTTATCATCGATTTAAAGAAAATATCGCTCCCAAAAAAGAAGTCATATTTTATTTCGTAAAGATTGTCTATCCGCCCTGTTCGTTTTTGTTTTGTTTTTAATAAGTCACTAAATAACTGAATTATGACATGGGCCGCTTCTCTGCTTTTTATTTGGTGTTAAAATCTTGAGGTTAGAGAATGTCAGATTTGACCATTCTAACTCATATTTAAATATATATATATATATACTCTCCCTTTTTTAAATGGGGCTTTGAAGAAATCTATTTGCATACTTTGAGGTGAGAGTTATTGTGCGTGGAAATATAATTTTACACTTATTTTTGATATATTTGTTTTTATATGATTTGAAGGAATCCCGCGTGTTTGTAGAACTTGTTTCGCTGTTTCGCAAAGCTCATTCCGAATTGAACCGATTCCATTAGTGTCAGTCTTTTATTTTCTTGTGGAACATTTGTATTTTCTGTTCTTTTTATTACAGACAAGATGTCTTAACTTTGGTATTAACCATCTGTGATGTTGTTAGAATCATTTTAAAAGTTAGAAAATCCACACACATTTGTAGATTTTTTTTTTTTTTTTTTTTTTCACATATGAGCTTAAACTTTGTTGGTAGTTAGAAATATTCACCCTGTTTATAAATGGGACTTCTTGAATCTCTTAGAAATATTCACCCTGTTTATAAATGGGACTTTTTGAATCTCTTAGAAATATTCACCCTGTTTATAAATGGGACTTTTTGAATCTCTTAGAAATATTCACCCTGTTTATAAATGGGACTTTTTAAATCTCTTAAAAATATTCACCCTGTTTATAAATGGGACTTCTTGAATCTCTTAGAAATATTCACCCTGTTTATAAATGGGACTTTTTGAATCTCTTAGAAATATTCACCCTGTTTATAAATGGGACTTCTTGAATCTCTTAGAAATATTCACCCTGTTTATAAATGGGACTTCTTGAATCTCTTAGAAATATTCACCCTGTTTATAAATGGGACTTCTTGAATCTCTTAGAAATATTCACCCTGTTTATAAATGGGAAATTTTGAATCTCTTAGAAATATTCACCCTGTTTATAAATGGGAAATTTTGAATCTCTTAGAAATATTCACCCTGTTTATAAATGGGACTTCTTGAATCTCTTAGAAATGTTCTCCAAAGAATAAACGGAAGTTTCCTTTGCAATCAAAATGTAAACAATGCTGTTATTCGAGATGATAGAAGCATGAAAATAGTGTTGAGTATCGAAAGAGACTTGCTGTCACTTTAATTCTTATCAGAAAGGCAACACCTCAAACTAAACACAGTATAATAAGTTATGTGAATCTATGATGGTTTCATGATTGATAATGACGACCGTCACTTGTTATGTCATAAAATAATATACAATAATACTATAACTATAATGATATAGAATACTATACTATAACGATACTATCACTCTAATAATATAGAATACTATACTATCACTCTAATAATATAGAATACTATACTATCACTCTAATAATATAGAATACTATACTATAACGATACTATAAATATCACAGTTTATCTTTTTTTATATAACAATTGAAATCGTAATTAACCAATCGTCTCTAGATATAATCATAAAATGTGGTCAAATACAACGATAAGATTTATAAACAAAAAATCAATTAGATAAAAATCTATTTAATTAATTAAATTTTAGCTTATAATATAAAAGAATTAAAAAAAAATATTTCAAATATATTTTTAGTCAAAAGTTCTTTAATAAATGTTTGTAATACTTTATATAGCTTTTAAAAAAAATATTTTCAGGCAATACTTTTTTTATATTAATATTCTATCTTTCCGCTATTTTATGTTCTGTTAATAATATTAATTATAAGTATGCAAATAAAACAAGTTAATTATATTAAATGAAACAAATGCTCGGTGTATTTCAAGAGAGGTATATTTGATTTATAAACATTTTAAAACCTGTATATGCACTATAAACCTCGTCTCAAAACAGTTCAACAATGGCTGACATAAGGAAAATAACATTAGCAATAGTAATTATTATGATGGGAAGGATTACCGTTATGTTTCGAATGTTAATATATTGTCCTTTCCAGTTGAATAACAACAAATGTCCTTTGCCTCTCAGGGTTGTTAAAGTTTTCAATTCAAAACGTAAATA
>OY744546.1:55024392-55049392 GCA_963556195.1 Sepiola atlantica | reverse complement strand
AACAGGTCGCCCTTCAACTTCAGAAGATGCAGTTGAGCAAGTTCGGACAGCCTTCCAGTAAATATTAAATTAATAATACCTACAGACGCTAGCGTTTCAAGCTTATTGCTCTCATCAGTCCAGGAAAGTAACAATTTCCAACGGTCGGGAGGTGCGAACCCGGTTCACAGAGTCAGGTTAGAATCTGCAAGCAGTCGCCATATCAACCTGGTCACCGGAAACTGTCACACAATTAAGGGAAATTAAGATCAATATGTACCTAGAAGCGGCCACAGATAGAAGACTAGTCGAGAGTGTTCGACGAACGTATACGGAACTTTGCATTAGAGCTAAGTATTTATGTTTGATTTACGTAACATCTGACCAGGCAGTGAAAATTCGTATTTATACAATTGTAGAAATCATGGCTAAATAATTTTGACCCATCGGTCGCCGTCAGATCAGCGCAGTTAAGCAACGTCTGACATGGTCATTTCTTAGATGGTTGACCATTTCGAAATACCAGGCGTCGTACGTAAAACACACCAACCAGGTGAATACATTTATACCAGAATTCTTTGACAACATGACCGACAAGAGCCTAGAATCGTGTCGTTGTGATGGCTCAAGTCAGCCGTGCTTCTTAACGGGTGTAAGCACCAAATGGTAATTGGAGCCGTTCAGGCTGACGAAGGGACAACAACAGACCCGATTAGATGTGAACTCTATGGAATCGATCACATAGAGCGCGACGGTATCTATTAAGTCAAGCGCGCACCCCATGTGTGTTTATATCAATGTGTGTCTAAGATTGATATGCGTATAAAATCTAAAAGTATGTATAGCAATGAAATCTTAAAGGCAAAATCAGACAGAAAAGTCATCAGTAGACTAGTATTTCGCTTCTTTTTATTAACAGAAACTTCTTCCAAGTGATGTATGTGTGTATGTATGTGTAGCTATGTGTGAAGTGATGTGTGTGTGTAAAAAAAGTGTGTGATGTGTGTGTAAAAAAAGTGTGTGATGTGTGTGTAAAAAGTATGTGTAGCTATGTGTGAAGTGATGTGTGTATGTGTAAAAAAAGTGTGTGATGTGTGTGTGTAAAAAGTGTGTGTAGCTATGTGTGAAGTGATGTGTGTGTGTAAAAAAAGTGTGTGATGTGTGTGTGTAAAAAAAGTGTGTGATGTGTGTGTAAAAAGTATGTGTAGCTATGTGTGAAGTGATGTGTGTGTGTAAAAAAGTGTGTGATGTGTGTGTGTAAAAAGTGTGTGTAGCTATGTGTGAAGTGATGTGTGTGTGTAAAAAAGTGTGTGATGTGTGTGTGTAAAAAGTGTGTGTAGCTATGTGTGAAGTGATGTGTGTGTGTAAAAAAGTGTGTGATGTGTGTGTGTAAAAAAGTGTGTGATGTGTGTGTGTAAAAAGTGTGTGTAGCTATGTGTGAAGTGATGTGTGTGTGTAAAAAAGTGTGTGATGTGTGTGTGTAAAAAGTATGTGTAGCTATGTGTGAAGTGATGTGTGTGTGTAAAAAAGTGTGTGATGTGTGTGTGTAAAAAGTGTGTGTAGCTATGTGTGAAGTGATGTGTGTGTGTAAAAAAGTGTGTGATGTGTGTGTGTAAAAAGTGTGTGTAGCTATGTGTGAAGTGATGTGTGTGTGTAAAAAAGTGTGTGATGTGTGTGTGTAAAAAGTGTGTGTAGCTATGTGTGAAGTGATGTGTGTGTGTAAAAAAGTGTGTGATGTGTGTGTGTAAAAAAGTGTGTGATGTGTGTGTGTAAAAAGTGTGTGTAGCTATGTGTGAAGTGATGTGTGTGTGTAAAAAAGTGTGTGATGTGTGTGTGTAAAAAGTGTGTGTAGCTATGTGTGAAGTGATGTGTGTATGTGTAAAAAAAGTGTGTAGCTATGTGTGAAGTGATGTGTGTATGTGTAAAAAAAGTGTGTGATGTGTGTGTAAAAAGTGTGTGTAGCTATGTGTGAAGTGATGTGTGTGTGTAAAAAAGTGTGTGATGTGTGTGTGTAAAAAAGTGTGTGATGTGTGTGTGTAAAAAAAGTGTGTGATGTGTGTGTAAAAAGTGTGTGTAGCTATGTGTGAAGTGATGTGTGTGTGTAAAAAAGTGTGTGATGTGTGTGTGTAAAAAAAGTGTGTGATGTGTGTGTGTAAAAAAGTGTGTGATGTGTGTGTGTAAAAAGTGTGTGTAGCTATGTGTGAAGTGATGTGTGTGTGTAAAAAAGTGTGTGATGTGTGTGTGTAAAAAGTGTGTGTAGCTATGTGTGAAGTGATGTGTGTATGTGTAAAAAAAGTGTGTAGCTATGTGTGAAGTGATGTGTGTATGTGTAAAAAAAGTGTGTGATGTGTGTGTAAAAAGTGTGTGTAGCTATGTGTGAAGTGATGTGTGTGTGTAAAAAAGTGTGTGATGTGTGTGTGTAAAAAAGTGTGTGATGTGTGTGTGTAAAAAAAGTGTGTGATGTGTGTGTAAAAAGTGTGTGTAGCTATGTGTGAAGTGATGTGTGTGTGTAAAAAAGTGTGTGATGTGTGTGTGTAAAAAAAGTGTGTGATGTGTGTGTGTAAAAAGTATGTGTAGCTATGTGTGAAGTGATGTGTGTGTGTAAAAAAGTGTGTGATGTGTGTGTGTAAAAAGTGTGTGTAGCTATGTGTGAAGTGATGTGTGTGTGTAAAAAAGTGTGTGATGTGTGTGTGTAAAAAGTGTGTGTAGCTATGTGTGAAGTGATGTGTGTATGTGTAAAAAAAGTGTGTAGCTATGTGTGAAGTGATGTGTGTATGTGTAAAAAAAGTGTGTGATGTGTGTGTAAAAAAAGTGTGTAGCTATGTGTGAAGTGATGTGTGTGTGTAAAAAAGTGTGTGATGTGTGTGTGTAAAAAGTGTGTGTAGCTATGTGTGAAGTGATGTGTGTATGTGTAAAAAAAGTGTGTAGCTATGTGTGAAGTGATGTGTGTATGTGTAAAAAAAGTGTGTGATGTGTGTGTAAAAAGTGTGTGTAGCTATGTGTGAAGTGATGTGTGTGTGTAAAAAAGTGTGTGATGTGTGTGTGTAAAAAAGTGTGTGATGTGTGTGTGTAAAAAAAGTGTGTGATGTGTGTGTAAAAAGTGTGTGTAGCTATGTGTGAAGTGATGTGTGTGTGTAAAAAAGTGTGTGATGTGTGTGTGTAAAAAAAGTGTGTGATGTGTGTGTGTAAAAAGTATGTGTAGCTATGTGTGAAGTGATGTGTGTGTGTAAAAAAGTGTGTGATGTGTGTGTGTAAAAAGTGTGTGTAGCTATGTGTGAAGTGATGTGTGTGTGTAAAAAAGTGTGTGATGTGTGTGTGTAAAAAAGTGTGTGATGTGTGTGTGTAAAAAGTGTGTGTAGCTATGTGTGAAGTGATGTGTGTGTGTAAAAAAGTGTGTGATGTGTGTGTGTAAAAAGTATGTGTAGCTATGTGTGAAGTGATGTGTGTATGTGTAAAAAAAGTGTGTGATGTGTGTGTGTAAAAAGTGTGTGTAGCTATGTGTGAAGTGATGTGTGTGTGTAAAAAAGTGTGTGATGTGTGTGTGTAAAAAGTGTGTGTAGCTATGTGTGAAGTGATGTGTGTATGTGTAAAAAAAGTGTGTGATGTGTGTGTGTAAAAAGTGTGTGTAGCTATGTGTGAAGTGATGTGTGTATGTGTAAAAAAAGTGTGTGATGTGTGTGTAAAAAAAGTGTGTAGCTATGTGTGAAGTGATGTGTGTGTGTAAAAAAGTGTGTGATGTGTGTGTGTAAAAAGTGTGTGTAGCTATGTGTGAAGTGATGTGTGTATGTGTAAAAAAAGTGTGTGATGTGTGTGTAAAAAGTGTGTGTAGCTATGTGTGAAGTGATGTGTGTGTGTAAAAAAAGTGTGTGATGTGTGTGTGTAAAAAAAGTGTGTGATGTGTGTGTAAAAAGTATGTGTAGCTATGTGTGAAGTGATGTGTGTATGTGTAAAAAAAGTGTGTGATGTGTGTGTAAAAAAAGTGTGTGATGTGTGTGTAAAAAAAGTGTGTAGCTATGTGTGAAGTGATGTGTGTGTGTAAAAAAAGTGTGTGATGTGTGTGTGTAAAAAAAGTGTGTGATGTGTGTGTAAAAAGTATGTGTAGCTATGTGTGAAGTGATGTGTGTATGTGTAAAAAAAGTGTGTGTGTATGTGTAAAAAAAGTGTGTGATGTGTGTGTAAAAAAAGTGTGTAGCTATGTGTGAAGTGATGTGTGTGTGTAAAAAAAGTGTGTGATGTGTGTGTGTAACAAAGTGTGTGATGTGTGTGTGTAAAAAGTGTGTGTAGCTATGTGTGAAGTGATGTGTGTATGTGTAAAAAAAGTGTGTGATGTGTGTGTAAAAAAAGTGTGTGATGTGTGTGTAAAAAAAGTGTGTAGCTATGTGTGAAGTGATGTGTATGTGTAAAAAAAGTGTGTGATGTGTGTGTGTAACAAAGTGTGTGATGTGTGTGTGTAAAAAGTGTGTGTAGCTATGTGTGAAGTGATGTGTGTATGTGTAAAAAAAGTGTGTGATGTGTGTGTAAAAAGTGTGTGTAGCTATGTGTGAAGTGATGTGTGTGTGTAAAAAAAGTGTGTGATGTGTGTGTAAAAAAAGTGTGTGATGTGTGTGTAAAAAGTATGTGTAGCTATGTGTGAAGTGATGTGTGTATGTGTAAAAAAAGTGTGTGATGTGTGTGTAAAAAAAGTGTGTAGCTATGTGTGAAGTGATGTGTGTGTGTAAAAAAAGTGTGTGATGTGTGTGTGTAAAAAAAGTGTGTGATGTGTGTGTAAAAAGTATGTGTAGCTATGTGTGAAGTGATGTGTGTGTGTAAAAAAAGTGTGTGATGTGTGTGTGTAAAAAAAGTGTGTGATGTGTGTGTAAAAAGTATGTGTAGCTATGTGTGAAGTGATGTGTGTGTGTAACAAAGTGTGTGATGTGTGTGTGTAAAAAGTGTGTGTAGCTATGTGTGAAGTGATGTGTGTGTGTAAAAAAAGTGTGTGAAGTGTGTGTAAAAAAGTGTGTAGCTATGTGTGAAGTGATGTGTGTGTGTAAAAAGTGTGTGTAGCTATGTGTGAAGTGATGTGTGTGTGTAAAAAAAGTGTGTGATGTGTGTGTAAAAAAAGTGTGTAGCTATGTGTGAAGTGATGTGTGTGTGTGTAAAAAAAGTGTGTGATGTGTGTGTAAAAAGTGTGTGTAGCTATGTGTGAAGTGATGTGTGTGTGTGTAAAAAAAGTGTGTGATGTGTGTGTAAAAAAAGTGTGTGATGTCTGTGTGTAAAAAAAGTGTGTGATGTGTGTGTAAAAAAAAGTGTGTGATGTGTGTGTAAAAAAGTGTGTGTGTAGCTATGTGTGAAGTGATGTGTGTGTAAAAAAAGTGTGTGTGTGTAGCTATGTGTGAAGTGATGAATATGTACATGTAGCTATGTGTGTACGTATATGTATGTATTAATGTAATTCTTTCCCTTGTCACGGGGGAAATGTTCGGCACAGTGTCTCTTTAAATGTGGAAAAAAAATCCAGCCCCCTCAAAAAGGGTCAGGCTGAATTGGAACCAAATTAAAGAAAAATTGTCTCGATCTCGAAGTATTTCACTTCCTCTGTATGAACATAGGGTAGAAACTATATCCAGTACTCTCTGGCTGTCTAACCCGGATCAAACTGTAACATCTGTTCTGTATTAAGTGTCAGGTGGCTATTGTCCCAGGCATTACCTTATCTGAAAGATGGGATGGTTAATCGCCGGTCACCTGAGATGCACTTACCCTTGAATGCAGACGGGGCCGATCATGACTATTTTTGTATCCGTTCAGAGAGTCCACATTTTTTAGGGGGGGGGGTTCAAACTGTAAACTGACCTTAGGTCAACCTTTGCTGTTGTGGGATGTGGCTGTTTAACGAACTACACTTTGATCTTTGCCCGAAGGTCAAGCAATGTTTGCGTAAACGAGTAAGCAGGCAATGTCTTAACGAATATAATCGGCGCATTAGCACGCAACTACGGACACCTGTTCTTAATCGGCTTTAGACAACGGATTGCATAGACAACATCTATTCGTTTGAAAGGAAGCTGTAGAGCAGGGCGGGTAACCTTTTCAGAGGTGAGGGCCAGATGAGACTTTTGAAAGGAGATCGCGGGCCGGAGTGAAAAACGAAATCTCAGAATTACTATATTTTGTTTACATGAATAAATTGTACAAAAATTGCATTGAACACTCTACAAATCTGATATTTTTTCTCAAGAGTCTTCTGTATGTGATGTTATAAAAGGCGCCGACGAAGAGCCATTTTGGAATAATAAAAAATAATGATGGGGGAAGTAGCAAGTTGATCCAGTATTCGTTTTGACACACCTCACATAAGTTCTATGTTTCATGCCCTTTCCTCGTCTCTCGTTTCCTCTTTACCTCTCTCTTTCTCTTTTTCTATTTTTATCTCAGGCCAAGGATTTGAAATTAATAGTTAAAGAAAAATGAAATATACATGCATCATCGCTCGCTGATATTCAAACATTTTTAACCTGCTGTAAATCTTAATTGAAACCTACTTTTACTTTTATGTCACAAAATGATATGAGTTTTACTGGGATGTCCGCAATAATAAAGCATAACAGAGTAGTGGGCCGGACGCTAAGCCTTCGCGAGCCGGATGTGGCCCGCGGGCCGGAGGTTGCCCGCCCCTGCTGTAGAGGATAGTTATCCTCATCAGCTAGCCACGGTTAATATCGAACAAGGACCTCTACACGAAGACTGTCATGGTTTGGCCATTGAAACTGAAACATCTTCATCAAAGTGTAGTATCTGTTCCGATGGATACTGCACCCCATAGACTGGTATTGTCTTGGCCTTCGGGGCTTGATTTACGCCGGCCTATGGGTCTGTCCTGTGCAGTTCTAGGAGGTCCACCCTCCCAGGCTTCGCCTCCCCTCTTTGGTTAATTGCTTACTGCCTGAGGCGCCCCTACCGGGGAATGCCGACGGGGCTGCCCAGGCAATTTTTAATGACCAGAGTGCTCAACTTCTCGAGTACTGGTTTTTCTAATCCCACTTTCCCGACCTTGTGTCACATCTTACCTTGTGGGAGGTAGATAAATAAATAGTAGTATCTGTTCTGATGGATACTGCACCCCATAGACTGGTATTGTCTTGTCCTTCTGGACTTGATTTACGCCGGTGTATGGGATTGTCCTGTGCAGTTCTAGGAGGTCCACCCTCCCAGGCTTTGCCTCCCCTCTTTGGGGAGGAGTAAGTTAATTGCTTACTGCTTGAGGCGCCCCTACCGGGGAATGCTGACGGGGCTGCCCAGGCAATTTTTGATGGTCAGAGTGCTCACCTCTCGGGCGCTGGCTTTTCAACCCCCACTTTCCGACCCGACCTTGGGTCACATCTTACTTGCGGGAGTAGGATAAAACTGGCCTTGTGCCTAACTCCTGGAGAGGAGTAAATAATACTACGAAATACCTCTCAGAACGACCAAAGATGATATGGCTCGACCAGGAGATAAAAGACATCACATCACCATCGGACTTCCATCTTGAATACGACACGAAACAAAACGATCAATATCCTTGAAGTTAGATCCCATCCAGCTTTTTTTTCTTTTTTTTCCCCCTAATAATCCCCCTTTTTTCTCTCCACTTATAAACTGTCTTGCTTGTTTTCGGCTCTTGAAATAACCTGGAAAAAAGATAGCAGATACCTAGATAGATTGAGGATGGTTTTACGCTTTTACTAATAACCACACTTAGCATTTTATCTTACCCATAGAGTGAATGTGGTATTTTGGTGACTGAAATTAATTTAGTGAATATTGATTTACTCCTCTCCAGGAGTTAGGCACAAGGCCAGTTTTTATCTTACTCCCACAAGTAAAATGTGGCCCAAGGTCGGGTCGGGAAAGTGGGGTTTAAAAATTGCCTGGGCAGCCCCGTCGGTATTCCCCGGTAGGGGCGCCGCATGCAGTAAGCAATAAACTTACTCCTCCCCAAAGAGGGGAGGCGAAGCCTGGGAGGGTGGACCTCCTAGAACTGCACAGGACAGACTCATAGACCGGCGTAAATCAAGCCCCGGAGGCCAAGACAATACCAGTCTATGGGGTGCAGTATCCATCGGAACAGATACTACACTTTGATCTTAGCCAAAGACCAAGAGGACGACCACCAACCCTCTATTATACCTTACTCAAGTTTGGCCTTGTGCCACATCTTATTTTAAATAGAAAATTGACTATACTGTGAACGTTTTTGTAAACTTTTAAAGATAAATGAAATCCTTGAAGCTAGGTGTTCTGACAGAAATGTTGTGAACGGCGTGATGTTGATCAGGTTAACAAGTGTGCATTAAAGAAGTGAAGCTGACTCTAATTACAACATTCAGCGCAAAAAAATTTTCATGTAGAATTCGGAATTGTGTACATTTACCAAAATATTAGACTACAGAATTGGTTCTTTTCAAAGGAAGCTACTGCGAATCAGCTGTCCAAGAACAATCTGGAACAAATACGTTTCGGTAATTTTTTATACCAAGTCAAGGATACGTCCCCGACAATCAGCCCGACAGAGTGTTGGCCATTTCAGTTAAGGCTGAAATATGGTTTTCTGCAGTTCTAGGAAGTCCACCTTCCCAGGCGTTACCTTCTCTCTTTAAGAAATAATTGGTTTATTGCTGATCGCCTGAGGCGCTCCTATCGGGGAATGCTCAGGTATTTTTTGTAGGCTAGAGTGCTCCGCTTCTTGGGCGCTGGCTTTTCAACCCCCCACTTTCCGACCTTGTGTCACATCTTCATGCGGTGGGGAGGAAGGAAATACTAGCTCTCCAGTCGCACCGAAGCAAAGCCGTGGTGTGCTGTTATACCTAAAAGACGAATGTCACGGTTGGACCAATTGTTGTTAACGGCGTGATTTTAACCAGGTTGACGAGTATTGATTTACTCCTCTCCAGGAGGTTAGGCACAAGGCAAGTTTTATCTTACTCCCACAAGTAAGATGTGACCCAAGGTCGGGTCGGGAAAGTGGGGTTTTAAAAGCCAGAGCCCGAGAGGTGAGCACTCTGGCCATTAAAAATTGCCTGGGCAGCCCCGTCGGCATTCCCCGGTAGGGGCGCCTCAGGCAGTAAGCAAAACCAGGTTGACGAGTATGCAGATACGAATATTGCATACCCACTAATCAGTAGCGAAGATTGTTATGAGCGGAAGCTTTTATGTAATCGCATCCAACAATTGTTTGAAGAACTGTTTTTTGTTTTGTTTTGTTTTCTTTGCTCCAAAGCAGAAGTTCAGAAGGCAACAATGGCGGGCTGAGATCACATCCCGAAAAGTGGCGGGAACGTTGGCTTTTTTTAATTTAAGTTTTATTTATTTTTTTAAAATTGCGTTTGATCTGCTGTTGCGCTTTGCAATTTTGTCGGGGTTAACAAAAAAAGGGCAAATCCTGTCGCCATAATAATATCAATAAAACAATTAAAAAAAAAAACAACAAAAAAGCAATGGAAATTTTTAACTTTTTTTCTGCGTTTTTTTTCTCTGTCTGTTTATGTTTTATTTGCTTTTTAGCATTTCCGGTTTGTGTTTTCTGTTCAATGTTATTTAATTCTACAAAGAGATTAAAAAAAGAACAATGTATTTTCGAAATAATTTATATTAAACTAGCAGCGTTGTCCGGGAGTTGACAGAAAAAAAAATGACTGAAATGGAAATATATTTTGATGATTTAATTTCGTAATTTATTAATTTATTAATATTTTCTTTTTCTTTCGAATAATATTTTCCATAACGGGACGAATAAATAAATTAAAAAAAAATTAAGTGTTATTGACAGTTGTTCGACATCAATTATACCCAGAAAATATTCGAAACGATAAAAAAAAACAAATTTCCTTCGATATCATACAGGGTGGGCCAAAATAAGGGTCCTATCTTTAAATTTGAATAACTTGAATTTGAATAACTTCCACAAAATAAAAGTTAAACTCACCAAACTTTATGTGTGTGTAGACTGACCCTTCCGAGATTTTTTGAAATAAACAAAACAAATTTTAGCCGAAAAACACTTCTTAAAACTTACAAAAACTAAAGTATTGTTTTTTACACTGTTTTGAGTTTTTTAAGCAAAAATAATGTTTTCTAAATGAGGGTACGTTCCTTAGGGCTAATACGGCTCATGCTTGCTTCGAAAGGGGTCCTTTACTTATTCTAAAAAAAAAAAAAAAAAATCAATAAATAAAAAAGTTATGAATTTTTAAAAATAGGGCCCTTATTTTTGCCCACCCTATATAAGAAAATGCCGTGATATTTTTTATTTTGTTAAATCTTCCTTCGTTTAAAATATTTTTTCACGGTTACCACAACTGGCGGGAATCGGACATTTACTTATTAAAGAATATCACGAACACGTTCGACGCTCCCAAATGGGGGTTAGGGTTGGGATTAGGGTACGATTGACAGCGGCTTAAATCCGGTGACCCGTGAAATCTGGAAACGACGATGAATGATTAAACAAACTAACATTTTACCCCTTCCCTTGATAATAATTAAAGATAAAACCCTAACCCTAACCCTAACCCTAACCCTAACCCTTAACCTAACGTTAACCTCCCTTTATTTGAATATTCTTAGGGAGTTTAGGAGTCAGACAGAAGCAAATCTACTTGATCAAAAGGTTTTTTAAACAATTAATCAATGGTTTCGGAGACGGAAGAAAAAAAGAGAAAGTAAAAGGTTAAGTATGGATTTGAAACTTTTTAACCTGATATGTTTAACGGCATATCAACCTCTTTATTGGGGACTTTGTATTTATCTACCTCCCACAGCGGTAAGATGTGACACAAGGTCGGATAAGTGGGATTGAAAAGCCAGCGTCCTAGAGGAAAAGCACTCTGGCCTACAAAAAATGTCTGGGCGGCCCCGTCGGCTTTCTCCGGTAGGAGCTCCCCAGGCGATTAAACTAAAACTTTTTTCAAAAAGTGAGAATGCAAAGCCTGGGAGGGTTCACCGGTTAAAAATGTTTAATAAATTAAAACAGTCATTTGAAAATGTATCTTTTTTTTTTCTAAACGAACATTGTTTTTCAATAAATTAATTGTTTGAGGGAATTGTAAATGCAAGTTTAGAATTATGACATCACGGAAAAATTAAAAAAAAAAAAATAAATAATAAATATCTGTATGCTGTAGGTACCCGTGACGGAATGCATGTATCGTATAAAAAAAAAATTAAATAAATAAAAAAAATATTAAATAAATAAAAAAATAATAAATAAATAAAAAAAATATTAAATAAATAAAAAAAATATTAAATAAATAAAAAAAATAATAAATAAATTAAAAAAATATTAAATCAATAAAAAAAATATTAAATAAATAAAAAAAATATTAAATAAATAAAAAAAATATTAAATACATTAAAAAATATTAAATAAATAAAAAAATATTAAATAAATAAAAAAAATAATAAATAAATAAAAAAAATATTAAATAAATCAAAATATTAAATAAATAAAAAAAATATTAAATAAATAAAAAAATAATAAATAAATAAAAAAAATATTAAATCAATAAAAAAATATTAAATAAATAAAAAAAATATTAAATAAATAAAAAAAATAATAAATAAATAAAAAAAATATTAAATCAATAAAAAAAATATTAAATAAATAAAAAAAATATTAAATAAATAAAAAAAATATTGAATAAATAAAAAAAAAATTAAATAAATAAAAAAAATATTAAATAAATTAAAAAAATATTAAATAAATAAAAAAAATAATAAATAAATAAAAAAAATATTAAATAAATAAAAAAAATATTAAATAAATAAAAAAAATAATAAATAAATCATAAAAAAATATTAAATAAATAAAAAAAATATTAAATAAATTAAAAAAATATTAAATAAATTAAAAAATATTAAATAAATAAAAAAATATTAAATAAATAAAAAAATATTAAATAAATGAAAAAAATATTAAATAAATAAAAAAATATTAAATAAATAAAAAAAATATTAAATAAATAAAAAAAATAATAAATAAATCATAAAAAAATATTAAATAAATAAAAAAAATAATAAATAAATAAAAAAAATATTAAATAAATAAAAAAAATAATAAATAAATTAAAAAAATATTAAATAAATAAAAAAAATTTAAATAAATAAAAAAAATAATAAATAAATAAAAAAATATTAAATAAATAAAAAAAATATTAAATAAATTAAAAAAATATTAAATAAATAAAAAAATATTAAATAAATAAAAAAAATATTAAATAAATAAAAAAAATATTAAATAAATAAAAAAATATTAAATAAATAAAAAAAATAATAAATAAATAAAAAAAATATTAAATAAATAAAAAAAAATTAAATAAATAAAAAAAAAATTAAATAAATAAAAAAAATATTAAATAAATAAAAAAAAATTAAATAAATAAAAAAAATATTAAATAAATAAAAAAAAATAATAAATAAATAAAAAAAATATTAAATAAATAAAAAAATATTAAATAAATTAAAAAATATTAAATAAATAAAAAAAAATTAAATAAATAAAAAAAAAATTAAATAAATAAAAAAAATTAAATAAATAAAAAAAATATTAAATAAAAAAAAAATATTAAATAAATAAAAAAAATATTAAATCAATAAAAAAAAATATTAAATAAATAAAAAAAATATTAAATAAATAAAAAAATATTAAATAAATAAAAAAATATTAAATAAATAAAAAAATATTAAATAAATAAAAAAATATTAAATAAATAAAAAAATAATAAATAAATAAAAAAAATATTAAATCAATAAAAAAAATATTAAATAAATTAAAAAAATATTAAATAAATAAAAAAAATATTAAATAAATAAAAAAAAAATTAAATAAATAAAAAAAATAATAAATAAATAAAAAAAATATTAAATAAATAAAAAAAAATTAAATAAATAAAAAAAATATTAAATAAATTAAATAAAATAATAAATATCTGCATGATGTACGTACCCGTGACGGAATGCATGTATCGTATAAAAAAATATTAAATAAATAAAAAAAATATTAAATAAATAAAAAAAATATTAAATCAATTAAAAAATATTAAATAAATAAAAAAATATTAAATAAATAAAAAAATATTAAATAAATAAAAAAAAAAATTAAATAAATAAAAAAAAAATAAATAAATAAAAAAAATATTAAATAAATTAAAAAATAAATAAATAAATAAAAAAATATTAAATAAATAAAAAAAATATTAAATAAATAAATAAAATATTAAATAAATAAAAAAAATATTAAATAAATTAAAAAATATTAAATAAATAAAAAAAATATTAAATAAATAAAAAAAAAATAAATAAATTAAAAAAATATTAAATAAATTAAAAAATATTAAATAAATAAAAAGATATTAAATAAATAAAAAAATATTAAATAAATAAAAAAAATAATAAATAAATAAAAAAATATTAAATCAATAAAAAAATATTAAATAAATAAAAAAAATATTAAATAAATAAAAAAAATAATAAATAAATAAAAAAATATTAAATAAATAAAAAAAATAATAAATAAATAAAAAAAATATTAAATAAATAAATAAAATATTAAATAAATAAAAAAAATATTAAATAAATAAAAAAATAATAAATAAATTAAAAAAATATTAAATAAATAAAAAAAATAATAAATAAATAAAAAAAATATTAAATCAATAAAAAAAATATTAAATAAATAAAAAAAATATTAAATAAATAAAAAAATAATAAATAAATTAAAAAAATATTAAATCAATAAAAAAAATATTTAATAAATAAAAAAAATATTAAAAAAATTTAAAAAATAATAAATAAATAAAAAAAATATTAAATCAATTAAAAAATATTAAATAAATAAAAAAAATATTAAATAAATAAAAAAATATTAAATAAATAAAAAAAATAATAAATAAATAAAAAAAATATTAAATCAATAAAAAAAATATTAAATAAATAAAAAAAATATTAAATAAATAAAAAAAATATTAAATAAATAAAAAAAATATTAAATAAATAAAAAAAATATTAAATAAATAAAAAAAATATTAAATCAATAAAAAAAATATTAAATAAATAAAAAAATATTAAATAAATAAAAAAAATATTAAATCAATAAAAAAAATATTAAATAAATAAAAAAATATTAAATAAATAAAAAAAAATTAAATAAATAAAAAAAATAATAAATAAATAAAAAAAATATTAAATCAATAAAAAAAATATTAAATAAATAAAAAAAATATTAAATAAATAAAAAAAAATTAAATAAATAAAAAAAATATTAAATAAATAAAAAAATATTAAATAAAAAAAAAAAAATTAAATAAATAAAAAAAATATTAAATAAAAAAAAAAAAAAATAAATAAAAAAAAATTTAAAAATAAAAAATAATAATAAATATCTGCATGATGTACGTACCCGTGACGGAATGCATGTATCGTATACCAAAAAAATCACGTAAATTGATCAAGTATTTTTTATTTTATAAAAGAAAAGAACATTTTATTGGTAAACGTTTATCGTTAATATATCGTCGCCATATTGGATATAGTCAAGGGAGGTAAGTGAAACTTTTGCGTACTAGAGAAATAGAGTCTTGAATTTTATCGATGAAATTTGATTTTCTTTTGTTAAAAAATGTACTTAATAAATTTACGTGATTTTTTCGTATACGATATATGCGTCCCGTCACGGATACATCATAAAGATATTTCTTAATTTTGTTTTTTTCCAATTCTAAACTTGCACCGATTCTTTTTTTTTTAACAGACAGGGCAAACAGTTTTTTAAGAAATTAAACTTCTGAGATGAATGAAAACAGTCATGTGTGATTTTTTTGTTGGTAAAACCAACAGTTTCTTTAAGAAATCAAAATTTTATGAAAACGAACAGTTTCTTTCGAAAATGTGATTAAAAAAAAAATGTTGTTTTTGGAAACGAACATGGCAAGCAGTTTTTTTTAAAGAAAGTAAAATTGTGAAATGAATGTAAAATAGTCATGTGTGATTTTTTGTTGGGAAAACGAACAATTTCTTTAAGAAATTAAAATTTTATGAAAACGAACAGTTTCTTTCGAAAATGTGATTTTTTAAAAAAATTTGTTTTTGAAAACGAACATGGCAAGCAGATTCTTTTTGTAAGAAATTAAAATTTTGAAATGAATGTAAAATAGTCATGTGTGTTTTTTTGTTGGTAAAACGAACAATTTATTTAAGAAATTAAAATTTATGAAAACGAACAGTTTACTTCGAAAATGTGATTTTTTTTTAAATTTTGTTTTTGAAAACGAACATGGCAAGCAGATTTTTTTTGTAAGAAATTAAAATTTTGAAATGAATGTAAAATAGTCATGTGTGTTTTTTTGTTGGTAAAACGAACAATTTATTTAAGAAATTAAAATTTATGAAAACGAACAGTTTACTTCGAAAATGTGATTTTTTAAAAAATTTTGTTTTTGAAAACGAACATGGCAAGCAGATTTTTTTTGTAAGAAATTAAAATTTTGAAATGAATGTAAAATAGTCATGTGTGTTTTTTTGTTGGTAAAACGAACAATTTATTTAAGAAATTAAAATTTATGAAAACGAACAGTTTACTTCGAAAATGTGATTTTTTTTTAAATTTTGTTTTTGAAAACGAACATGGCAAGCAGATTTTTTTTGTAAGAAATTAAAATTTTGAAATGAATGTAAAATAGTCATGTGTGTTTTTTTGTTGGTAAAACGAACAATTTATTTAAGAAATTAAAATTTATGAAAACGAACAGTTTACTTCGAAAATGTGATTTTTTAAAAAAATTTGTTTTTGAAAACGAACATGGCAAGCAGATTCTTTTTGTAAGAAATTAAAATTTTGAAATGAATGTAAAATAGTCATGTGTGTTTTTTTTGTTGGTAAAACGAACAATTTATTTAAGAAATTAAAATTTATGAAAACGAACAGTTTACTTCGAAAATGTGATTTTTTTAAAAATTTTGTTTTTGAAAACGAACATGGCAAGCAGATTTTTTTTGTAAGAAATTAAAATTTTGAAATGAATGTAAAATAGTCATGTGTGTTTTTTTGTTGGTAAAACGAACAATTTATTTAAGAAATTAAAATTTATGAAAACGAACAGTTTACTTCGAAAATGTGATTTTTTTAAAAATTTTGTTTTTGAAAACGAACATGGCAAGCAGATTTTTTTTGTAAGAAATTAAAATTTTGAAATGAATGTAAAATAGTCATGTGTGATTTTTTGTTGGGAAAACGAACAATTTATTTAAGAAATTAAAATTTATGAAAACGAACAGTTTACTTCGAAAATGTGATTTTTTTTTAAATTTTGTTTTTGAAAACGAACATGGCAAGCAGATTTTTTTTGTAAGAAATTAAAATTTTGAAATGAATGTAAAATAGTCATGTGTGTTTTTTTGTTGGTAAAACGAACAATTTATTTAAGAAATTAAAATTTATGAAAACGAACAGTTTATTTCGAAAATGTGATTTTATTATTTGAAAATGTGTGATTTTTTTTTTAACAGTTTCTTTAAAGCGGATAAATTTCTGAAATTTGTCAGAAAAAGGTTTCATGGGGATTCGAGGGAAACTTCTGCCGTCATATGAATTCTGATAAGTAGGATTGCACCATTTGCGTGTGGGTGCCACATTCTGCATCGTTCTACCTATTCTCTTTTTGCTGCATACTTTCCACCTGATTAGTTGTCACATCTGTCTATGGATCTACAATATTTGCGATTTACACGCAAATGGTTAAATCCTTCCGAACCAAGGCTGTCATATGCGCGCCAACAATCTGATATGATTATAGTTTCTGGGCGCACATCTTGGCCTTTTGGTTAAGATCAAAGTGTAGTATCTGTTCCGATGGATACTGCACGCCTGTCCTGTGCAGTTCTAGGAGGTCCACCCTCCCAGGCTTCGCCTCCCCTCTTTGGGGAGGAGTAAGTTTATTGCGTACTGTCTGAGGCGCCCCTACAGGGGAATGCCGACAGGGCTGCCCAGGCAATTTTTAAATGGCCAGAGTGCTCACCTCTCGAGCGCTGGCTTTTAACCCCACTTGCTCGACCCGATCTTGGGTCACATCTTACTTGTGGGAGTAAGATAAAACTGGCCTTGTGCCTAACTCCGCGAGGAGTAAATAAACATATAGTTTAATTATCGGGATCAATATGACGGCATCCTTTGAAGGGACTGTTACTAAACAAATAGACTTGGTGGCCTTCTCATAGCCACCAAAAACCGAAGTTGTCGTTAGGTACGGCCGATATTATTCTTCCGACGGTTATATTCACGCAGCAACCATCTCCATCAAGACCTTGCGGATGCCGGATAAAAAGTGCTCAACGCGCACGTCCATAAAGAACCTCGGTGGGAGATATAAGTTTGTGCGTCTGTAAGAAAATCAATCACTTTCTGTTGCTAATTATTATTATTATTTGTTTGTTATGCCTCCTTAGCCATCTCCCCTTTAACTATCTTCTCAATTCCACTGTTTAAAAAAAAATTAAACTCTTAGTACAGTATCGATATCTAGATCAAATTCTGTCAAATATTTCATTTGACAACTCCCAAAAGTGCCCCTTCAATTTCTTCCTCCTACCACTTTCTCTGAATTCATCCAACCTCATCTTAAACTGATCCACGTTATTGCTGTTTTTAATCTGATCTGGCAACTTATTCCAAAAACATATTACTCTGTGAGCAAAAAAACTAAACTGGTTAACAGATCTAGTTTTTGAAAACTACCTTGACAATAACCTTCCAGATCTAGGAGAAATACTAAAAAAACGCCACCCATAGTTAGAAATACCATTAATTATCTTGAAAGTCGCAATCATATAACCTCTCATTCTTCTCTCCAGCAAAAAAAATCTCGAAGATTTAAGACATTCATATCCATTTTCAGATAAATTAAATAATTTTAAGAAATTCCGGGATTGTCTGCCCTTGTCTCAAATTTAAATCTTCAAAAATCAAAACAATTACTTATGCTCGAATTGCTAAATTGCATTAGTTCTTATATTAAATATTGTCCGTTGGAATTTTTGTCACTTTTGTATATTAGTAATTAATATTATATTAGTAATTAATATTATATGTAATTAATATTATATTAGTAATTAATATTATATTAGTAATTAATATTATATTAGTAATTTATATTATATTAGTAATTTATATTATATTAGTAATTAATATTATATTAATAATTAATATTATATTAGTAATTAATATTATATTAGTAATTAATATTATATTAGTAATTTATATTATATTAGTAATTAATCTTATATTAGTAATTAATATTATATTAGTAATTAATATTATATTAGCAATTAATATTATATTAGCAATTAATATTATATTAGTAATTAATATTATATTAGTAATTAATATTATATTAGTAATTTATATTATATTAGTAATTAATATTATATTAGTAATTAATATTATATGTAATTAATATTATATTAGTAATTAATATTATATGTAATTAATATTATATTAGTAATTTATATTATATTAGTAATTAATATTATATTAGTAATTAATATTATATTAATAATTAATATTATATTAGTAATTAATATTATATTAGTAATTAATATTATATTAGTAATTAATATTATATTAGTAATTAATCTTATATTAGTAATTAATATTATATTAGCAATTAATATTATATTAGCAATTAATATTATATTAGTAATTAATATTATATTAGTAATTTATATTATATTAGTAATTAATATTATATTAGTAATTAATATTATATTAGTAATTAATATTATATTAGCAATTAATATTATATTAGTAATTAATATTATATTAGTAATTTATATTATATTAGTAATTAATAATATATTAGTAATTAATATTATATTAGTAATTAATATTATATTAGTAATTAATAATATAGTAGTAATTAATATTATATTAGTAATTAATATTATATTAGTAATTAATATTATGTTAGTAATTAATATTATATTAGTAATTAATATTATATTAGTAATTAATATTATATTAGCAATTAATATTATATTAGCAATTAATATTATATTAGTAATTAATATTATATTAGTAATTAATATTATATTAGTAATTAATATTATATTAGTAATTAATATTATATTAGTAATTAATATTATATTAGTAATTAATAATATATTAGTAATTAATATTATATTAGTAATTAATATTATATTAGTAATTAATATTATATTAGTAATTAATAATATATTAGTAATTAATATTATATTAGTAATTAATATTATATTAGTAATTAATATTATATTAGTAATTAATATTATATTAGTAATTAATCTATGCCGTGTCAACCATTGAGGTGTTTGTATATTTTCTGCTGTTTAAGAAAAAAACGTTTAAGGTTAGAAATTACGTATTCGCCAATGTTATGCATGACTGATCTCCGCGTGTTTAAACTAGTTAAATAAAAAATCCCGTTAAAATCTAAGCGCTTTAAAATGATGAGGGACTGTTTTTTGATGAACACCGCTTGTCAATTTCCGATTTAAAAACCGGAAGCCGTCATAAAGTAGACTGTTTCTTGTTTACCATCTGAATACTTCAAGTAATACATATCAGTCGCAAAGTTAACTAATTTGCATATTGGTTTTGAAAAAGGACATTTTATTAATTAACTATAATTTGTTATTGATTTTAATATAACAAATTGTTCTGTTTCTGAATATCGTTTTATTTCCAGAACAAATATTTCGCATTTGTGTTCAAATGTTCCTGAGTTAATTTCCACATCTATTTCTAAATTGCAAGTGAAAAGGCACATTTTTTTTTTCTTTTCTTTCTAGCGGACAAATACAGTTCAAACGTAAAACTAGTGATCGTTTCTCATCAGCGTCGAGTTTATCACGAGTGATGGATAAGCACAATGCCTCTATGTCACACAACGTCAAGTCTCGACGGCACCTTCATCGCCAGACGCCAACGTGGCCCTTTCTTTTATTGATTTACTATAATACAGGATGGTCACTAATTGGGAACACGGCGGCCGGTCAAGTGGGCCTTTTGTTAGATTACCTTTGAACTCCGAAAAACTATCCGAATCACGGAAGCCTAACACTTCAATAATAAAATTAAAATAGCGGCGTTTTTTTTTTTATATAAAAGAAATATATTTACAAGTTAATAACGAGACACGTGGAAATTCGCTCCAGAAATTACCTGAATCCTGGTGCTCTGCTCCTCAAACGTTTTCTCCGCAACTTTAAGAAAAATCAAATAAACCGTCTAATCTAAACTAAATATGTATAACAGTTGGTTGGGATGTGTTTCGGACAAGAACACATCCAACCGAGTGTTATAATATTTTTCGCTTTCTGAAGCTACATACCAGTCGAGGATCCGTTCTTGATAATCAGTCAGAGTGATTTCAATGGTCTTTTTACTTGTCGAGCTGTTATACTGGCCCTGGGTAGTCAAAGGAAGTTCACCCTCCCAGGCGTTGTCTTTAATGTTTGAGGTGGAGTTAGTTTATAGCGAACTGTCTGAGGCGCCCCGACCGAGGAATGCCGACGGTGTTGCCCAGGCAATTCTTAATAGATCAGAGTTCTTCTTTCTTTCTCTCTCTCTTTCCCTTCACTTTCTTTTTCTCTCTTTCTCTCTCTTTCTTTCTTTTTCTCTCTCTTTCTTTCTCTTTTTTCTTTCTCTTTTTTTCTCTCTTTCTCTCTCTTTTTCTTTCTTTTCTCTTTCTTTCTTTCTTTCTTTCTTTTGTTCTATTTTCTCTCTTTCTTTCTCTCTCTTTCTTTCTCTCTCTCTTTCTTTCTCTCTCTTTCTTTCTTTCTTTCTCTTTCTTTCTCTTTCTTTCTCTTTTTTCTTTCTCTCTCTCTTTCTTTCTCTCTCTTCTTCTTTCTTTTCTCTTTCTTTCTTTCTTTCTTTCTTTTGTTCTATTTTCTCTCTTTCTTTCTCTCTCTTTCTTTCTCTCTCTCTTTCTTTCTCTCTCTTTCTTTCTTTCTCTTTCTTTCTCTTTTTTCTTTCTCTCTCTCTTTCTTTCTCTCTCTTCTTCTTTCTTTTCTCTTTCTTTCTTTCTTTCTTTTGTTCTATTTTCTCTCTTTCTTTCTCTCTCTTTCTTTCTCTCTCTTTCTTTCTTTCTTTCTTTCTCTTTCTTTCTCTTTTTTCTTTCTCTCTCTCTTTCTTTCTCTCTCTTCTTCTTTCTTTTCTCTTTCTTTCTTTCTTTCTTCCTTTCTCTTTCTTCTTTTCTGTCTTTCTTTCTTTCTTTCTTTGTTTCTCTCTCTTTATTTCTCTTTCCCTTTCTTTCGCTTTCTTTCTCTTTTTTCTCTATTTCTTTCTCTCTCTCTTTCTTTCTTGCTATCTTTCTTTCTATTTATTTCTCTCTCTCTCTCTCTCTCTCTCTCTCTTCCGAGCTGGACAACGGTGGAAAAATTGACTAGACACTTTTAATATTTCTAAAACCAAGTTACTCTCCTCAATCACAAACATCTGGATCCCTCCACCCCCCCCCCCCGTCCAAATTAGTGACTCCTTCATAGAGTGAGCACCTTATTCCGACAAGCTCCTAGGACCGACTTTCACTCCAAATGTAAGATGGAAGACTTACCTCCAATCTGTTGCTTAGATCGCTGGTAAAATGCTTGCATCATTCCACCGCTCCAGAAAATACCTGCCCACTGACGCAATCCTCTATCTGTACAAGAGTAAGATACGCCCTCAGATGGAGTAATTCTGCCACACCTGGGGAGTGCCGTTCAGAAAACTCTCATTGTCGAGACAGAATTAAGAATAAACTCCAACATCAAGTGAGAGATATCTTCTCTTTGTTACATCCCTTTTTTCACATAAGATACGTTGCTAGTCTCTCTCTACTCTATCCTTATTGCAATAGGTAAGTAGAAAGTGGACCTTGGGTTTAATCTCGGCAGCCTCATAACTCTCGCTTCCCTTATTTTAGTCCTCATATTCCATGAGAATGTTTCTGACAAAGGGGGAAGAATTGCTGTTTTCTTGGTCGGAATCTATCAATCTAGTTTTTTTTTATCTTGAAGTAGTATTTTTTTAGCTCATTACTACAAGTGGCTTCATGTCTTGTCTGGAGCGATTTTCATTAATATATATATATATATATATATATATATATTCAAGAAGGAAAGATGAAAATAGAAAATTGCATAAAATTACATAAAATTGACACCAATTTTATTACATTGAAAGTTCAGATGCAAGGAGTTACACTAATCCTTAAACCATGGTTTTTCAAAGATAAAACTCTTGTATCAATTTTATGTAATTTTATGCAATTTTTTATATTCATCTTTCCTTCTTTAAAATTGATTGCTCTACTCAACGTATTTAGCTTCACCTTATCATGATAGCTCACTTTACGATACTTCACTTATCGTTAATTCTATTATATATATATATATATATATATATATATATATATATATATATATATATATATATATATATATATATAAGGTGCTCGACTGAGCTCTAAGTTCTGGTTCCTCCTTGTAAGACCTTCACAGCAAGAACTTGTCTTTGTACCATAACGTCATAGTTTCGAAAAATTTAAATCTTTTAATACATGAAAATTCGCTAATAATTATAAATAATTTGGGGAATGACTTTCTATTCGTAAGTTTAAATGTTTTTAAATTGGTTTACAAATTCCGAAGGTTCACGAAGTAATTCATTTTATTCTTTCAACTATTTATGAAAATGGTTGATATGTCGTAAAACAAAACAACTGAACCAAACACCATCAATTATTATTTGAAGAATAAAATCTTTTTTACCAAAATGATCGGATTCGGCATTAAATAACCCGAAAGGGGTTGATATGCCGTAAAACAAAACAACCATCTCCCGGTCGCATATTTTTGTTAGGCTGGGAAGAATATTTAAGTGGCTAACGACGCGGACTGAAGACCTGGGTGTGCCGGGTTCGAATCCAGTTCGTTCCACAGAAACACTTTAATCAAAACCCACACATGACCTTGTGTCTAACCTCCCGGAGAGGAGGTAAATGAAATACATCATGTAGTTAAAGCAACTAAATTGTTTTGACTATTAAAATTATTTCCAATGCTATTGATGATGTTTACCCATTCATTTAGTTACTTTTTATTAGCGCTTTTATTTGAATTCATAGTTTTTAACATGACGTCACGCCAAAACTATATTCATTTTGTGAAAGTAATGTTTTAAGCTCTATTTATAAGAAAGTCATATAGCTCAGTTAGTATAACGTCTAACTGAAGACTCAAGGTTTCGGTTTCGATTTCCGGTCATGGCACCCGCTTTATTTGTTGTGAATTTATTATTTACTATTAATGCAATATTCTCCATTTTTTAAAAGTAGTTAAGATCTGTGATATTTCGATACAAGACGAATTTCGTAACGTATTTATTTCGTTAAAAAAAAATTTGACTGACAGACTGACTATTTATATAAGATTATGGCAAATATAATGGAGAAGCCATTTTTTGTCTCATGAATATCCTGGCCTTCTGGCTTGGACAAAAGTGTAGTATCTGTTATCTTCTCGATGAGAGGAGGACAGTTTGTTCTTGACTGATGGCAATTTTTATTTTTGTACCATCCAGAGTACCTTTTTAAGGGGGGGGGAGAGCTAGCTATCCCCACATTAAAAACTAACCTTGTGTCTAACTTTACCCTCGTGAGGCGGCAAGTAAATAGGAACGAACATTGTTGCAAAATCCCACCCCTTCAATGTTGGAAAACTTTATACTCTAATAGCTTTTTCCGTGGTCAGCTTGCTTTTGGAATTCCCTCCCTGCTCCCTGTTTCCCCGACTGTATCAACATGCAGAAATACAAGTGTAATGTTAACAAAAATCTTGCTGCTAAATTCCCCACTTAGGATTACCCCTACAAATCTGGCCCCTAATTGCAGTAGCCCTTTACAAATCTGGCCCCTAATTACAGTAGCCCTTTACATCTCAGTGGTGATATGCGTTTCCAGGGATAAACAAAAGTAAAAAAAGAAAAGAACACACATCTGCTATGGCGACAAAAAAGGGCGGTTGAATGAATAAATGAATGAATGAAAGTACGAGGAAAGCTGATGAAATGGGCGGGGCTGAGTTTGAGATGCTTGACGAATGGGCGGGGCTTGAGAGTCATCTTGGGATTTTGGAAACGTCGTTCAAGTGAAAACGGAGGGAGTTGCCTGTTTCGATCGAGTAGAAAGTGACGAACGTTGGCGATGAAGATGTACAGATGGAATAGAGAGACAACGAGAGAAAGAAATGCGTAAATTGGAAGAGAATGCGTTGACGGAAGAAAAAGAAATGAATTAAGGGAATCTGTTAACGTTTTCCGGTGGGTAAGAGAAAATGAGAAAAATAAAGTAATTTTTCGAAACCCTTTAATACGAAAGAAAAAAATGGTGGTAGTGATAAGAACTTACAAAATGTGTGTATGTGTGTGTGTGTGAGAGGGAGAGATGGAGGGGGAGAGAGAGACAGACAGACAGATAGACAGACAGAAAGAGATAGAGAGAGACAGAGAGAAACAGAGAGAGAGAGAGAGAGAGAGAGAGAGAGAGAGAGAGACAGAGAGATACATAGAAATGGGGAGCGATAAAGAGAAATACATCAATAAAGAGAAAGAGAGAAAAAGCAAGAGACATAAAGAGAGAGAATGAGAAAAGAAAGAGAGAGAGAGAGGGGGGGATACAAAGAGAAAGAAGAGGTTAGGCAAACAGAAAGCGAAAGAGAAAGAGACAGATGAGAGAAAGACAGAAAGAAAGAAAAGAAAAGAAGGAAAAGAGAAAGAAGAAAAAGATAACAAATTGACAACAAAGAAAATTTGAAAGGGGAGTGGAATATCGATAAACGGAAGAAAGAAGGAGAAACAGAAAAAAGCAAAAATAAGTTTTAAAAAAACCCCGGAAATAATTCGAAAAAAATATGGCAAAAGATAATAGAGAATTGTAGTTTGCTTGAAGCAGTGCTGGAAATTGTAGTAAATATATAAGGAAGGCTGGGGGCAATGCAG
>OY744546.1:55014392-55016892 GCA_963556195.1 Sepiola atlantica | reverse complement strand
TATAATTTTTCATATAGTATAAATGATTATTATCATTTCTGATTATCTAAGAAAAAAAGAGAGAAGAAAAACACTCACCGTTGACTTTTTATTAGAGAGTGGACGATTTCTTTCTAGATTTGATTTTAGGCGGCGGAGTAAGTTTGAGGTGGTTGTCTGACTTGTTATCTGCTTTCTCGCTTCTTCTCACCACCTGAAATCGTTTCGGCTGGAAGAGGGGGGGGTGCTGAAAAAAGGCGCGTGTTTTACTCGCTAACTTTTGCAGGGGAAATGTAAGTAAATATATTTATTTGTATCCAAATAAACACACCATTTTTAAATTCGATAAAATCTTTGATACAGAATTTTCTCACGCGCCATTTTGAATTTTTGAGTAATTTATAAATTTTAATTATTGTGATAACATTTTTAGAATAATCAAAACTCACACCAGATCTGTAAAAGCAGATCATAATATAAGAATCTATTATTATACTAAATCTGAGTCAATAAACGTTTGTTTTAATAAGGCCCTTGTCCTAGATTCTTTAAAAACACCAAACACATGCTGAAACATTTCTTCGTTCTGGGAATTAGGTTATGTTTGAAAATAAATGTATTTTAATTCTTCTAATAAGCAGTAATTTGTAAATAAGTGAATAAGTCATCAATCTCTGAATTAGCCATCTATGTAATTCACGTTATGTGGACCTACCCCCTTTCCATATATATTTTAATGTCTCTCTGGGCATCTAGAGAAAGAATGACACTCTTTTGTCAACGTTGCTTCTTAAATACTTTATTTTGCTATCTAGTTTACATCGTGTGTTCGTACACGCCATAAACGGCTCTTTTAATTAAATTGTCGAATCAAGTATTTTTATTTTTAATCAATGAAACGGGCGGGTGGAATAAAAGGAAAATTGCTAAAATTTTCCTTAAGGCTTTATCGTCTGACCCTCTAAGAGGAAACGTCAGAATGATAAATTTAAAAAAACTAAGAAAATCGAATGAGATATGAGGGGAACATTGTTTAAGTTGGAGAAAACGATTGAGAGAAAAAAAAACAACAAAAAACGTAAATCTCTACACGTTATGGTGGATCGGAATCATTAAAAATCTCCAAATGATGCTTCAAAACCTTTTGTCGAGAATTGCTAATAACTAACGCCTCAATAATATTGAGATGGTAGTTCTAACTGGCACTGTGTAAAACAGAAAACCACCCATCGGAATAGTTGTCAGAACAACTATTCGTACTAACCGAGTGATTACCGATGGCTGATTCCTCTGCTTGAAAGTTCCCGGATGATCTCCAAACCTTGTGTAAACGAATATCACGTGGTATGTGTTGGGATATATATATATATATATATATATATATATATATATATATATATATATATAGAGAGAGAGAGAGAGAGAGAGAGAGAGAGAGATATAAAGGTATGAAACTAAAAGTAGAACGTATACTTTTAAAACTTGAACTTATTGTGAAGTGTTTAAAGCTCAATATACAGGATAGAGCAATTGTATAGACAGATGAAAGAGAAGAAATAAAAAATGTTTTACATAAGTGAAGGCGTAATAGATTTGTCATTCTTACATATTTTATTTCTCTACTTTCATTTGTCTCTCTCTCTCTCTCTCTCTCCATCTATATATATATATATATATATATATATATATATATATATATATATATAGTAATCCAGGTAGGGTAAAAATCCACAGGGTAGAAATCCAAAGGGAATCAGACCGGGCTTATAAAAGAGTGCTCAATAAAAATATAGAGCTGTATTGTGAATGCTTTTATTCAAACATGTACAAGGTCTGCTACACTGGCATGTCGATGTTATCGATCTACAGATCTCAAGAGCTGGATCATAAAAAATTCTCTGCCTGATGAGACCTCAGCTCTTGAGAGCTGTAGATCGATAACATCGACATGCCAGTGTAGCAGACCTTGTACATGTTTGAATAAAAGCATTCACTATATATATATATATATATATATATATATATATATATATATATTGACCACAAAAGCACATTTAAAAACAGATAACATCGAAGTAAAACAGTACTTGCAAACCACTATTGGGAGCTCAAAGAAAATGGACGCTCACCAATAATTGAATGGAAAATAATACGACAGGCCAGTACGTGTAGACATTTAGACGACCCGTGTAGATTATGCTTGAATGAAAAATTTGAAATCCTAAACTTTAAAGGTCCCCGAAATCTATTAAACTGTAAAAGTGAGATAGCAAACAGCTGATTACACAGAAATAAATTTACCTTAGGCTAACGATAAATAAATAAATAAACAAAAAGTAAAAAAAAAAACTAAACAAAAACTTAACAATTTAAAAATTAAAACCTAAAATAGAAATACAAGGAACCACGTGTAAAAATAAATTCACCCATTATATTGACACAACAAAGGAAACAGGATATAGGCCAATCTATAGAAAACAGAACAATAGAACAGGATATAGGAAGTAACACCAAGAAGACC
>OY744546.1:55001892-55009392 GCA_963556195.1 Sepiola atlantica | reverse complement strand
AGAGAGAGAGAGAAAGATCGACAGGAAGAGAAAGAGAGGTGAACAATTAATAATGTGATAAAGAAAGTTAGATGTGAGAGAAGGGGCAGAGAGAGAGAGAGAGAGAAAGGAAATCAGGAAAGAGAGTGAGAGGGGAAGAGGAAGAGAGAGAGAGACGTGGAAGAGGGACACAGAGGGGAAAAAGAAAGAAAGAGGAAGAGGGTAAGAATTAAGAATAAAATGAGAAGAAAGAAAAGAACGTAGAGAAAAGAAAAAAAGGGTGAGATAGATGGAATGAGGCAAGAAAAGAACAAAGAGTGAAGAAAACCGGAAGAACAAAAAAAAAACGGACAATACGCGCATGCGTGAAATCGGTCCTTTTGTTATGAATGTAGAGCGGCGTCCTCACTAATGATCAACTTGAAAAACGAAATAAAAAAGCGATTTCAGAAAGGTCAAGCCAGTTAGCCTTTTGAAAAGCGATGCAGACTCTTCACTTTTCATTGACCGTTCAAAAGGAAGCAATGACGATGTTAATTCACGTTGAAATAAAACATAAAAATGAAAATAAAAATATTCAAAGACTGTGCTAAGATTATTGAGTTGAGACAATAAAGAACAACGAAATGTTCCTGAATTATAAAACCATGTTATACAACACGAGGACCGTTTCTGTATATAAATTTAAAATAAAAAACCTTTTCTCTTCTCCACGAGTCTCTCTGTCAGAATCTCTTCTCTCCGAGAATCCGAAAGGCATCCTGTTAAATAAGCGTTTGTTAACGTTGTTGATGCTGCTTTTCAAACTACTGACGTTATGGATAAGGAATGTTTGCGGATAGAGGTTCAACACTAAGTAAAATTGCATAAGTTGATGAAGAAGTGTAGCATCGAGAAATTTGTGTCATGCGATAAATATATATAACCATAATTGGACAAGAAAAGAATGCCAAAATAACATTATCGCGCATTGTTGGTTCATTTTAATTTAGATCTCTTGAACCAGAGTTATCTACATTGGTTGAATCTTCTTTTATTTCAGAATTTCATCTTCAAGGGTCATATGTCATATGTCATAGGTCATATGTTCATTTCGGTTGTCTTTATGTTGTTTCCCTAAATATTTATGTTAGTTTTTTTTTTCACTAAAACCACCACTAACAAGTCTCAACTCTCTTAGATCTGTTCACTTTTTTCTTTTTTTCTTTTCCCCTTTTTGTGTGTGATAGCGCACGTTAACTCTGTGACAGGACCACAGGATAATTAAGTCTGGGCATGGTGTTGCCCATGCAATATGAAAACAAACAAAAATAACATCCGTGGGACATATAAGACATATATAAGTACCATGATCATCAGATATTCCCTTGATAACTAACATAGAAAGATCTGGTCGCCATCTTACTATTGTATGCATTTCCAATTTCAGATAAGAGAATCATACTAACCAACTGCAGTTAAGTGAAACTAGTTGACAATAATGACCGGGAACGCAATTGCCTCGTAAGAATTAACCTTTATCCTCGAGTGGCATTTGGTGTTGATAAGTTATTACGTAATTATAATAACAAGCCAGAAACTTAAATCATTTTTATGCTCTTGCAGTTAAATTGGATACCCCTGTATGATGATGTCGTTAAGTGAAGGCCAGGTGTTTTACGCCTTCAGATAAAGAAAATAATCCGATCCTAACTCCGTAGACAAGTAGATTCACTAGTCTTCTCTCTATTTCCCCCTCGGAAATGAAAGACGCAAGTATTTGTTTTTTAATAAGCTAAAGAACTTATTTATTTTTTAAAAATAAAAACAAGGCACATAATATTACATACCTTTTACATTTTTCTTACCCGTTAACATTTTTTGTACTAGTTTATTGTTTAACTCAGACGACATTTTTTAGGTTATTTTTTCGAAGCTCATTCTCTGTCGTCTTTCTAGTTTCGTTGCTGAGTTCTCGTTGTTGAGGTATTTTATCATAACGTGACAAGAAACACGGGAGGCGACTCTCTGACGATCAACACCTCCTATTACACTCTTAATTCAACCGACTTCCGGTTGTGCGTATTCGACCGACTTCCGGTTATGCGTGTTCAACCGACTTCCGCCTGATGGAACCTCCAGTTTGCCTTGAGAACTTAGTAGCGAACCTTTCAGTCTCTCAAATAATAATCAGCGACAGCTTTTGTTCTTTTTGTTTTGTTTTTGTAACCATATTTAGTGCCAAACAGAAATCCCGAAAGAAAAAGAAGTTCTTTCGAATTAAGAATTTGTTAAGAAGTCAAAAAAGTGCTGTGGTAATCAACCGGAAATGCCCTGAGGTGTTATCAGAGTCATTACTCGGCGATACAATTTTTAAAAAGCGTTTTAATTTAATTTGGAGTTGACTGGTATGTTGAAAAACAAAATTAAACACATACAAACACGCACACAGCCCCATTCGTCTTTTGTTGAGTTGTGTAGATAGAAATAAATAAGCACAACCCAAAAATGTAAAAATGGCTTCAGGCATAACGGATTCACCCTTGAATAATAGCAAGAGTCGATCAATGTAGCAAAATCGTATTCGTCAAATTAAAAATTTCTGCATGTCTGATAATCGGTTTTAATTAATTGCAATTGTTCTCTTTTACAGTTGCAAGACCCCCAAATGTGGGCGGAAAAGTAATCCTCAGTATTGCCTTGTATTGAGAAAAAAAAACACGCACACACGTATGTAATATAATACCTTTATACGCTTGTACCTTCCTTCGTTTTGTGTCACGCTATCATTGATATATAATAATTAATAAAAAAGTTGCGACTGCAACAGATATTTATTTACTCCTCGCGGAGTTAGGCACAAGGCCAGGTTTATCTTACTCCCACAAGTAAGATGTGACCCAAGATTGGGTCGAGCAAGTGGGGTTAAAAGCCAGCGCTCGAGAGGTGAGCACTCTGGCCATTTAAAAATTGCCTGGGCAGCCCCGTCGGCATTCCCCGGCAGGGGCGCCTCAGACAGTAAGCAATAAACTTACTCCTCCCCAAAGAGGGGAGGCGAAGCCTGGGAGGGTGGACCTCCTAGAACTGCACAGGACAGGCGTGCAGTATCCATCGGAACAGATACTACACTTTGATCTTAGCCAAAAGGCCGAGACCAGATAGTATCACAGTTGAACCCTTGCTATACAGTATTCAAATATTTCAGTGTAAATGTATAAGTTATTTGAGATGATTTTATTATTATTGTTTTAAGGATCAGCAAGAAATTATTTTCATTATATATTTTTTTACAGCTCTTTAAATATACTTCATTTAAATGCACTATTCAATTAATATATATAGCTCGAAACGACGTCGTCTGTAGGTAAATATAATTTAATATTTATTCATCAATATTATTATTATTAAGGTCCTTTATGAAAATTAAAGTTGAGCACTGTTAAGAGATATTTAAAAATAGACATGGAATTAGCTACAAAGCAAGACTCTAAGTAAGTTTGTTGAGTTCTCTAGTCTGCCTTGATGTTTACGCTGTAATCGGCATAAATATTACTTACATTCTCCGTATCACATGGAAATCTTCTATGGCTGTGAGGATAGAGTGAAAGCGTGCGGAGACAAAAGTCGCTCATTGAACCGGGTTCGCGCCTTATGGTCGTCTGAAATTATCACTTCCCTACACTGATGAGAGTAAAAAAACTCGAAACTATATATATATATATATATATGTGTGTGTGTGTGTGTGTGTGATTTTTTGAAGGCTTACCTAAGCATTCCGTTTAGGATACCAATCATCTCCACAAAAGACTATTTCTTTCAAAGATTATTTCTTTATCATATATATTCAAATTAAAGAGTTTTTTTCCTACACGTGTTTCACTAACAAGCAGGTCCTTGCTTGGCAGATCATCAGGGAAATTATATATATATATATAGAGAGAGAGAGAGAGGGGGGCGAGAGAGAGAGAGGCAGCATCTTCTTTTGCAGGCAAGTATTGTCTCTGAGGTACTTTCCGACCCATCGGGTTTCATCTTCGGGGGAATGAGGTTAATCAGGTACTTGGGAAACAAATCCAAACTATGGTAAATTCATTAGTCAATTCCCCTCCGAAACTAAGATCCTGATTCGGACTATTGAAAGGATCTATCAAAGGATATCTAGACATGAGTTGTTTCTTTTATTCAACAATATATATATATATATATATATATATATATATATATATATATATATATATATATGTATATATATATATATATATATATATATGGTTAATACAACAAAAGATATAAGAGGCAACTAATATCTTTAATTAGTGAACATCCGGATAAAAATGAAGCTCAATATACTGGATAGAGCATTAATAGCAATAGATAAAGTGAAAGAATAAAATAAGGTGCTAATCAAATTTAATTACAATTAAAAGTTCAAGCGAACTAATTTCAATTCATCAGGCAATTCCCTCCGAAACTAAGGTACTAATTCGGACTATTGAAAGGATCTACTAAAGGATATCTAGACATGAGTTGTCTCTTATATTCAACAATATATATATATATATATATATATATATATATATATATATATATATATACCGGTAGTGCATAGTCATATCTCTATGCTGAGTCCCGATTGAAAAAGGACGAAACGTATACGTACATAGATAATAAACAATAACAAATATTTATTATGTGTCGCTCCTTGAAAGTAGAGCACTGTAATTGGTAGTATTAACACAGCATGACGTCACTTGCTTATAATGCATCATTCCTTCCCTTAATAGAAGTAGAATGCCTCGACGTCAAAGCCGCCGTTAAAGTGTTAAAATTATCATAGTTTATTCGCTGTTTACAATTGGCCCAGCGATTAGCGACGTCGGACTGGAGTTGAAAAATACTTGAGGTTCGGGGTTTCGAATCGCATGACCGGTAGTGAATAGTCATATCTCTATGCTGATGAGTCCCGATTGAAAAACGACGAAACGTATACGTACATAGATAATAAACAATAACAAATATTTATGATTTTATTATATATATATATATATATATATATATATATATATAAAATATGGAGTATTATTAAGGCTGATACCAATGCAGAACACCGGAAAATAAACAAAACCAAACAATCAAAGACTATATTTAAAGCAGAAATCTTCACAATTATCTATTTATTTTTAACAGATCTTGCACATATTATATAAGGCAAAGAAAACGTCTTTTTTGAGAAGAAGAGTGTTTCTCCCGAAATATCAAAATATGTTCTACCATCCCAGATTTTATTGATATTAACAGTATGTCTCATATTTACGGATATAATATGTGAAAGATCTATTAAAAAGTAAACCTCAAATATTGGCTTCAATTGTTTTTGTTTTTTTTCCTCTCCTTCACTATTCCGATTTTCTGCATAGCTATATATTTTACAAACCCAGCATCGCCTTCACTTTATGCTTCTTAAATGAAAATGATTTCCTTTAGTCAAATAATTTTTAAATTTTTTTAAATATTTTTGTATTTTTTAATATTTTAATATTGTGACATGTTTGAATAACATTGATATTAAATTCACTGATTTATCCTTCTAATTTTCCTTTAGTGATTAGAGCATATCTTTGAAAATCCATGGATTAAGGAAATAGTCCAGGTTTTAATTAGTATTTGTATTTTATCTCAGTTTTATTCTCATCATTCATTTTGTATACTACTGCTCTAACCCCCCCTTTTTTTTTTTTTTTACTTATATTTTTTCATTTATTAATTTTCCAACGAATGTTAAGTCTGCAATATCTTGGATTTAGTTAGTTTGTCTGGGGATTTAAACTGCATTTTACATTTTTTTTAATGACTCAGAGCTTCTTTAGACTATATATTGGGTATTTGGATCTGTATGGCTATGTTTCCTTCCTCTTATCTAATTACTTTTCTGGTACCAAAGGTACTTAAGCTTTATTTTTTATTTATTTTTTAATGCAACTTTAATTCCTATATAATTTTATTGCTAGCTACCATATTGCAGAATGGTTCTTGGATGTAGTGTTTAGATAGTATTATTATTATTTGTATTTTTATATATATATTTTTTTATTGTTTTAATTAATTTTATTTGATATGCAAATTATTATATCATACGGTAGTCTTAAGGGTAATATATTAGTATTATACTTTTATCATTATTATTATTTATTTATGTATATATTAGTGATATTTTAAGCTGAATTATTTCGACACTTGATTATTGGGGAAATGGTCGTATAATCAGTACCATTGGAGAGCCATGAATATTATAACTGTCCTGTTTTTAAATCTCCGAAACAGTTACATGGTAAACAGCTGATGATCCTCGTGTAAATATTAGACGATTAAGGTCTCCTGTTTTTGTTTCACTCTTAGATAATTAACCCCCCCCTTTTTTTTTTTCATTTATTAATTTTCCAACGAATGTTAAGTCTGCAATATCTTGGATTTAGTTAGTTTGTCTGGGGATTTAAACTGCATTTTACATTTTTTTAATGACTCAGAGCTTCTTTAGACTATATATATATATATATATATATATATATATATATATATATATATATATATATATATATAGGATCAAATATAAACCAAAAGTAAAACTTTTAGTAGATGGAACCTATAGTGAAGAGGTTTAGCTCAATATACGAGATAGAGCAATTGTAGAGATAGAAGAAAAAAGAGTGATAAATATGCGACGATTGTGCAAATTTATTTAAAATTTCAATTGTTCAATGCAAGGTGTATTCAGTAATAAACTAGTGTTTATTATTCTTTCCTTAAGCCAAGGCTTTTCAAAGATCGAGATCTTATCATCAGAGGAGAAATACAGATAGATAAGTTGGCTTTCGAAAAAACCAAAGTTCAAATATTTGAAAAATATATGAAAAATATTATTAAAAAAATGCAGTGAAAGAAAAGTTCCGTAAAAAATATATGTGGTTTGTCCGGCTGGTAAATTTCTACAATTCATTGGACATCTTTTCAACAGAAATTTACCCGTACATTTCTTCTTCTTCTTCTTCTTCTTCTTCTTCTTCTTCTTCTTCTTCTTCTTCTTCTTCTTCTTCTTCTTCTTCTTCTTCTTCCCATCCCCCACCTCCTCCTCCTCGTCCCCCTCCTCTCTTTCTTTTTTCTTTTTCTCCGCATCTTTCCCTCTCCCTTATTCTCTTTTTTTTCTTCGTTATCAAAATGATTTGCACGTGATTTGTTCAATTCTTTTGAATTCCCCCCCCCCCCCAACAGCAGCAACATATGAATCAAGTCTCATCAATGAAAGTTAATTTACCGCGTTTAGTTCCGAACGCGTTTCCATCATAACACGACGCTTTCGGCGCCTAAAAAGACGCGAGGGACAGGGAGGGAGTGATTACACGCCGACCGGATGCTGAATTCGCCAACTCGAGACGCCGATACTTCGCCATTTTATATTTTGATGGCAAATAATAAAATCAATCCATTAATCAATCTATCTGTCATATCGACGCCAATTGCAGGCTTATATTCGTTTCTTTAGTAAAT
>OY744546.1:54964392-54989392 GCA_963556195.1 Sepiola atlantica | reverse complement strand
CTTGTTGTTTCTTGGTCTTATTTAATTCCAGGATAAGAATTCATCTAGTCTGGTGGACTATCCAGCAAAGTGCTGTTACTTGAGGTAACATTACTAGGAGAAGGGGCACCATTCCTTGTATGTGCCAGTGTATAGCTGTTTTGAGAGGATCTTATTTTGGCTTCGAGTTAGATGTTAATTTGAATATTTGGCCAGGGTTTACTTGTAGGTTAAGTATCCTTATGCCAGGTTGTCCTGACAAACCCTTGTACAAAAAGACCGAAGACACTTGATGATGCTGTCTAGTAGGTACTTCTGGTGTGCCCAGTCATTAAAAGACTAAGACTGTTGAAGAAGGCGCGTGTGGCGGGGTTTATCGCTCCACTTGTCTCCACTCGCTTCCACGGCTACCGATTGGAACACAAATCTACCGAGAAGACCGGTATATTTTGACTGCTTGTGCTTCTCTGCCGACTCTACTGAATTTCCAGGGTTTGTTACCTAATCTGTTACTGACGAAGACACAAAAGTAAATTAGACTTAGCATTCTTTTTCGTATCTTAGTACTTTGAATATTTCTGTTTGAGAGTTCTACGAAGTAGAGAGCAATTTGGGCAACTACTTTGAGGCCACCCGTTGTAGAATTAGTTTATTTTCTGAATAATTATAGCCTGGTGGACTATTTCGGTTGAAAGGTATTTTTGCTGCAGGAGACATTCTGTTTTATTTATGCAGTTACAGGTCTTAATTTATGTTGTCTTATTATTGGATTCAGTACTAGTACTATCGTTTAATATTTTATTGTCATGTTTTTTAATTATTTTTTTCCAAATTATCACCACGACTGTAACTTAATTGAAGGGTGTTTTCGTTAAAGATTTTATAGAGAATATTATTTGGAGGGAAATGCAAGTGAATTAAATTTAGCAATCTTTTACCTAGTTTAGTTCTCACCATTTGGTTAAATGGGGGTGTAAACCAAGTAATCTTCCTACTTCTTACTTAGGTTTATTTTGTGGGCGTTAAATGGAGGGTAAACCAAATAATCTTCCTACTTCTTACTTAGGTTTATTTTGGGGCGTTAAATGGAGGAGTAAACCAAATAATCTTCCAACTTCTTACTTAGGTTTATTTTGGGGTGTTGAATGGAGGTGTAAACCAAATAAACTTCCTATTTCTTACTTTTTTAGATTTATTTTTGGGCGCTGTTCTTTAAATATATTCAACTTGGGTGTTTTTATATGAGCTATCATTTAATGCTTTATTATAAAAGGCCTTATATGCATTAATAATTTCCTAATTAGAGGGGTTAATTAAATACCTACTCTTTTTGTCTGAGAATCTTTTACTTTCATTTTTGTTTCGCTTTTTTTTTCTTTTTTAATCGCATAAATGCTTTTGATTTTTTTTACACTTACATTTATATAAATATTTATATAAATATTTATTATACATTTATATAAATAACTTGAAGAATACTCATCCCAGGACGGGTAAAGTTGATTCCCCGAAGAAAAAAAACAGTATTGCACTATTTGTATGCTCCCTTACAAGGATTAAAATCAAGATATAATAATACAAAACCTTATGCCTAGAATCCTTATTCTAATTTTGATAAAAATCCATTACCTTATTTTGATTTTAGGACATATCTTAAATCAACGGCTTAACCTTAAGTGATTTTAGGAAGAAATTGAATTGCAAGAAGGTAGATTGTTCTCATTCTGTCAGCCATGACCGGGTAAAAGTCTCTAGTGATTCGTAATTGTATTCTTAGTATCACCCTTACTAAGGATTGACCATTTTGACCCCTAAAAGACTGTCACTTAGAACTGATTATTATATAGCATTTATATCAGTTGCGCTCCCACAAGCAAGACTCAGAGGTTGAAAGGTCGGAGGGTACGTCGGCCGAAACGTTGTGAGAATGACATCCAATATTCGAACAGAAGTCCGAATAATCTAAATAATACCTGCTATTATCAAAGTTTCGTTGATGCGAGAAATGCACAATCACATTTGAAGTTCTCTCATCATTTTTATTATTATAGAAAGGTTTTTTTAAACTCGGTTTTAAACTGAGAAATTCCATGTAGAATTTACTGTAGAATCATTCTTGATCAACGCCATTATCTAACACGTGTTCTATGTGTTTGGTTAATGTCTGCAATTTTTATAGCGACGTAAAGCATATCTCGATAAGATCGATATAGCTGTACCGCTCAAGTTTGAAATATCATTTTCGGTGGTCTGTCATGCTTTAGTTCGAAATACCATTTTCGGTGGTCTGTCATGCTTTAGTTTGAAATAGCATTTTCGGTGGTATGTCATGCTTTAGTTTGAAATAGCATTTTCGGTGGTCTGTAATGCTTTAGTTTGAAATAGCATTTTCGGTGGTATGTCATGATTTAGTTTGAAATAGCATTTTCGGTGGTCTGTCATGCTTTAGTTTAAAATAGCATTTTCGGTTGTCTGTCATGCTTTAGTTTGAAATAGCATTTTCGGTGGTCTGTCGTGCTTTAGTTTGAAATAGCATTTTCGGTGGTCTGTCATGCTTGTGTTTTAAATAGTATTTTCGGTGGTCTGTCATGCTTTAGTTTGAAATAGCATTTTCGGTGGTCTGTCGTGCTTTAGTTTGAAATAGCATTTTCGGTTGTCTGTCATGCTTTTGTTTTAAATAGTATTTTCGGTGGTCTGTCATGCTTTAGTTTGAAATAGTATTTTCGGTGGTCTGTCTTGCTTAAATACGAAATAGCATTTTCGTCAATCTGTCACGTTTTAACTTTTAAATAGGATTTTGGTCGATTTGTTACGTTACAGTTTGAAATAGCAGTTTCGCTGATTTGTCACGTTTAGATTTGAAATAGCATTTTCATTGGTCTGTCACGCTTAAATATAAAATAAAATTTGTCGGTCTGTAACGCTTAAGTTTTAAATAACATTTTCGTCGATCACTCATGCCTACGTTTCAAATAGCATTATCGCTGGTGTGTCACTCTTAAGTTTGAAATATTATTCTTAGATACGACCATCCCTATAAGAGGTTCTGTTCATTCAGTGTTCTATAACGTTTCAATATGCCATTTCATCGTTAACCGTCCGGTTCGAATGGCCGCATCTTTGAAATATCCGTTCTTGTTTGGCGCCAGTTTCTTATTGCATTCTCTGTTAGTTTGTTTATACCTTTTTATTCTTTACATCATCGATATTTTGCCTCGTTTTCGTTCAGTCAAATTTCAATTTCGTCAATATTCCCCCCCCCCTCTCTCTCTCTCTCTCTCTCTCTCACACACACACACACACACACACACACACACACACACACACACACACACACACACACACACACACACCAAACCTTTTTTGTTCAGAACGGGAATTACTTCCTGTCATTCTCTTCATCAAACCACAATTAACAGAAAGAGCGCGCTAATACCGTCGTAGCGAACGTAAATGTTTACACGGCGCGAAAAAGCAATCCTCCATCAACTTCCGGTCACATGTCCAAACTACTTGCATTATTGAAAGGAAGAAGAAGAAGAAGAAGAAGAAGAAGAAGAAGAAGACGGATCCGGTCGCTGAGACGCGTATGACGTTGCCGAAAGAAATATATCAAACGTCATTCCAACTCTGAACTCGCCCGATGCTGAATAGAAACACGATCTTTGTCGTCGTCATCATGGCGTTGTTGGCATTCTTAAAGATTCTTGTAAGTTGACAAGAAGACGTCAAATACGAGAGGAACTTTAACTTAATATCATTATGAAATGCCGCATTGAAACGAACCCGCGAGTTGACAAACGATACGCGGATATTTCCATGTTCATTTCGCGATAAATCAACATCGGATGTCTCCATTCGCCAAGTTCGGAGATATTAACTGTCATTTTGACAAAGGAAAAAAATGGTTTTAAATCGAATCTTATTGCCAATCAAGGCGCTTAGACTCATATATAAACACAACGAGTGTTCCCCAAGACAAAGAAAGAACAAAGCATTCAACGATCTCCACAATTTTCATATTGCATTTAATAAATGGAAGGTTGCGGTACTGAAGATGTTACCGGCTTGGATTGACGATCTAGGCGTTCCAGGTTCGAATCCTGTCTATTCCATAGCGCCACTTTCACTTTAAATGTTGGCAATCTTCACGTGGTCGCTTCTATGATTATCAAATTTTAGAAAGTTACAACGTTCGTTTTATTTTATTCAGATCAAACAAGACATATTGCCACTGAGACGTAAGGGGCTGCTGTAATTAGAAACCAGGTTTATAGGAGGCACCCTAGGTGGGGAGTTGTGCAGTTCTGCATGTTTTTGTAAACATGCACTATGCGGTTGCATGTTTAGTGGGTTGCTGCATAGTTGCAATGCATGCGAATAACAGGTCTGCTGTAAGTGAGAACAATTAAACCAAGGGAGGTGACACCATACAATAAATTGGAAATATGTCTGGTCTGGAGTTTTGACTACCCAGAATTTGATTTTGCTTTTTGGAAAGGTTAGGGTCTTTTTAAAACGGGGGTTCACGTTGAACGCAATCTACTTGAGAAAACTAATGTCCAGCTAGATAGGGGACCACCTAGGCAGTACGTTTTTTAATGTCCATAGATTGTCAGCAGATTGTCCTTTTCAAGTAGATAGATGGGTGGTCTGCCACAAAGGACTCGGATATATATATATATATATATATATATATATATATATATATATATATATATATATATATATATATATATATATATAATGAAGAAGAATGGAAAGGAATTAGAGAAGCAAAAGTCAAATCATCTCTCTTCTGAGCCTGCCTGCCTGCCTGCCTGCACTTATTGGACATTTTACCCTTTGGATTTTCTGTTTTCGCCGTCCTGAAGTTGTGGCTTCTTGGAATTTAACTTTGATTCCTCTCTCACAACCTTTCGGGCCTTTTAACGACCTACCTATCTACATCTCATTCTCTCCGCTGGACTTTTCGACACCGGACTTTTTAGCAATCGGACATTTGCTTGCATTCGGGCAGAATTTTGCCCTGTGTTTCTTCCCCCTACAACTTTTATTTTATTTTTTCAAATTTTAAATCTTGGCCTTTGCCAACTTATCTATCCCAGCGACTTCCTCTGATGATAAGATTTTGATCTTTGAAAAGCCTGGCTTAAGGAAAATTTAACTTGAATAAATTGCCTTTTTTGCGGAATATACCTTGCTCTGAGCAATTGAATTGAATTATGATTTGACTTTTGCTTCTCTAATTCCTTTCCATTCTTCTTCATTCTACCTGCTCTATCCTGGATATTGAGCTATATACTCTTCACAATAGGTTTCACTTTTCCTAAAAGTTCGCTTTTAGTACACCACTTTATATATATATATATATATATATATATATATATATATATATATATATATATATATATATATATAATAATGGTAATAATCCAGGTGAAAAATACCCACAGGGTGGTAATCCAGAGAATTTTAACCGGGTTTATAAAAAGTGCTCAATATCAAAATAGAGCTTTATATATGATAATTTTATTTACACAGACATGTACAAAATCTGCGACACTGGCATGTCGATGTTATCGATCAACAGTTACTATAAACTGAGATCTCATCAGGCAGAGTTAGAATCCGATCTTAACCTCAGATCATATTTGGAGAGAATGAGAGACTTCATTCTCTCCAAATATGATCTGAGGTTAAGATCGGATTCTAACTCTGCCTGATGAGATCTCAGTTTATAGTAACTGTTGATCGATAACATCGACATGCCAGTGTCGCAGATTTTGTACATGTCTGTGTAAATAAAATTATCATATATATATATATATATATATATATATATATATATATATATATATATATATATATATATATATATATTCCATCGGATGAGAAGGGAGAGGAGTTGGTTCGCTGTGTCTCACAGTCAATCTGTTGGTTTTCTGAACATCTCACAGTCAGTTTGTGTTCGTGTGGGCCCTGGGGTTCTTAGCTAATGGATCGTCTGTTTGTGTTCGGTTGGAAATGTCTTTTGCGATGTAAATATGCACTGTGTGGTTGCATGTTTAGCAGGTTGCTGCATAGTTGCAATGCATGCGATAACACGCTTGCTGCAAGTGAAAAATATTTAACAAAGACGGGAAAGACCACACAGGTAATTGGAAATATGTCTGATCTGGAGTTTGGGCCACCCTGAATTCCATTTGTCGACTTGAGAAAATAATGTTTTCTTTCAGATAAAAGGTTCCCTGTTGTGGTTAGGACCTATTTGAGAGTTTGGTGAAAATAATGGCCGCACCAAGACGTGTAAAATTAATTCCCCGAATAATTTGGCGCCCACTTACGAAGATTTAAATAAAGAGATAATGATACTAAACCTTATGTCTAGAATCATTATTCTATTTTTTTTTATAAAAATCCATTATATTTCAATCTAACAAAATGTCTAAAGTTTAAGGCTCAAGCTTAAGCGATCTTACAAAGAAATTGAAATTCAGGGAATCTTGCTTCATTCGTGTCTAATCAATATAGATCAGGCAGAATGCAACTCTGATTTATCTGGATTTCCAACTGAGAGGCTGTGCCAATATCCCCCCTAAACTCTTTGAAATACTCCAAATAAACATATAATTTGAGAAATATTTATTAATCAGTGTCTAATAATTATTGTTAAAATTGAAGATATCTGAAATTTCTTAAATTAATCTAAATATAGCTCACATTTGAACCTTTTACGCCTAACAACTGTGTTCTAATATTCATAATGATCGATTAATTAATTTAACAGTTACTCATTTAAAATCAAATATATTAACATATAAACATACCTAACTTTATATATATATATATATATATATATATATATATATATAATCCAGGTAAAACATCCACAGGGTAGTAATCCAAAGAATTTCAACCGGGTTTATAAAAAGTGCTCAATATCAAATAGAGCTTTATATATGATTATTTTTATTTACACAGACATGTAAAAAATCTGCGACACTGGCATATATATATATATATATATATATATATATATATATATATATATATAAGAAAGAAGAGTGATAAACATGTACGAATGTCCAGATTTATTTCAAACTTCGATTGTTCAATGCAAAGTATATTCTGTTATAAGATTATTTGAACAAAATATTTTGAAAACTTGGACAACGCAAATAATTTATGTTTTTTTTAAATAAATTATTTATTTACTTTAAAAACTCTTTTTTTTAAACTTGAGTACTTTCGGTGATAAACACCCTTGCCAGAAGTATAAGCATATTTTTTTCTCTTCTTTTTTCGTATAATCATCCCTGATTGAGACATCTCTCTCTCTATATATATATATATATATATATAAGCTACACAAGCTACATTTCTTTATTTGGATATAAAAATTGGAGAGAAAATATTTATCTATAAACTGTTTGATTAAAGAAATTCCTTCCCTTTTCATATCGTGCGTATGCCACATAAAAATAATACCAGCCCTGTGTATATTTTTTACGGGAATATCATGTCCGAATTTTTGAGGATTGCTCGTGTTACCTTAAAATTAGTAGATATTATGCCCCCGATTTCTGACCTAATAATAAGAATGATTAAACAAGGTGGCGATCAAAATAAAATATTTAGACAATTAAATAAGGCAATTACTCGCCATCCTGATGCTTTTAAGTCTTATGAAATTAATCAAAATAAATTGATAGAGCAAATCCAAAGCTATCTAAATAAAAGTAATTTAGAATATGTATAAACGTATATATATATATAACACATATACTAATTATAAAAAAAATACATGTATATATATATTTTTAAAATTTTTAAATAGTTTTAATATAAAACTATAAATTAAAATACATTAAACTATAAATTCACCTAAAAATTAGTGTAATGGATTCGTCCGAACACTTTAAAATACAGCAACATTTGTGTAATTAACGGATACATTTTATTAGACACAGACGAACAACACAGGTAAGGAGGACATTTTTTAATAACTAATATAAGTTAGCTAAACATTTATCTGTAACAAAACTTAGATCGAATATACGGAACGTTTATGTTTTTGTCTTTTACGGGAAGTGGGGTCTGATCAACTCTGCTGGGAAACCATGAAATAGAATACTCTTTTGTTTTTAAATTCCCGAAACAGTTTTTCATGGTAAACAACTGATGATCCCTTAAATAATGTTAAGACTAGAGTAAATTCTTGGAAGCAAACTAATATAGTAACTACAAAAAAAAACTGACTTACATGAGTGATTTTCTACTGAACGACTTGGGACTAAAAGGTTTTTATTTTCCGTATATAGTTTTAATAGTTGAGAAACTTCCGAGACTATATATATATATATATATATATATATATATATATATATATATATATATATATATATATATATATATATATATATATATATATATATATGTATATATATATATATATGTATATATATATATATATATATATATATATATATATATATATATATATGTATATATATATATATATATATATATATATATATATATATATATATATATATATATATATATATATATATATATATATGTATGATTGACCTGAGGATATGTATTCCGCCGGATGTGGGAGTTTCCATCGTTCTTTTTTTTCCGATTTTTGGATTGCCCCAGACTTGATTCTTGTGGGGGCACATCACATCTGCCACATATTACCGAGTTGTTTGAGCTGTCTATTGAACTTTTTTTCCTTGTTTTTCTGTGGTGTATAGTCAGTTGTTGAGGTAAATATCTTACGTTTTGTATCTCCCCTGATGAACTGCCTAGCAAGGTGCTTGCTAGGTAGCGAAACACATGTAGGGAACAATGACTTCACTAAATAAATGAATAATATAAATAAAAGATTTTTTCGTTGTGATGAATCCTCTCTGGAAGAAAGGGAAAAAATATCTTGGTAAAATCTCCAAATATACGTATAAATGCTCTGTCCCCTATAATCGGGGCTCATCGAGCTTGTTTTTATTGGCCTTGTTCTGGACTTTACTGAATATTCGCAGTGAAACATCAAAATCTCTCTCTCTTTCTCTCTCTATCTCTCTCTCCCCTCTCTCTCTCTCTCTCTCTCTCTCTCTCTCTCTCTCTCTATCTATATATATATATATATATATATATATATATATATACATTTATGTGGTACTCTTATAGATGATGCACCATGTTTCCGTGACTTCGCATCGTCAACGTTCGAGCAGGTTACGGAAGCGTCCGAGAGTTGACGAGGCGAAGACTGACAAATAATAAATTGATGACTGGCAGTCGATAAATTACGACGAAGAAAATCAAATAAAAATACATATATAAAAAATAAAAAAATGAACAAACCATAGCTAAACAACTGTTATTAATTAAATGTTTATTTTTTATTTTTTTTGTTTGTTGTCAAAAGAAACCATTGTTAATCAAATGTTTTTAAATAAAATGTGTTTTTGTTTGTGCAGCGCAAAGTTTCAAAAGATGATTTTGTTTGATTTGTTAAGCAAATGTTGTTTTAGTTTTTTTTATTTTACTTTTTTTCCATGTTTTTTTTGTTTTTACATTTTTTTCTCCAAAAATCTCAATTAGTCCTTCGGGAGATTCAACGAGCTGACATAGATTATAGAAATTCATTTTTTTGTTATTGAACGCGATTAATTTCTTCCAAAAGTTATCGGCTGCTTGGTTAATAGTTTCGTCGACTCTCGGGCGATTCCGAGACCTGCCCGATCGTTGACGACGTGAAGTCACGGAAACATGATATTTAAGCGTGACTTTGTCCTCAAATTCGAAAATTAGCGCTGAAACACTAGTAACAGTATAATTAAAACATATATTCTTTTTAAATATATATTAAATTATTCTTTTTAAATATATATTAAATTATTCTTTAAGAATATATATTAAATTATACTTTCAAAATATATATTTTATTATGTTGTTTTAAAATATATATTAAATTATTTTAAAAAAAAATATACATTAAATTATTCTTTTTAAATATATATTAAATTATTCTTTTAAAATATATATTAAATTATTCTTTTAAAATATATATTAAATTATTCTTTTAAAATATATATTAAATTATTCTTTTTAAATATATATTAAATTATTCTTTTTAAATATATATTAAATTATACTTTTAAAATAAATATTAAATTATTCTTTTAAAATATATATTAAATTATTCTTTTAAAATATATATTAAATTATTCTTTTAATATATATATTAAATTATTCTTTTTAAATATATATTGAATTATTCTTTTAAAATATATATTAAATTATTCCTTTAAGATAAAAATTAAATTATTCGTTTAAAATATATATAATATTATTCTTTTAAAAGATATATTAAATTATTCTTTTCAAAAATATCTAATTATTCGTTTAAAATATATATTAAATTATTTTTTAAAAATATATATCAAATTATTCGTTTAAAATATATATTAAATTATTCTTTTAAAAGATATATTAAATTATTCTTTTAAAATAAATATTAAATTATTCTTTTCAAATATATATTAAATTATTTTTTAAAAATATATATTAAATTATTCTTTTAAAATAAATATTAAATTATTATTTTAAATATATATTAAATTATTCTTTTCAAATATATATAAAATTATTCGTGTAACACTGAACTCTGAGGAACCCATAAATATAAATATGAACGTGTCAGTGAAAGCCAAATAAGTTATGAATATATTTGCTCTACTAATTACAATTTTAGAATTGAGCACTATCTGATCGGATATATACTAAATTTATTGCTTAGTAATGATTTTCAATTGATCCTGTATGTATGTATGTGTGTATGTGTGTATGTATGTATATGTGTGTATGTATGTATGTATTATGTATGTGTGTATGTATGTATGTATGTATGTATGTTTGTTTGTATTATGTATGTATGTATGTGTGTATGTATGTGTGTATGTATGTATGTATCTATGTATATATGTGTGTATGTATGTGTATATGTATGTATATATTTGTGTGTATGTATGTGTGTATGTATGGGTGTATGTGTGTATGTATGTGTGTATGTATGTCTGTATATATGTATGCATGTGTGTATGTATGTATGTATGTATGTATGTGTGTATGTATGTATATATGTATGTAGGTACGTATATATGTATGTATATATGTATGTATTGATGTGTGTATGTATATGTGTATGTGTGTATGTATGTATGTATATGTGTATGTATGCATTATGTATGTATGTTGTATGAATGTATGCATGTATATATGTATATATGTATGCATGCATGTATGTATGTATGTATGTGTGTATGTATGTATGTGTGTATGTGTGCATGTATGTATGTATGTGTGTATTTATGTATATATGTATGTATATGTGTATGTGTGTGTGTATGTGTGTATGTATGTATGTAGGTGTGTATGTATGTATATATGTATGTGTGCGTGTATTTATGTATGTGTGTATGCATGTATGCATTATGTATGTATGTATGTATATATGTATATATGTATGTATGCATGTATGTATGTCGGTATGTATGCATTATGTATGTATATATGTATGTGTGTATGTATGTATGTAGGTATTATGTATTTATGTATGCATGTATGTGTGTATGTATGTATGTGTGTATGTATGTGTGTATGTAAGCATGTATGTGTGTATGCATGCATGTATGTATTATGTGCGTGTGCAATATGAGTTATTGTTTCATTAAAGTTGACAGTTTCTTGATTTTGGTTAATATAAGTTTCCGTCATAGACGAACCGTCTTAGATTCAGAACGAGGCTGAAGACCTACATGGACACAAAGCGAGGGAAAGGCTTAGGGTTGACCAAATCGAGAGAACGGGAGATTGATGAGTGCGCTGGGGGAGGGCAATCTGAATGGGAAAAGGAGGCAAAGGAAAGATAAAGATGAGACAATGAGAGAGATGGAGATGGTGCAGAAAATAAAAGTGAAAGAGGGGGGGAAAGGGAAGAAAAAGACGGCAAGATAGATAGATAGAGAGATAGAGAGATAGAGAGATAGAGAGAGAGAGAGGGGGATAAATAGCCACAGAGAGAGATGGATATATATATATAGAGAGAGAAAAATAGATAGATAGATAGATAGATAGAGTGAGAGAGAGAGAGAAAGAGAGAGAGATAGAAAGAGATGAATATATATATATATATAGAGAGAGAGAGAGAGGGAGAGAGAGAGATAGATAGATAGATAGATAGATAGATAGATAGATAGAAAGAGAAAGACAGGGGTATATATATATATATATATATATATATATAGAGAGAGAGAGAGAGGGAGAGAGAGAAAGGGGGAGAGAGAGAGAGAGAGAAAGACAGAACACTATTTGGAGTAATCTAAAGTATAATAAAAAAATAAGATAATTTAAATAGTCCTAGAAACGATCGTACACCAATTATTTTCTGTGCCTGAGTTGTTTGAACTGATATAAAAAACGTGCTAATTATATATATATATATATATATATATATATATATATATATATACAGGGTGGTGCAAAAGTCGCGCATTGGTTTGTTTAGATGATAGAAACTAGAACATTTCAAGTAATTTACTAGGCTTTTCTGATAAATAATACATTTACTTTGTACTTTTGTGGCAGTAGGTTTTAAAAATAATATCTTTTAAATGGGTACTATTTTCGGCCTCTAGTTAGGGCATTTTCCATTACAGTCCTTAGAATAACTGGCTCTAGTTCTTGGATTTCATGTCTGATATTGTTTTTAAGCTCTTGAATCGTTGTAGGCTTGTTCACATATACCCTTTCCTTAAGATAATCCCAAAGGGAAAGGTCAGGGGCTGTTAAATCCAGTGAACGTGAAGGCCAGTTAAAAATCAGAAAATCTGCTAATTAAGCGCTCGCCAAACAATCCCCTTTAAGAGCGCCATACTTTGTCGGGCAGTCTGGGCAGTAGCTCCATCTCGTTGGAACCACATTTCTGGGTTGTCCTGAACAGCTGGCCTTAAAAAAATTTCAATCATTTGTTGATATCGCTGTGCAGTTATCGTCACCGCGACACCTTCTTCGTCTTCAAAGAAATATGGACCGATCACTCTTTCCGAGGTAACACCACACCATACGGTACATTTTAGTGGATGTAATTCACGCTGATGAACGGTTCTTGGATTTTCAATTGCCCATATTCTGCAGTTTTGCTTATTAACGAACCCGTTCAGATGAAAATGGGCTTCGTCGCTCATTATCAGCTTATGGATGAACTCATTTTTTTGTCTGGCTAATTGCTGAATGTGAACTATAAGCTACGCGTGATTGCAAATCTGTGGGTTGTAATGCCTGTACCAATTGAATTTTGTATAGAAACAGATGAAATTCACGCAAAATTCTTTGAAGTGACCTTCTGGACATCCCAATCTGAGTGGTTCGTCTTCGAGTTAAGGTGTCTGGATTTTCAGCAATGCTATCCTCAACGAGTGCTACATTTTCCGCTGTCCGTACTGAACGTGGTCTGCCAGATCGTGGAAGATCACTCACTGAACCCTGCTGCCGAAATCGGACCACAAGACGATCAATTGTGGTCTGACTGGGAGATTGTCTGACATTATAATGCCGACGATAGGCTTTTTGGGTTAAGATTATTGAACGATGGTATCCGAAGTAAAGTTCAATAATTTTGGTTCGTTGTTCAGTGCTATATTTTTCCATGATAAATTATCAATGTTTATATCTGTAATATTCTGAAAAATAATGAGAAAATTTGATTAAATGTGAAAGTTGTTACTGGTTCAAACTAATGCGTGACTTTTGCGCCATCCTGTATATATATAAATATATATATGTTACGGATTCGAAATACACACATTTATTACCTATGTACGTATATATATATATATATATATATATATATATATATATATATATATATATATATATATATATATATATAAGAGCGAGAGAAATATGGAGAGCAGTATTTGTTTGTTTCAGTAAACGTATAGAATTACTTATTGAAAAGGAATCTCCTAACCATTGCCTTTTCTTCATCTAATCTGTCCTCGCCGATCTGAACCGTCCGTTCAAAATCAAGTCCTTTTTCCCCCCGAGAGACGTGCGCATAAAGACTACCTTCAATCACGTTTAAGTGTCCGGACATCGGCTCTGATCTTTCGACCGCTTGACCATCTCCAGGGATAAAGTCTACTAGGTCCATTTGTTCGGCTGTTGATATCAACATATCTGTCTCTCCGGCCGTATCGTATCGACTTTGTCTAGCTTTCAGCGCTTCACTGCAGAAAAAAACCCACAAAACCACACGAAACCAAACACCCCTCTCCCCTTCTCTCTCTCTCTTTATATATATATATATATATATATATATATATATATATATATATATATATATATATATATATATATATATATATATATATATATATTGTGATTTTATTGATGTTTTCTAAATGTAAATCCGTTGAAACTCCGGTGCTTATACAATAGTGCTTAATAACAAGTAGAGCTGTATTATAGTATAAATTCTTTTATTTATACAAACATTATTGGCCACATATGAGTATACATGTTCCAGTTGCGATTTTTTTTACTATCTATCTATCTATCTATCTATCTATCTATCTATCTATATATTCCTCAATGAAGAGTTGATAACTCAAACCCTTATTACTTGATCATAACCCTAACCCTAACCCTAACCCCTAACTCTTATTACTTTATCATAACCCTAACCCTAACCCTAACCCAAACCCTTATTACTTGATCATAACCCTAACCCTAACCCTAACCCTAACCCTAACTCCAACCCTCACCCTTATTACTTGAGCATAACCCTACCCCTAACCCTAATCCTAACACTTATTACTTGAGCATAACCCTTACCCTAACCCTTATTACTTGATCATAACTCTAACCCTAACCCTAACCCTAACACTTATTACTTGATCATAACCCTTACCCTAACCCTTATTACTTGATCATAACTCTAACCCTAACCCTAACCCTAACACTTATTACTTGATCATAACCCTTAACCTAACCCTTATTACTTGATCATAACCCTAACCCTAACCCAACCCCTAACTCTTATTACTTTATCATAACCCTTACCCTAACCCTAACCCAAACCCTTATTACTTGATCATAATCCTAACCCTAACATAACCCTTATTACTTGATCATAATCCTAACCCTAACATAACCCTTATTACTTGATCATAACCCTAACCCTAACCCTAACCCTAACCCTAACCCTAACTCCAACCCTCACCCTTATTACTTGAGCATAACCCTACCCCTAACCCTTACCCTAACCCTTATTACTTGATCATAACTCTAACCCTAACCCTAACCCTAACACTTATTACTTGATCATAACTCTAACCCTAACCCTGACCCTTATTACTTGATCATAACCCTTACCCTTACCCTAACCCTAAGCTTAACCCTTAATACTTGATCATAACTCTAACACTAACCCTAACCCTAACCCTAATCCTTGTTACTTGATCATAACCCTAACACTAACCCTAACCCTTATTACTTGATCATAACCCTAACACTAATCCTAACCCTAACCCTAATCCTTGTTACTTGATCATAACCCTAACACTAACCCTAACCGTTATTACTTGATCATAACCCTAACACTAATCCTAACCGTAACCCTAACCCTTATTACTTTATCATCACCTTAACCCTAACCCTTACCCTTACCCTAACCCTTAACATAACACTTATTATTTGATCATAACCCTACCCCAAACCCTAACCGTTACCCTAACCCTTATTACTTGATAACAACCCTAACCCTAACCCTAAACCTGATTACTAGATCATAACCCTAACCCTAACCCTTATTACTTGATCATAACCCTTACCCTTACCCTAACCCTAACCCTAACCCTAATTACTTGATCCTAACCCTAACCCTACCCCTACCCCTTATTACTTGATCATAACCCTAACCCTAACCCGAACCCTAACCTTAACCCTTACCAGAACCCTAACCGTAACCCTTATTACTTGATCATAACCCTAACTCTAACTCTAACTCTAACCCTTATTACTTGATCATCACCCGAACCCTAACCCTAACACTAAATTTTATTACTGTATCATAACCCTAACCCTAACCCTTACCCTAACCCTTATTACTTTATTATAACCCTAACCCTAACCCTTACCCTAACCCTTATTACTTTATTATAACCCTAACCCTAACCCTAACCCTAACGCTAACCCTTATTACTTGATCATAACTATATTTTCTAGTGTCTTCTTTTGAGATTTGTTTCTTAGAATATCTCACAGCTTTCCCAAATGTATACCTACCAGCGACCATGCTCGATTTAAGTTCAATTTAAAAGAGACATTTGCACCGTTAGTCCACAGAACATCGGACGTAACCTATAGAAGACCGGGAATCATTATTACGAAAAGAAAAGTTTTATACCTTTTATCTTTCTAAAGCTCAGTCGAGGCTTGTTATATAAAGCGAAATATTAGATAAAAACGTAAAGATTAAAAGAAAAAAAATAATTTGATTTTTTATTTTGATTTTAATAAAAAAAATATCTGCATCTAACACATGGTTTTGAAGGCATTTTGCCCCCCCCTCTCTCTCTCTCTCTCTCTCTCTCTCTCTCTCTCTCTCTCTCTATATATATATATATATATATATATATATATATATATATATATTAAACAAAACAGTTATGCACTACCATGAGGCAATTTACTTCCCATATGAGCTATCCCTAAGTTAGCCATGCTGATGACTTTTATGTACGTATAAAATTAACAAAAATATATACATTAACGAAAAATACGTTCTATAACGTTAAGGACGACTAATAATGCAATTTTCTGCATCTTAATCGCTTAGGGAGTGAAATAATCGAAATAGTAGTAGTAAGCAAAAACAACAAACGCTGCAATCACCAATAAAAACAATTATATAAAAATACACTATAAATATATATATATATATATATATATATATATATATATATATATATATATATATATATAGTATTTTTGTGTAATTTTCCCCCTCACTGTATTGCCTTCCGTTATAAATCGTACAATCTCCCCTCTCTCTCTCTCTCTATATATATATATATATATCTATCTCTCTCTCTCTCTCTCTCTCTCTCTCTCTCTCTATATATATATATATATATATATATATATATATATATATATATATATATATATATATATATATATATATTAACTATGTTGTCAGTCTCCCCCTCAATATACGTCTTAAATAGTTCATTTCCCCCTCTCTCAAGATATGTATTAAATATGTTGTCGCTCTCTCTATGTGTATATTGGATTGCTGAGTGTGAATTTCTCTTTTTTGCATTTTCAAAAATATAATCACCTGGCTTGGATGCTTGACAATACCGGAGGGGTGAAATAAATTATTGCACTTGTGATTATTTGATTCCGTGTGATTTTATTTAAATTTTATTCTTGCTCTGTTTATTACATTGAGCTCTCATACCCGGATTTCCTTCCGGATTTTATCTCACTATAACACTATAACACACACACTATATATATATATATATATATATATATATATATATATATATATATATATATATATATATATATATATATATATGTACATATATATATATATGTATATATATATGTGTATATATATATGTATATATATATGTATATATATGTATATATATGTATATATATGTGTATATATATGTATATATATATATATATATATATATATATATATATATATATATATATATATATATATATATTAGGAGAGAGAGAGCGAGTAAGGGAAGGTAAAGAAAGATAGATAAATAGATAGATATAATGTATGTAATGTGTGTTCAATCACTAACTAGAAATGTGTCATTGTTGTTTTTAATAAAAACGTTGACAACCCTGGCGAACTGGACGACAAACGTCGTCGGTGTTTGTGTTTTTTGTTTTTTTTTGTTTACCTGCCGATTCCATTTTCTTGATTGTTTTCAATTGTCTACCTTGCGTGCACATCTTTTATGTCTTCATCCGAATGTGCTTTGTCCGAATCCTTTAATGTCAACTATCCCCGATCTTCATACTCGCACAACCTTTCAACCCGTCGATTGGCTGTCACCTTTGCAACCGGTCCGGCTTTCTTTTTTTTTTTGTGTGTTGTAGATTTTCTTCTCTTTTTTTTTTTTTTTCATCGGCCAAAAGAGATTTTCAGTCACATTCAATCTTGAAGCTAAAAATATGACCATAGTATTGATTTACTCCTCTCCCACAAGGTAAGATGTGATCCAAGGTCGGGTCGGGAAAGTGGGACTTGAAAAGCCAGCGCCCGAGAAGGTGAGCACTCTGGCCATTAAAAATTGCCTGGGCAGCCCCGTCGGCATTCCCGGTAGGGGCGCCTCAGACAGTAAGCAATAAACTTACTCCTCCCCAAAGAGGGGAGGCGAAGCCTGGGGGTGGACCTCCTAGAACTGCACAGAACAAACCCACAGACCGGCGTAAATCAAGCCCCGAAGGCCAAGACAATACCAGTTTATGAGGTGCAGCATCCATCGGAACAGATACTACACTTTGATCTTGCAGTAAAGAATATTCTTAATGTATTCGATTTGATTCGTTCAATTTATTCAATAAGTATATCTATGGTCCATTAGGCTTGACCGGCCCAATACTTTTCTCAAAATCGCTCCAGACAAGGTATGAAGCCACTTGATGTAAGGAGCTAAAAAAAATACTACTTCAAGGTCAAAAACTAGCCAACGATAAGTGTTAGATGGATTGATTCCGGCCCAGAAAGCAGCAATTCTTCCCCCTTTGTCAAAAACATCGCTCAAGTATTTTCAAAATTGAAATGAACATTTCGAACAAAATAGAACAAATTATGTGCAAATAGAATAGTGGATAAGCATAAAAACAGACTAGTAAAAAAGCAAAACATAGCAATTATGCATATCATGATATCATATTGCGATTTGATGTCAATTTGAGAGCAAAGAAAACTTACACACGAGTAAGTTTTCTTTGCTCTCAAATTGACTGTAAATCGCAAGATGATATAACCCCAACCCTAACCCATAACCCTATCCCAAAATCTACCCCCTAACCCTACCCTAACTCCTAACCCTAAACCTAACTCTTTACCCTAAATCCTAACCCTAACCCTAGCCACTAACACTAACCTTAACCACTAACCCTAAACCTAACCCAAACTCTAAACTTAACCCCTAACCCCTAATCCCTACCCCCTACCCTCTTACTCTAACTCCTAACTCTAATCACTAACACTAACCCTAACCCCTAAGCTTAAGCCTAAACCTAACCCTAACCCTAACTCCTAACCATAACCCCTAACCCTAACCATAACCCCTAACCCTAAACCTAACCCTAACCTTAAACTTAACCCCTAACCTTAATCCTAACCCTAACCCTAACCCTAATCCTAACCTAACCTTAACCCTAACCTTAACCCTAAACTTAACCCCTAACCTTAATCCTAACCCTAACCCTAATCCTAACCTAACCCTAACCCTAACCTTAACCCTAAACTTAACCCCTAACCTTAATTCTAACACTAACCCTAATTCTTATCAATAAATTCATTTATTAATAGCTTTATTGAAATTTTGAAATAATTTTTTTTGTTTATCAAGGTCGGGGACCACTCGAGGATAAAAACTGAAAGGGTTGTTATATTGACGATGACTACGGACACGAGAGCGTTGGAAACAGTGGGTGGAATGGACGACAGAAGATTCATTAAGACAACTTGATTCTCCAAGAAGACAGACCGACAAGTATTTGTTGACATGAGACTTGAAGACGACCGTGTTGTAGTCGGTTGGGAAGTAGACTCGTGGTATCTTGTTCCACGAATGGGATGTTCTAGGAAAGAAACCTTGTTCATGGAAGTTCCGTTTGGCTTTTGAGAGATGGGTGAAGGTATATCATATTGAGCTTCATTTTACTTTGGAAATTGATTTCCATAAGAATCGAGCTGAATTATATAAACATTGTATATATATATATATATATATATATATATATATATATATATATATATATATATATATATATGTGTGTGTGTGTGTGTGTGTGTGTGTGTGTGTGTGTGATAAAAATATGGAAATAATAGTCTAATGTGATAGAGATTGAAAAAGGGAACACCAAAAATATGTATGTATTAAGCAACGTGTCGTCTTTATTTAAAGACTTTCTCGGGATGATTGGTTTTGTTCTTTTTTTTCAAACGAACAATAGCGGTTAGAATTTAAAATGTGTAATGCCTTTGATTTTTGAATTCAAACGACTATGCGTCGTTTAAAAGAAGGAAAAAAAAAAAAAACTTTCCAAAATTAACGCATTACACATTTTAAATTCTAACGGCTATGGTTCGTTTAAAAAAAAAAGGACAAAAGACTTTCTTTTCCATCACATACACACCAAATGCTTTTCAAACATTGTACTTGTATTTTATTTCTTCAAGTCAATAATTCCCAGGAAGTCTTGTAATAAAAACGAAACCTTTGATGAATACATACATAATATTGTTTTTCATTTTTTATTTTTCATATATATATATATATATATATATATATATAAAGATAGATGAAAGAAGAGGGATAAACATGTACGAATGACAAATCTATTTTAACTTCGATTGTTCAATGCAAGGTGTACTAGGTAAAAACATGTTTATTATTATTTCCTTAAGCCAAGGCTTTTCAAAGATTAAAATCTTACCATTAGAGGAATTACATAGATAAGTTGGCAGTGGAAAAGCCAAAATTCAAAATTTGAAAAATGATTAACTAATGGAGAGTGAGAATGTGCGTGTACTAAAATATGGGGTCTGTCCAGTCGGTACATGTCCGTTGATAAGGTGCCCAGTGAAAGGAGATTTAAAGATAAGGAGAGGTAGCTTGCTTGAAGCATTGTGTGTAATACGTGTATAGATGGGTATTAGAAGGCTATCACAATGCAAGAAATGGAAATATGTCGGCGTTGAGAAGTAAGACAACGTCGACATATTTCTATTTCTTGCATTGTGATAGCCTTTTAATACCTACCCCCCCCTCTCTCTCTCTCTCTCTCTCTCTATATATATATATATATAATATATATATATATATATATATATATGGGAAAAAAGAAACAATGTTTCAGACAATATGTAAAAATAAAAATGGAATAAAGAATAAGCAATTCAACAACTAACAAAATAACTCAAAACCTCATCTTGTAAAGTTCCACCGAGATATTTCGGTCGTGGATATCCACGTGGTATCCACGACCGAAATATCTCGGTGGAACTTTACAAGATGAGGTTTTGAGTTATTTTGTTAGTTGTTGAATTGCTTATTCTTTATTCCATTTTTATTTTTACATATATATATATATATATAGGGTGATTCATAAGTCACTTAGCTATTTATGTTTGAAATTCTAAAGTTAAAAAATACGGTAATAAAAAACAGAAAGTTTGTTCAACAAATTAATTTATGGGAGTTTAAAATTACAGCAAATTTTCAAAATTTCCACCTTCGTTCTGCATGCATAGCTCCATTCTTTTTTGCAAGGAATTTACGACTCTTTGTAGCATATTTGCTTGATTGAGTGTCGTGCGAAGGAGGCTTTCTGTTCACATCATGTTTCCATTGCCTTTCAACAAGTGTGGGAGATTCATCAAATTTGGCCATATGAATAACAATAAAAATTCGCTCTTCAATTGTAAATGACATACTGCCTGAAAAAAAAAGCACATATGATGATTTACACAAATTTAAATAAATAAAAATAAATATATATAGAACCAAATATATAAAGAACACATTTAAAATAACAAATAGCAGTAATTAGAAAGTAAGATAACAATTATCACAAGTTTATAGTATGTTTGTACTTCATATGGTAATCATTTTAAATAGCTAAGTGACTTATGAATCACGCTGTATATATATATATATATATATATATATATATATATATATATATTATAATATTATGATATAAAATGAAGTAATAAAATAAGGTGTCAATCAAATTTTATTAGAATTCAAAGTTCAAGCAAAGTATCCTTAAGTCCTTAGCTCATGAGTTTTCAAAAGATAATTCTTCTCTTCAGAGAACCATTACCGCAGTTATACTACTACAGGTAATAAAATTACGCTTTGAAAATATATAAAATTATATACACAAATACATAAAAATACATAACATCAACATATCAATCCAAAACATACTTTTTGTTGAATCCATACAGTCCATCCAGGTCATACAAGTTGAGAAGCATAATCAGGAAAGACATTACTCCAGGTTACAAACAGCAGTCCATATACGTGCAATTGAAGGATACTTTGCTTGAACTTTGAATTCTAATAAAATTTGATTGACACCTTATTTTATTACTTCATTTATATTATATATTAATGCTCTATCCAGTATATTGAGCTTCAGTTTTTTATCCGGATGTTTCACTAATTATAAGATATTAGTTGACGCTTATATCTTTTGTTGGATTGCTTCATATATATATATATATATATATATATATATATATATATATATATATATATATATATATATATATATATATATTATCAATAACTCATTATTTTCAATCCATCCAGTAAGAAAACGTAGAAAAGCAAATTAGGTTTGCGCAGCGAACATTGACCAATCGGAATTGTTTATAGGTTTTCAAGAGTCTGGAAAGTACGGCTCGATTCCATAGACAAAAGTCAGAAGAAAAAACAAAACAAACAGATTTTCCTTCCACATATTGTCTCCCACTTCATCGATAGAACACGGGAGGAATTATCGTCTGCTCCGTGCCGAAGAGAAACCAATTTTCTTATCGTCCATTATTGACCAGCGATGAACTCAATACACAATATTCAATTGAGTTACGGCTTCGTTATTAACAGAAAAAAAAAAACGCGTGTATTGTTTTTATATTCTACATTTTTTTTCGCTTAGCTTTTAACTACTTTATTGAACTTTTTACTTCGAATTGTTGACATTTTTAAAAAAGTTTCTTTCAATAAATAATTTGAAAAAGTGCAAACTTTGTTCTTACTTATCAACTGAGAAAAGAAAAGTACGTGCTAGCAAGAAAATATTGGGTTAAGATAGACATAACTGGAAAGGTGGTGTGTATAATATCAATATACACGCTCGTTGACAGGGCCAATGTGTGTCGACTCTTCGCCTGAACGATTACAGGAACACAAGTCTTATTTAAAATGGAGGTTTTATTCGTGTGGGAAACGTAGACATTTACTTAATATTTCATACAGCTAGGAGTGAGAAATATATTTAACCAAATAGAAACAGACAGACAGATAGACGCAGAGCAACCCATAATAAGTTTATGACACCCCACTTCGCGAGACTCATTTTTAACTTTGTGGTATTTTTTGTTTATTTCCAGCCCCTGGAATTAAATAATCGTTCGTTTAGTGATATTTGTAGTGTCGTGCATTTGGAAACGGAAAACAATGTTTACTCCTGAGAATCCAAACAGTATCCTAATTACCTCCCTTACATTCTGTAATTATCTCCCTTGTATATTTCTCATGCTATATAAATAAATGCTTACGTGTAATCGACCTCTTACGAAGGAAGCGATCGAAGCGCACACACATCAAGTATGTCTCTCTTATTTATTTCTGTGTCTTAATCGAATTGTTATGTACATGAAACCATTACGTCGCGAGCCGAATACTAATGGAATCACAATAACAATCGACAAAGTAACAACGCTACAATATTTCCTGCACAAACAATAGCATAACAAGTACCATAGCATACATAACACATTGTGTACTATAATTAACTGTTCTATTTACTTTCAGAGTTTAATGAGATCAGAAATTATCTAAAGATTGTTACTTTTCAAAAACGTAGACGCAAGACGTTTGAAATCAGAGTTTTTCTTCTCTTAGAAAAGTTTTCTTCTCAGACTGAAGCGCTGGTTATCAAGCACCTTGATTCCTGTTTACACCAATCAATAGCTGAAAGGGAGGTAGTTGCTCTGTGTCTATCTGTCTGTCTGTTTCTATTTGGTTAAATATATTTCTCACTCCTAGCTGTATGAAATATTAAGTAAATGTCTATGTTTCCCACACTAATAAAACCTCCATTTTAAATAAGACTTGTGTTCCTGTAATCGATCAGGCAGGTGACAGTGGTTAAGTGAATAACGACATAGAATTATGACCTGGGTGTGCCAAGTTCGAATCTAGTCGATTCCATAATACCAATTTCACTTAGGGATGTTGGCAACCATTACGTGGCCCCTCCTGCAAGAATTCCGACAACAGAATTAAGCCGGTCAACAAAGTTGTACCATTCTGATTCAGACGAATTTACTTTTTGGGGGGATGGAGGGTGACGGTGGTTAAGTGGATAACGACACGGACTGATGACCTGGGTATACCATGTTCGAATCCATGATACCGCTTTCACTTAGGGATGTTGCCAACTATTACGTGGCTCCTCCTCCAAGAATGCCGACAACAGTATCAAACCCATCAACAAAGTTGTACCATTTTGATTCATACTAATTAACTTTTTTTTTGGTGGTTAAGTGGATAACGACACGGACTGATGACCTGGGTGTAACATTTTCGAATCCAGTCGATTCCATAAATACCAATTTCACTTAGGGATGTTGGCAATCATTACGTGGCCCCTCGTGCAAGAATGCCGACAAACAGTATCAAACCCATCAACAAAGTTGTGCCATTCTGATTCATACCAATTAACTTTGCTATCATCAAAAACCTTATCGGACTTATATGTAAGACAGAGATCAAACTAGAATCTAGACTTTTTTTCAGAAAAATAGTTTTAAAAAACGTTTTTAAAATCATTTACATTAAGGTGTTTTTTTTTTTAGAAATTGTTTTTTTTTCAGAAATTGTCATGAGAGAGAGAGAGGTGGAGAGAGGGTTGACCAGCTGAACCATATAGT
>OY744546.1:54954392-54959392 GCA_963556195.1 Sepiola atlantica | reverse complement strand
TGCTTTGCCAGTGTTTTGCACTAATCTATTTCTTGATAAAGTTATTACTATTTCCAGTATATATATATATATATATATATATTTTTTTTTTTTTTATATACAGGGTGGGCAAAAATAAGGGTCCTATTTTTAAAAATTCATAACTTTTTTATTTATTGATTTAAAAAAAAATTTTTTTTGGAATAAGTAAAGGACCCCTTTCCGAAGCAAGCATGAGCCGTATTAGCCCTAAGGAACGTACCCTCATTTAGAAAACATTATTTTTGCTTAAAAAACTCAAAACAGTGTAAAAAACAATACTTTAGTTTTTGTAAGTTTTAAGAAGTGTTTTTCGGCTAAAATTTGTTTTGTTTATTTCAAAAAATCTCGGAAGGGTCAGTCTACACACACATAAAGTTTGGTGAGTTTAACTTTTATTTTGTGGAAGTTATTCAAATTCAAGTTATTCAAATTTAAAGATAGGACCCTTATTTTGGCCCACCCTGTATATATATATATATATATATATATATATATATATATATATATATATATATATATTTGTTATTGTTTATTTTTTTATCTATGGACGTATACGTTTCGTCTCTTTTCAATCGAGACTCATCAGCATAGAAGTACGACTATTCACCACCGGGCACACGATTCGAATCCCTGGACTACAAGTATTTTTCAACCCCAATCCAACGTCGCTAACCGATAGGCCAGTTCTGAACAGCTTATAAACAATGATAATTTTAACACATTAACGGCGGCGAAGCGTACAGGCATTCAAACTTCTATAAGTGAAGGAACGATGCATATAAAGCAAAGTGTTTTTGCAGTCTACCATTAATTCTAGTTTGTTGTTGGACTTGATTATAAGAGTATCTAGGAAGGGTATAACAAGATATAGGCAAATCTATAGAAAACAGAACAATAGAACAGGATATAGGAAGTAACACAAACAAGACCTTTGTTCGCGGGAAGCCCGACGATTGGCTGAGAGAAAAACAAAGAATCTCATTGGTTAACTAGCAAGCCGTGTATATAAATATACCCAGCAAAAATAACTCCATGCATTTTAGCCTAAAGATTCCCCCCCCCCGGGATGAAACGCGGGAGCCTCTGTGTAGCTAAATTGCCCTAAAAATATTTTCATAGCTTACTATATATATATTATATATATATATATATATATATATATATATATATATATATATATATAGCATAATATAAAATGAAATAATAAAATAAGGTGCGAATCAAATTTTATTATAATTCAAAATTCAGGCAAAGTATCTTAAAGTCCTTAACCCATGAGTTTTCAAAGATAATTCTTCTCATCAGAGGACCATTACCGCAGTGACATAACTGCAGGTAATAAAACTACACTTTGAAAATATATAAAAAAATATATAAAAATACATAAAAGTATATAACACATCAAATATATCAGCCCAAAACATACTTTTTTTTTAAAGCTATACAATTCATCCAAGTCATACAATTTAAAACATATTCAGGAAAGATATCCAAGAGGTTGATTAAAAATTGATCCAAGTAGTGAGTTACAGTCCAAAAACGAAAAAAAATTTCTAGTCGGGAAATGCGTCCGCAATCGATGCAGTAAATGACAATGAAAAATGTATCCAAGGTTTATGTTAATTAATAAAACGATAATTTTGAATTCTAATAAAATTTGATTCGCACCTTATTTTATTATGTCATTTTATATTATGCTATTAATGCTCTATCCAGTATATTGAGCATCAGTTTTTATCTGGATGTTCACTAATTAAAAGATATTAGTTGCCTCTTATATCTTTTGTTGGATTAACTTTATATATGACCGATGAAGCATTGTTTTTATATGGCCAGTTTTCTTCATTTTAATTCTGTTTAAGTGTGCTCCATCTACGACTTGACTAAATTTTCACCATTGGATTTACTTAATTTTGAACGCCTTTCTGTTATGCTCCCACGAAACTTTTTCTTCTCCATCGAATCTTCCTTCCATTGGACACCTTATCGGCGAACAATTACCACCTTGACAAACCTAATATCTTTTTACACGAACTTTTTTCACCCATCATTTTCTTAATATTTTTCAAATTTTTTATTTTGGCATTTCTATTGCCAATTTATCTATCTGTATAATTCCTCTGATTGATAAGATCTCGATTTTTGAAAAGCCTTGGCTTAAGGAAAGAATAATAATAAAATAATAATAAACATAATTTTATTACAGAATATACCTTGCATTGAATAATCGAAGTTTGAAATAAATTTGGACATTCGTGCATGTTTATCACTCTTCGTCCATCTATGTTTATATATATATATATATATATATATATATATATATACATATATATATATATATATATATATATATATATATATATATATATATAAAGTGTAGTATATGCTCTGATGGATATTACACCTTATAGACAGGTACCGTTATGGCCCTCTGACCTTGATTCCGCCAGTCTGTGGGTTTGTTCTGTGTAGTTCTCGAAGGTCCACCCTCCCAGGCTTTGCCTTCTCACCATTTGAGAAGGGGTTATTTTATTGCTAATCGCCCGAGGCGCCCTACCAGTGAATGCTGACGGGGTTGCCCAGGCATTTTTTAGGGTGATAAGTGGTCTTCCTCTAGGGTGTTGACTTATCAAATCCCACTTTCCGACCTTGTGTCACATTTTACCTTGTGGGAGGTAGATAAATAAGACTAGCCCAAATATGACAACAGTTTGATACCAAATCACACAGCATACATCTGATGCTATACCTGACACAGCTTGGGCAGGTATGCTCGTACCAAATCGAGGATACGTCTTCGACAATCAGTTCGACAAAGAGTGGACACTGTAGTTTATTCTGGCCCTGCTCCGTCGGGCTGAGGTATGGTTCTGTTCAGTCTCAGGAGGTCCACCCTCCCAGGCTTTACCTTTTCTTTGACAAGGGGTTAGTTTATTGCTCATCGCCTGAGACGCCCCTACCAGAGAATACCGACGGGGCTGCTCCGGTATTTTTTTTTTTGTAGGCCAGAGCGCGCTAATCCTACTGCGCTGGCTTTTCAAAACCGCACCGACCTTTTTGTCTAACTTCCCATGAAGAGGATGTAAATTTTTAAATAATCTGTTGTCCCGATAGGAAAGGGAAAAAAAACTATCAAATCATAAAAATCAAAACCAAATGAATTTTTTAAACAACCGCAACTTCAACTCGCAGAAAACTGTTGTACCGAAGTGCATTCTTTATTATCCCTTATTTAATATTATTTACATTAATTAATGTATCAGTAAACTTAGACTATGTTTTGACTTCATATGATTTAAAAAACAAAAAACAAACAGAATCTGACATTAACTATAGCTGGCCACATTTCCTTTCAGAATCAAAATAAAAGCATTTTTAAAAAAAAAAGAATTCCCTGTAAAATAAGAGGTAACCCCGAAATGCTACCATTCATATAATCATTGATTTGAACTTTTGCAGGTGCCTCGTATAGTTATTTACATATAACTCGTCACTCAATCTTCCCCCCAATTGCACTGGATGACCTTCTCATAGACAGGTGGGAACATGTGCATCCGATATAAGTACTAACCAAACTACGCATATATGCACCTGAATGTGCACACGAGTATGTGTATACGTATGTGTATACGTGTGTGTATACGTGTGTGTATACGTACGCTCGTGTGCGTGAATGCAAGTATATGTGTGTATGAGTTAGTTAATGTGTCGACTTAAACTTAAAATGAGTCCTTATTTCCTGCAAAGTTCGACACAAGGTTGATTAGTAATGTGCGGGGTTAAAAGATCTAAAAACAAGGCACTCTGGACAACTTTTTTTTTAGATTCTCAAATCGACTAAAAACACAACAGGAACTACACTTTTATCTGAATCCGTTCTTTATGTGCTTACGTGAATGACAATCTTCAATTGTGGATGGACAAACCTTGAAATTAATACTTAAAACGAAGCTGGGTTAATATTCTATTGTGTAAATGCATGCATGCATGCCTATTAAATGTTTGGGGTTGCTTTGGCGTTCGGGCTTGGATCAAAGTGTACCATCTGTTCTGTCCTTGGTCAGAGTTTGCCTTTTGGGGGAGCTGGATATCCCTCGCATAAAAGAACGTCCTACTGTTTAACTTTGCCCTCTTAGGAAAGCAAATAATTAGGAACTCCTCGCGATGACAACGTTAAATACAAGGTCGGTGTTTTCATGTGGAGAATCAATCCCTTACCAAAGTAATGGGTCACTAGATTAGATAAAAAATACCTCTCGTGTCCTGTCGCCAACCGCTCTGAATCAGGAGGCATCATAGGAAAGGCAAAAATCTCAACCGTTTCGAAAGCTATAGAGTCTTCCTCAGTTGGTTTGGGTTAGGGTTAGGGTTAGGGTTAGAGTTAGGGTTAGGGTTAGGGTTAGGGTTATAGTTAGAGTTAGAGTTAAAGTTATGGTTAGAGTTATAGTTATAGTTAGAGTTAGGATTATGGTAAGGGTTAGGTTTAGGGCTAGGGGTAGAGCTAGGGCTAGAGTTAGAGCTAGGCCTAGGGCTAGGGTTAGGGTTAGGGCTAGGGCTAGGGCTAGAGTTAAGGTTAGAACAAGGCCTCGGGCTAGGGTTAGGGCTAGGGCTAGGGCTAGGGTTAGAGCTAGGTCTAGGGCTAGGGTTAGGGTTAGGGTTAGGGTTAGGGTTAAGGTCAGGAGTATGATTAGGGTTAGGGCTAAGACTAGGGATTGAGTTAGGGTTAGGCTTACGCGTGTAAGTTTGAATTGTGTGTGTAAATCTGTTCGCCTGTGTGACAAAAAATGCCATCCATTGAGTCGTTTATAAAATTGACAATCCTGTCTGCAATCCAACCATATTGGGTGCGACTAAATTTCAGTCTACAAAGTTTAATTCATCAATATGATAAAAATGCTCATCTTCACACAATTGATGTAAACGATATGGTAGTCACATCTTCCTATCAAGATGAAAGGTATCTTTTTTAAGCAATTGTT
>OY744546.1:54924392-54949392 GCA_963556195.1 Sepiola atlantica | reverse complement strand
ACATTATTGGTTGCATATATGCATGCATGTTTCGCTTGTACCAATCATAGAGAGTCAACCTCTTCACACCAAAACGAGGAATTGAAATGAGATCAGAAACTTTCTTATTTTGTATATATTCTTGGATGGGATGTGTTTATAATAAAACGGTTAAGCTTAGTATCAAATTACATTTTTTACGCGTTCACACTTTTCATTCGTGTTTATGACGTCATTCATTTTATATTTCTTATCTTTTTCTTTTTTCTTTTATAACCTCCTTGAAGCCATTTTTTATATCAACCTTAGAAATCTTAGCGGCTATACTAAAACCAACATACACAGCGACAACCCACATACATACATGTTAATGCATTCATATCTCAACATATATACACCCATATATATATATATATATATATATATATATATATATATATATATATATATACACTCTGATCTCTATATAAAACATATAAACGCAACTATCTTCATATACATGAGTCCATACATATCTATATATATATACACACACACACCCATATATATATATATATATATATATATATATATATTATATATATATATATATATATATATATATATAAACGTAAAGAGAGAAGCAAAGTGCCTTCAAAAAAACCATGTGTGCAGGTATTTTTAATAAAAACAAAATAAAAAATCAAAACAATATTATTTTTTTTCATCTTGAAAAAAGTCAACAAAAAAATCAAGAAGAAATAAAAATTGTTTTTATTTTTTATTTTGATTATAATAAAAAAATATCTACATCTTACACATTGTTTTTTGAATATATTTTGCCTCTTTCTTTAAGTTTAAAATATTAAAGATGCTTTAAAAATTGAACTTTCTCAAATATATATATATATATATATATATATATATATATATATATATATATATATATATATATATATATATATATATATTAACTTCCTACACTGAATATTGCGTAAGTCTGTAACATCGATGTCTTTATGTGATAAATAAATATTATTTATTTATAAATATTATTATAGCCCCCTTTATAAAGGGCGGGCACTTTGAGAGAGTTTAATAACAAGCAATACCACTAGCTTCATTTGCTAGATCCAACACGGTTTGTTGTTGTTGATCACTCTTCGTTGCTTGCTGTAAATACCCGCCGACTTGGCATGTACAAAGTTAAATTCCGTCGTAACTTCCAAGCTAATTGATGGGTAAGACTCTTGACTGCGAATCAGTGGCGATTTGTGATTGGAGTTCGCGCCCACTAACCGTCGGAATTAAATCCCTACACTGAAGATTGCATAAGCATTAAACATCGATGTCTGTAGGTAATAAATAATAAATAAATATATATATATATATATATATATATATATATATATATATATATATATATATATATATATGCGATTTTATTAAGGCTTACCCAAGCATTCCGTTCAGGAGACCAATGATCACCATGAAAGACTTTTTCTTACAAATATTATTTATTCAAATTAAATGTTTTTTCCTACACGTGTTTCACTACCAAGCAGGTACTTGCTTGGCAGATCATCAGGGAAATTAAATGTGTGGAATAAGGGTTTCAACAACCGACAATACACAATGTGGCGTTGCATTAGTTGAGGTCACTTAAGAAGAGAAGAGAACAATAATTAAAAAATAAAAAAGTACAAAGATAAAAAGAAAGTCCTAGAAAATGTCTTAGAAAAGTAGCTCGTGCATTATTTCTGCCACCAAGCCAACAAGCAAATAATCGGTCCCAAATGCATAAAAAAACCCAAAAGACCGGAACAATGTGCGATAATACACTTTGACGTCGGGCGTCACAATGATGAAAAAATCCTACCCCCCCCCCAAACAAGAAACTAAAACATTCAAGACACCGCTCACAAGTTACCATTCCAAGCCATTCTACATCTATTCCATCACAAGGAAAGACAACATAAATGTTCGTCCGGAATGCCTGCGGTCAGACGAACCTTATTTCCAGGGTCCCATACTATCAGTGGCTTGGAATGGTGACTTGTGAGCGGTGTCTTGAATGTTTTAGGATTAAATTAAAAATAGTGTATACAACATAGCTCAGGCCTTACACTATTGAGCTATTACAATTGCTTCATGTTATTAAATTTATATTTGAATATATTTATAAAATTCTAAATATATATATATATATATATATATATATATTTCATGTATTCACATTAAATTTTATAAGGAGGTATAATTTTTTATGTATCAATTTTCAGTATTTACTTCAACCGTGCTCGATACGTAAGTAGAGCTAGGTAGTAAGCTATGAAAATATATTTATCGTAATTAAGCTACACAGAGACTCCCGCGTTTCATCCCCGGTGGGAATCTTTCAGCTAAAATGCATGGAGTGATTTTTGCCAGGTGTTTTCATATGCACGGCTAGCTAGTTAACCAATCAGATTCTTTGTTGTTCTCTCAGTCAATCGTTGGGCTTCCCTCGTACACTTAACGGACCTTTAATCGAGGGAAGCCCAACAATTGCCTGAAAGAACAACAAAGAATCTGATTGGTTAACTAGCTAGCCGTGTATATAAAAACACCTGCCAAATATAACTCCATGCATTTTAGCCTGAAAATTTTCCCGGGGATGTAATGAAACGCGGGAGCCTCTGTGTAGCTTAATTGCCATAAATATATTTCCATAGCTATATATATATAAGTACATGAATTATATTAGTTTATGTAGATGTAAATCCGTGTTTATAAAAAGTTCACAATAACAAGTAGAGCTGTTCTTTAGTATAATTTTTTATGCAAACATTATTGGTTGCATATATGCATGCATGTTTCGCTTGTACCAATCATAGAGAGTCAACCTCTTCACACCAAAACGAGGAATTGAAATGAGATCAGAAACTTTCTTATTTTGTATATATTCTTGGATGGGATGTGTTTATAATAAAACGGTTAAGCTTAGTATCAAATTACATTTTTTACGCGTTCACACTTTTCATTCGTGTTTATGACGTCATTCATTTTATATTTCTTATCTTTTTCTTTTTTCTTTTATAACCTCCTTGAAGCCATTTTTTATATCAACCTTAGAAATCTTAGCGGCTATACTAAAACCAACATACACAGCGACAACCCACATACATACATGTTAATGCATTCATATCTCAACATATATACACCCATATATATATATATATATATATATATATATATATATATATATATACACTCTGATCTCTATATAAAACATATAAACGCAACTATCTTCATATACATGAGTCCATACATATCTATATATATATACACACACACACCCATATATATATATATATATATATATATATATATATATATATATATATATATGCACCCCTCCCAATATAGAAACATCCTTGTTAACAATACCAAAATAATACACCACGATACCAATATCAAAAAATTAAAAATACTCGAAGCCCTCTACATAAAAACTAAACATCCCACAATTAATAATGTCAATTATGAAACTAGTCGCAACATTTTAAAGTGTCTAGCATAATAATTAACATTACCAAATTCTTAGCCCTAGGAAGTCATGCGTTTGAATTGCATGCACTTTCTTTGACGTCATCAATTTCTTAACGGTTTAAACAGTCAAACTTTTGAATCTCTCATATGTGTAGAACGCCATCACGCTCTCATGTACATTTCAACTTTACAGACGCTTTTTCAAGTTATAAACTACTTGCCGTTATAATTCAAAAATGAGCACAACAGTAAAGTCATAATTTGTAAAGACACTAAAACTAATACCGCCTCAAGATGATTTGACGATTCAAATCGAAAGTACTTGCAAAAAAGAAAAAAGAATGGAACAAGAAACCCATGGATCATATTTACACCAATTTGATCGAAACATTAGATAGACAATTCGGAAAATTGAAAAATTTTAAAAAGTCGCATCAAACAAAACCACTCCGTGTTATTTAATAATGTTTGCCTATATATATATATATATATATATATATATATATATATATATATATAGTCTAAAGAAGCTTTGAGTCATTTTAAACAAAGAAATAAAATGCAGTGTAAATTCCCAGGGATACTAACTAAATCCAAGATATCGCAGACTTAGCACTGGAAAATTCATAAATAAAAAAGGGGATTCAAGTATCTTACAGTGAAACAAAAACAGGGGACCTTAACTTGAATTGTGAAATATTAAATCAGCTGTTTACCATGTAACTGTTGTGAAGATTTAAAAACAGAACAGTTATAAAATGCATGGCTCTCCAGTGGTACTGATCAAATGATCACTTCACCAATAATTAAATGTAGAAATAATTCAGTTTTAATTTCACTAATATATATATATATATATATATATATATATATATATATATATATATATATATATATATATATATATATATATATATATATATATATATATGCATAAATAAATAATAATAATAATAAAAATAAAAATGATAATAATACATTACCATTAAGACTACAGCATAGTATGGTAATTTGCATATCAAATAATACTAATTACAATACTACTACTACTACTATTACTACTACTACTACTACTACTACTACTACTAATAATAATAATAATAATAATAATAGCATCGAAACACTACACCAAAGAATCATTCTGCGGTATAGTAGTTAGCAATAAAATTACATGGGAATTATATATATATATACAGGGTGGGCAAAAATAAGGGTCCTATTTTTAAAAATTCATAACTTTTTTATTTATTGATTTAAAAAAAAATTTTTTTTAGAATAAGTAAAGGACCCCTTCCGAAGCAAGCATGAGCCGTATTAGCCCTAAGGAACGTACCCTCATTTAGAAAACATTATTTTTGCTTAAAAAACTCAAAACAGTGTAAAAAACAATACTTTAGTTTTTGTAAGTTTTAAGAAGTGTTTTTCGGCTAAAATTTGTTTTGTTTATTTCAAAAAATCTCGGAAGGGTCAGTCTACACACACATAAAGTTTGGTGAGTTTAACTTTTATTTTGTGGAAGTTATTCAAATTCAAGTTATTCAAATTTAATGATAGGACCCTTATTTTGGCCCACCCTGTATATAGGGTGGGCAAAAATATTGTCCTATTTTTAAAAATTCATAACTTTTTTATTTATTGATTTTTTTTTTTTTTTGTCAGAATAAGTAAAGGACCCCTTCCGAAGCAAGCATGAGCCGTATTAGCCCTAAGGAACGTACCCTCATTTAGAAAACATTATTTTTGCTTAAAAAACTCAAAACAGTGTAAAAAACAATAGTTTAGTTTTTGTAAGTTTTAAGAAGTGTTTTTCGGCTAAAATTTGTTTTGTTTATTTCAAAAAATCTCGGAAGGGTCAGTCTACACACACATAAAGTTTGGTGAGTTTAACTTTTATTTTGTGGAAGTTATTCAAATTCAAGTTATTCAAATTTAAAGATAGGACTCTTATTTTGGCCCACCCTGTATATATATATATATATATACATATATATATATATATATATATATATATATATATATATATATATATATATATATATATATAAATATATATATATATATACACCCACACCCCCACTCTGCGACACTGGCATGTCGATGTTATCGATCAACAGTTATTATAAACTGAGATTAGATCGAATTCTTACTCTTTCTCATGAGATCTCAGTTTATAATAGCTGTTGATCGGTAACATCGACATGCCAGTGTCGCAGATTTTGTAAATGTCTGTGTAAATAATAATAATCATATATATATATATATATATATATATATATATATATATATATATATATATATATATATATATATATATATATATATTACTAACGGACACTTGTCTTTTTCCTACCGATTTGTACAGTATAATATATTCGATTTATATATATCTATATTGGTCAATATTTACCTATTTCTGTCTGATATTCTAACGGTCATCGAATTAATTTACTATAAACACAATTCATACCGGCATACTCAACACGCCTGTTAACACGTATCTACGTATATGAATAACTATAGACACATACATGTAGATGTATTCATCGAATCTTGACAAAAGGCCCCCAGATGCCGGAGAGCTTTCTACTTAAATAGCTTCTTTTCTCGTCCTGCTGGCCTCTGGAACTCTCTTCCTGTTCCCTGTTTCCCCGACGGTACTGACATGCAGAAATTTAAAACTAATGTAAACAGACATCTCGCTGCGCAGATCCCAATTTAGGTTGACCCCCCCACACTTCCAACCTTCTCCCTTTTCTTTCTTCTCAGTAGCCCCTTACGTCTACAGTGGCAGCCTGCCTTGTCTGGGGTGAACTATGTTTTAAAAATTTTTTTAAATAAAAATGAAAAAATAAATGAGTTTATCATTAAAAACTGCATTATTTTCTGTTTTTTTTTTTTTTTTCAAAATTCAATATAAACATACAGGCTCATTCTGCTTCAAACATGTTATCAATTTTCTTTATTGAAAAGGCGCCAAACCAGCACAACAGCATCGACCGGACTTTACTTCACTTTAAACTAGCGTCTCTAACAACGTGACTCACTTCTCTGAATCTATGGTGGATCCGACCCCTCGGGGTTAATACCAATTAAATGAAGACAAAAAAAGAATAAGTCTTGCTTCTGAGAAAGATGTATTCATCGAAAGTCTTAACAAAAAAATAAATGATTTTATTATTTCAAATTGCATTATTTTTTGGTTTTTGACATATTTCATACATTTTTCTCTCGTTGGAACTGCACTGATGCTGCACCCCCTCTACTCTCCCCCCCTCTCTCTCTCTCTCCCTATATATATATATATATATATATATATATATATATATATGTGTGTGTGGGGGGTGTATTAATTGATAAACTTCAAATATGTTAGTAAAATTAACATAAAACCAAGTTTTTCAAGAGTGCTCAATACCAAGTAGAGCATTTATAAAATTACATAAACAATAGTATATCCTTACGTCAACCAACCAACGTTTCAATGCGTATTACTGCATCTTATCGGAGGCAGAGCACGCATTGAAACATTGGTTGATTGACGTAAGGCTATAATATTGTTTATGTAATCATATATATATATATATATATATATATATAACATCATGCATAGGTTTAATAGTCCATTTATACCTGCCGTGTTACCGTTTTCCTTTCAATGGTATGGTAAATTGATACAGTTTGAATATTGTTACACCGGCCGTTCTAACAGAAGAGAAACTACACCGGTTCTCACTATAAATAGTGCGAGTCACCAGAGTCACGGGAGAGAGAAAAAGGACAGGCTTGTAACTGTCTAGCCAAGTGCCAGTCAGTTTCCTTACCTTGTACTTTTTATGTTAATACCCTTGTTATCTTAAACCAACCTCGACTTGACCTCTTCTGTTTACTGTTGGATTACTTCACAACAAATATAATGAAAACGTGTTAGTTCGCCATTACTTCATATATGTTGGGGTTTATATATATATATAATGCTGCTATATAGATGTATACACTTATATGCTTATTTGCCAGTATGTGATATCTGGTAATATCAAGAGTTTAAACAAAGAATAGTCGCATGGCAAACCGAAAAAAAAACGCAGCCAGCAAACGAAGCAAGAAAACGAAGCAAGAAAACGAAGCAAGAAAACGAAGCAAGAAAACGAAGCAAGAAAACGAAGCAAGAAAACGAGGCAAGAAAACGAGGCAAGAAAACGAGGCAAGAAAACGAGGCAAGAAAACGAAGCAAGAAAACGAGGCAAGAAAACGAGGCAAGAAAACGAGGCAAGAAAACGAGGCAAGAAAACGAAGCAAGAAAACGAAGCAAGAAAACGAGGCAAGAAAACGAGGCAAGAAAACGAGGCAAGAAAACGAGGCAAGAAAACGAAGCAAGAAAACGAGGCAAGAAAACGAGGCAAGAAAACGAGGCAATAAAACGAGGCAAGAAAACGAAGCAAGAAAACGAGGCAAGAAAACGAAGCAAGAAAACGAGGCAAGAAAACGAGGCAAGAAAACGAAGCAAGAAAACGAGGCAAGAAAACGAGGCAAGAAAACGAAGCAAGAAAACGAGGCAAGAAAACGAGGCAAGAAAACGAGGCAAGAAAACGAGGCAAGAAAACGAGGCAAGAAAACGAAGCAAGAAAACGAGGCAAGAAAACGAGGCAAGAAACTGCATAGAGGCTATTGGCGTTTCTAAAGAAAGATTTGCTTGTTTGGACGATAAAATACGTAGCTGTGTGACAGGAATGATGAGAGTAAAAAAAAAAGAAGGAAAACGGAAAAAGTGGAAACAAAATGGCGCAATAATTGGAAGCCATTAAATTGATTGCTTATGATAAAGGCGGGAACAACTGTCGATGCCGCCGACAACAAATGGCCGCTTCAATAGGATACCTGAGTGCCGTCTGCCATCCACCAAAATGATACAGTAACACTATATTTTCTCTCTCTCTCTCTCCTCACTCTTGCGACACGTGCGCTGCCTGACACGTGTATAAAGCACATACAGTAATAACCCCAACATGCATATATATATATATATATATATATATATATATATATATATATATATATATATATATATATATAATTACACGCTCAAATTACGGTCATAAAAAATTCATTATATCGAAGAATCAGTTGCACAGATGGTAACATCTGTTTTATAGCTATATATATGCACCTATATATGTATAAATATATATATATATATGTGTGTGTGTGTGTGTGTGTGTGTGTGTATGTGAAGTCTAAATTATATTGTTTTTGGTCTTGATTATTAAAAAAGTACAATTAAATTGCTTAGTTAAATTTCAGGCAGGTAGCCATTGTCAGGAAAATTGAAATAATTGCAATACACACACACACACACACACACACACACACACACACACACACATATATATATATATATATATATATATATATATATATATATATATATATATTGCTATTTCATGTATCCACATAAAGTTTTATAAGGAGATATAATTTTTTATGTATCAATTTTCAGTGTTTACTTCAACAGTGCTCGATACGTAAGTAGAGCTGAGTAGTAAGCTATGAAAATATATTTATGGCAATTAAGCTACACAGAGGTATCCGCGTTTCATCCCGTGGGGAGTCTTCAGGCTAAGATTCCACCCGGGGATTAAACACAAATATATATATATATATATATATATATATATATATATATATATATATATATATATATATATATATATATATATATATATATACTAATCTACTTTAGCCTGAAGATTCCCCGCCGAGGATGAAACGCGGGAGCCTCTGTGCAACTTAATTGCCATAAATATATTTTCATAGCTTACTACCTAGCTCTACTTACGTATCGAGCACTGTTGAAGTGAATACTGAAAATTGATACATAAAAAATCATATCTTCTTATAAAATTTTGTGGATACATGAAATAGTAATATATATATATATATATATATATATATATATATATATATATATATATATATGAAGAAAAGTGGGGATAAAATGATCCGACGTAATGTAAACTTAAAAAAGGAAAGCCAAACACTATGGGATTTATTTATTCATCAACGTTTTGTCTTTATTGGAAGACTTCCTCAGGATGAAGAGAGCAAAAAATACAGAATATTAATTTTTACAAGCAGAGAACGAAAAACATGATTTTGTTTGTAGCGTTATCAGCAGTGGCCTATCTCCTTCAAAGGGCGCGAGAAGAATTAGATTGATGGCTTCAACTTTTTTTTTTCGTTGGGGTCAAAATTTGTCATATATATATATATATATATATATATATATATATATATATATATATATATATATATTAATTTTTAAAATCTATGGATTTAGAAAGGAATAGAAAATTAATGATATATTCCTCCTTAAAACTGCTTGATGATTCAATAAATATTGTTCTTTTTCGAATTTCATTCGCATCATTTATTTCTTTATATATATATATATATATATATATATATATATAAAGAAATGAATGATGAGAATGAAATTCGAAAAAGAACAATATTTATTGAATCATCAAGCAGTTTTAAGGAGGAATATATCTTTTATTTTTATTCCTGTTTTAATCCATATATTTTTTAAAAAATGCAAGCTTTTATCATCAGAGAAGATCATCGGTATTAATCGAAAATATAAAACATATAGAGAAATATATATGTTTATATATTATAGATATATAGATATATATATATATTATATATATATATATATATATATATATATATATATATATATATATATATATATATATATAAAATAAAGATAAATGAAGGAAGAGAGATAAAGATGTACGGATGACAAATCTATTTCATCTTCGATTGTTCAATGCAATGTGCACTCGATAAAAAAACTTTCTTCCTTCGTTTATCTTTATAATTGCTCTATCTCGTATATTGAGCTTTGCCCATTTCACTATAGGTTCAATTCTCTAAAAGTATACTTTTAGTCTCATATATATAATATATATATATATATATATATATATATATATATATATATATTGTACATGTATTGTATTAGTTTCTGTAAATGTAAATCTGTAGAAACTCAAGTGTTTATAAAAAGTGCTCAATAACAAGTATTAGCGTATCTATTAGAGTTTGTTTATATATGTGTGATTCTTGATATATAGATAAGATATTTATACTGAAGTGAGTTTGTAAAACTTGGTAAGTTAAGGAGTTTAAAGAAACCCAGAAAGAAGTGGGCAATAAAATAAGGAAAGGAAAAGGTGATGGAGACGCCATAAAAAGTAATAAAAAGGACAACCACTAACAAAAAAGGTCAGCAAGTGGAATAGGTAATCCGATACTAATTCATAAGAAATAGAAAATGACTAAACCCCAAAAAGATTTATTTAGGAGAGAAAATTTTTCAAATCCATCCATTTCTCGAAAATTCTTGGTCTGATGAGGTTGACTTTCTGGGAAAAGTGCAACCGAAACATGTATGCACATATGTAACCAATAATGTTTGTATAAATAAAAATTTATACTTATATATATATATATATATATATATATATATATATATATATATATATATATATATATTTATATAAATAGTTTTTAATATTAAAGTGTTTTATACCTACAGACGACGTCGTTTCTGGTAGAAACCCTCATCAGTGCAGGAGTGGCGGTCGCAGGCGGTCGCAGGCGGTCGCATGTGCTCTTAGACTCAGCCTAGAATCACAAGCCTAACGCCTATACCCACGCGGCCGCGAGAAATTCCCACATACAATAATTGAAATTAGTATAAACTTATCTGAGAGGGTCTAGGGCAAGCGTCATGATGTCGATAGTGATCAACGGTCGCGCCGAACTTTTGCACAATCGCGAAGATAACAACAATGTTTCAATTTAAAACAGGGCTCTACTATTTAGACTCTTAAATCTTAAAGAGGCATTAACTATATATTAAAAAAACATAAAAGTTAATAGAAAAAAACTTGAATCTATTTATTTTGTATGTTAGACAGATTAGAAGATGTGGGACTTTCCTTTTTTGTATTTACATAAGAAGTGTAGTTATAACCATCATTATGTTTATGATCATGAAAATCATTATCATTATCATCATGATCTAAAATGTTGAATTAAATATTGTTATAGTTATGGTTAGGTAACCCTTACCATAACCATAACCATAACCATAACCATAACATTATTTAATTCAATATTTTAGATCATGATGATGGTTAGGGTAAGGGTTATGGTTAGGGTTATGGTTAGGGGTAAAGGTTAGAGTTAAGGGTTAAGCATAAGGTTATGGTTAGGGTTAAGGTTTAGGGTTAGAGTTAGAGGTTAAGATTAGAGTTAAGGGTTAGAGTACAGGTTAGGGTAATGGTTAGGGTTAGGTAAGGGTAAGGGGTTAGAGTTAGGGTTTAGAGTTAGGGTTAGGGTTTAGGGTTAGGGTTAGGGTTTTGGGTAAGGGTTTAGGGTTAGGGTTGGGGTTTAGGGTTAGGGTTAGGGTTAGGGTTAGGGTTTAGGGTTGGGGTTTAGGGTTAACGTTAGGGGTTAGACTTAGGATTAGGGTTATGGTTTAGGGTTATTGTTTAGGTTTAGGGTAAGGGTTAAGGTTAGGGTTTAGGGTTAACGTTAGTGTTAAGGTTTAGGGTTAGTGTTTAGGGTTAGGGTTAGTGTTTAGGTTTAGGGTTAGGTTAGGATTAGTGTTTAGGTTTAGGGTTAGGGTTAGTGTTTAGGGTAAGGGTTAGGGTTAGGGTTAGGGTTAGGGTTTAGAGTTAGGGTTAGTGTTTAGGTTTAGGTTTAGGGTTAGGTTTAGGGTCAGGGTTAGGGTTAGGGTTAGGGATGAGGGTTAAGGGTAAGGATAAGGGTTTTGGGTTAGGTTAGGGTTTAGGGTTAGGGTTTAGGGTTAGTGTTTAGGTTTAGGGTTAGGGTAAGGGTTAGGATTAGGGTTTTGGGTTTAGGGTTTAGGGTTAGGTTAGTTCAGATAAATGAAAACCATTTTGCAGTCATTCATTTAGATGAGATTTTACAAATAAGGTTTTTTTTCATTTTCCATGAACAACGTTTCGAATTAAATTCTTAAACTTCCTGTTTTCATTTTTTCAACGAGAATTGAGAAACAAAGATTCCTTGATTTGAGCTCCGAATTTGAACAAAGTTTTAATATTATTAATAACGCTTTAAAAATACTATATATAATTTGCTAGTTTTAAAAGAATAGATATTTATTTATTTTTAAAAGAAAATGTAAAGACAATTAAGTAAATTAAATGCTTAAAATAAAGTAATTTGACAGAAACACTAACTGGACCATTCGGAAAAATAATTTGACCGAAACGCATTCGGAAAATTGAAAACATTATCAAGCAAAAACACTCCGTGTTATTTATGTTTGCCTAAATGAAAATCTGCTACCTAAATACACACACACACAATATATATATATATATATATATATATATATATAAACAATAATATTTTTATAAATAAATATTAATTATTTAAATACCTACAGACATCGATGTTTCATGCTAACGCAATCTTCAGTGTAGGAACTAATTCTCAACGGTCGGTGGGCGCGAACCCCGAACACAAATCGCTACTGATTCGTAGTCGAGGATCTTATCCATCGGCCATAGGCAATTAGTTAGTAAATATAAAGGAACTTTAAATGTAAATAGCGAATCGGTGGCTATGTACCAGGCAGTATAGAGTGATCTACGAAACGGCGTCCGGATCGTGCATATAGCTATTTGCACTGCTTGTTATTAAAGTTACTCGAGAGTGCCCAGCCTTTCTGGGAGGGGGCTGATAAACAATAATATTTTTATAAATCAATATTAATTATTTAAATACCTACAGACATATATATATATATATATATATATATATATATATATATATATATATATATATATATATATTATATATATATATAGGGTGATTCATAAGTCACTTAGCTATTTATTTTTTAAATTCTAAAGTTAAAAAATACGATATTACAAAACAGAAAGTTTATTCAGCAAATTCATTTATGGGAGTTTAAAATTACAGCAAATTTTATAAATTTTCACCTTAGTTCTGCATACATAGCTCCATTCTTTTTTGCAAGGAATTTACGACTCTTTGTAGCATATTTGATTGATTATGAAATAAATATATATAGAAACAAATATATAAACGAACAAATTTAAAATAACAAATAGCAGTAATTAGAGAGTAAGATAACAATCATCAAAAGTTCATAGTATGTTTGTGCTTCATATGGTAATCATTTTAAATAGCTAAGTGAAGTGACTTAAGAATCACCCTGTATATATATATAGAGAGAGAGAGAGATAGAAGAAAAAAGAGTGATATATTGAGCTAATCCTTTTCACAATAGGTTCCATATACTATAAGTTTTCACTTTGGTTTATTTTGATCCTATATATATATATATATATATATATATATATATATATATATTAAAAAATGTAGTCACCTAACTTAGATGCTTGACAATGCCGCAAGGTTTAAATAAATTATTGCACAGGTGATTATGTCATTCCGTGTTACTTTATTTTATTTTATTCTTGCTCTGTTTATTACATTGAGCTCTCATACCTGAATTTCGTTCTGGAATTTATTTTACTATAACATACACTATATATATATATATATATATATATATATATATATATATATATATATATAGAGAGAGAGAGAGAGAGAGAGAGAGAGAGAGAGAGAGAGAGAGAGAGAATGATGATTGAGCTTTTTCCGTTATTCGAAGTAAGCATGCAACTATACATTCAAATACATATTTTAACTGACAGACATGAGACGATCATATTGTATGGATATAGATCGTTAAGCGATTAATTGCGCTATCGAGATCCCCTGAAAACATCAGTAAATCCCGAAGGACCTGCAATTTGACCCAATATCTCTTATTCCAATTCATTATCCATTCCGGATCCCAAAGTCAATATCAAAACTGTGCTTTCGTTTTCTTCTTGTTCATCCATCTTTCTCCTGCGTTCATGAAGGAAAAAGCTCTGACATCACAGACCCACAAAACCGTCGTTTCCTTCTAAAACTGCGTCCATAATGTTTTGATTGTTCAGTAATCTTCAATCAAATCGTTTCACTTTCGCCTTCGCTAAACGTTTTTTTTATCTGCTTTTTTTTTTTTTTTTTGGTTTCCCTCGGGCGGTGATGTTGGAGTAAACCACTCAAGTGACGCTCAGCGCCACCTTGCGGCAATGATACAAGGTTACCCGAACGACCTGAAACTTGATCAGAACGGCTGCGGCCCGATCGGCTGCACAAGTGTCAGATAGGCGATGCTGTGCAAACAGCTTCTCCCTGTTAGCTGTCTGTATTAGGAGAGAGATTAGATCAAGCGAGCTAATAGCAGAAATATGGTACGAGCAATTGATTCCAGACGATGGACGTCAGAAGTGAAACGGCACGAAAACCGATTCCTGATTTCCCCGGGGAGAAGAGAAAAGAGAGTTGAGATGTTTACAGGAATCGAAGGAGAAAATGGCAAATATTGGTAAGCATTTTGATGAGTTTGTGAAGACAGTCAGAGACGGATTCGCCGGCAAGAGTAATAACTGTAAAAACAAAGAGGATGAGAAAATGGATAAAGATGCTGGCATGAAGGATAATATACAGGATGGATGAATTCAAGAAAGAAAATTAGAAAGGAAACTTGGTTAAATAATATGAATAAATAAGCAGTAAGAATGGGTATAAATGGAAGGAAGAGAAACGATTTGGAAAAAATGGAAGGAAGAGAAACGATTTGGAAAAATGGAAGGAAGAGAAACGATTTGGAAAAAATGGATGAAGAAAAACGATTTGGAAGAATAGATGAAGAAAAACGATTTGGAAGAATGGATGAAGAAAAACGATTTGGAAGAATGGATGAAGAAAAACGATTTGGGAGAATGGACGAAGAAAAACGATTTGGAAGAATGGATGAAGAAAAACGATTTGGAAGAATGGATGAAGAAAAACGATTTGGAAGAATAGATGAAGAAAAACGATTTGGAAGAATAGATGAAGAGAAACGATTTGGAAGAATGGATGAAGAGAAACGATTTGGAAGAATGGATGGAGAAAAACGATTTGGAAGAATGGATGAAGAGAAACGATTTGGAAGAATAGATGAAGAAAAACGATTTGGAAGAATAGATGAAGAGAAACGATTTGGAAGAATGGATGAAGAAAAACGATTTGGAAGAATGGATGAAGAAAAACGATTTGGGAGAATGGATGAAGAAAAACGATTTGGAAGAATGGATGAAGAAAAACAGTTTAAAAAAATGGATGAAGAAAAACGATTTGGAAGAATGGATGAAGAGAAACGATTTGGAAGAATGGATGGAGAAAAACGATTTGGAAGAATGGATGTAGAGAAACGATTTGGAAGAATAGATGAAGAAAAACGATTTGGAAGAATAGATGAAGAGAAACGATTTGGAAGAATGGATGAAGAAAAACGATTTGGAAGAATAGATGAAGAAATACGATTTGGAAGAATAGATGAAGAAACACGATTTGGAAGAATGGATGAAGAAAAACGATTTGGAAGAATAGTTGAAGAAAAACGATTTGGAAGAATGGATGAAGAAAAACGATTTGGAAGAATGGATGAAGAAAAACAGTTTAAAAAAATGGATGAAGAAAAACGATTTGGAAGAATGGATGAAGAGAAACGATTTGGAAGAATAAATGAAGAGAAACGATTTGGAAGAATAGATGAAGAAAAACGATTTGGAAGAATGGATGAAGAAACACGATTTGGAAGAATGGATGAAGAAAAACGATTTGGAAGAATGGATGAAGAAAAACGATTTGGAAGAATGGATGAAGAAAAACGATTTGGAAGAATGGATGAAGAAAAACGATTTGGAAGAATAGATGAAGAAAAACGATTTGGAAGAATGGATGAAGAAAAACGATTTGGAAGAATGGATGAAGAAAAACGATTTGGAAGAATAGATGAAGAAAAACGATTTGGAAGAATGGATGAAGAAAAACGATTTGGAAGAATAGATGAAGAAAAACGATTTGGAAGAATAGATGAAGAGAAACGATTTGGAAGAATGGATGAAGAAACACGATTTGGAAGAATAGATGAAGAGAAACGATTTGGAAGAATGGATGAAGAAACACGATTTGGAAGAATAGATGAAGAGAAACGATTTGGAAGAATAGATGAAGAAAAACGATTTGGAAGAATAGATGAAGAGGAATGATTTGGAAGAATGGATGAAGAGAAACGATTTGGAAGAATGGATGAAGAAAAACTACTTGACAGAAAGAAGAAAGAAGACGTGGTGGAAGGATATAAAAGAAAAAGAATACCGACTGTAACACTACGGGAAGGAATTCTTTAATTCCTCAGATTATCCTGACCGCGGCCAATCACATACATAGCTGAAGTTTGGTTGTGTAGATAACACGTTGCAGAAGTTCGTGTTCTTTCCTCTGCTTTTTGCTGTTGTTTCGTCATGTTGTGTATTGATTAACACCACCGGTGGAAAATAAAAACAACACAAAATCATCTGGGGTTCAACAATGATTTCGTTTTTTTTTCTTTTCTTCACCAGTATACAGTATACGTACCTAACATATCTAACACACCCAACCCATTCCTTCATAGGGTAGGAAGCAGCTGCCTCAAACTCTGACTGCTCTGTATCGCAGTTCAGCAAGAAAGAGAAAGGTCTGATCAGCTTATTCGTCGCGTGTCTCTAACAGCTTCCTGTCTGTGACGTCATATCCTGCCATGTCGTCATAATTGTAAAGTAAGACAGCTCTCCTCTCTTGCAATAAAGAAGAGAAAGATCCCACTAGCTTATCAATTACGTGTCACTATCGACTTTCTGTTATGACATAATATGCTGACACGTAACTCTAACCCTAGTTTGATTTCTAATGAAATATTCCACCTTCTTTCTTAACTAATCTCGCATCAATTCTTCTATTTAAAACCTTATTTTACACACCGCATCTAAATATTGCTACATACGAAAGCAAAATGGTGATGACTGGGGTCATTATTTGTCGGCATCATAATATATTGAGTTAGATAAATTAATAGATAGATAGATAGATAGATAGATAGATAGATAGATAGATAGATAGATAGATAGATAGATAGATAAATGATAGATAGATAGGAAGATAAATAGATAGATGATAGATTGATAGATAGATAGATAGATAGGAAGATATATAGATAGATGATAGATAAATGATAGATAGATAGATAGATAGGAAGATAAATAGATAGATTGATAGATAGATAGATAGATAGATAGATAGATAGATAGATAGATAGATAGATAGATAGAGGAATGGATAGATAGATAGATAGATAGATAGATAGATAGATAGATAGATAGATAGATAGAGGAATGGATAGATAGATAGATAGAGGAATGGATAGATAGAGAGAGATAGAGAGAGAGAAAGAGAGAGAGAGAGAGAGGGGGGAATGGAGAGAATAAACAATAATAATTGCAAATTGCGTGAAAGACTTAAGAAAAAGAAGCAGACAGGGAAAATGCTATGGAAGGATGGAATCGAAAAAGAAGTAATTAAACAATGTCAAAAGATCTGGGTGAAATAAGTCAAAGTTGACGAAAAGTTTAACAAAAAGAAAACAAACAAATGAATAATAAAAAAATATAGTGACGAGAAACAAACAAATCTTGAAAAGAAAAAAAGACGCTAAAAAAAAACGCGCGTTAACTAAATAAGAAAGTGGGGATGGATACGATGAAGACGATCAAAAAAGAAGAAACATCTTTTCTTGCGAAGATTAAAATAAATTCAAGTGATAAATGCAATCGGAGGAAACAATGGTGGAAAATGGTGGGTAAATATTTTGATTTGCACTGTTACGCTTGGAGGACGTTCTTGATAGGGGAAAGGAGAGATGATCATCAATCACTTAGTATACTCCCTTGGTGCCCCCTTTTCTCTCTCTCTCTCTCTCTCTCTCTCTATATATATATATATATATATATATATATATATATATATATATATATGCACGCACATACACTCACTCACACACACACACATGTATATATATACATATATATGTATATATATATATATATATGTGTGTGTGTGTGTGTGTGTGAGCGTGTGTGTGCGTGCATATATATATATATATATATATATGTATATATATATATGCACGCACACTCACACACACGCATGTATGTTATATATATTTATATATATATAGATAGATAGATATATATATATAGATAGATATATATATATAGATAGATAGATATATAAAGAGAGAGAGAGAGAGAGAGAGAAATGGAGTATATCTCTGAAGAGAGCAAGCAAGAAAAACTCAAAACGCTTTATAAAATCACAAAATTATAAAATGATAAAATAATAAAATAACAAACAATCGTCGAAAAAGTTTTTTACAAATGTTGGTAGCCTCACTTCTTTCAATCAACAGTTTTCTCTCGTTGGAACTGCACTGATGCTGCGCCACAGTCTACTCTCTCTATCTATCTCTCTCTCTCTCTATCTCTCTCTATATATATATATATATATATATATATATATATACGCCCCGGTTAAAAATGATGAATTTCTTCACATTTGACAAATAAATATTAGACTTACGGTAAACATAAAACATATTCAATCAACTTTTTTAAAACAAACACGGTGGAAACGTACAAACATTAACACCTATTATTTATAAACTTTAGTAGTTTCGTATTTTTATCAAATGTGAAGAAATCAATTATTTTAAATTGCAACAAAATGATACTATATCATACTAAATATACTACAATGTTATACTATATATACTCCATATTGCCTTTCTTGGCCTTTTGGCTAAGATCAAAGTGTAGTATCTGTTCCGATGGATACTGCACCCCATAGACTGGTATTGTCTTGGCCTTCGGGGCTTGATTTACACCGGACTATTGGTCTGCCCTGTGCAGTTCTGGGAGGTCCAGGCTTCGCCTCCCCTCTTTGGGGAGGAGTAAGTTTATTACTTACTGCCTGAGGCGCCCCTACCGGGGAATGTCGACGGGGCTGCCCAGGCAATTTTTAAACCCCACTTTCCCGACCCGACCTTGGGTCACATCTTACTTGTGGGAGTAAGATAAGAACTGGCCTAGGGTTGAGGGTTAGGCTAGGGGGTTAGGGTGGAAAAAAGGTCGTGCCATGTATCAAGCTCCAGGTCAAGGTCACGGGGGTCAAGGTCAAATGTTGGATATAGCAAGGTAACGGGGTCAAGGTAATTTGGTCATTGCCGCGAGGTCAACGTCACGAGGGTTAGGTTCCACCTCAACACTTTCAATATGAATGTTGGCAACCTTCATGTGGTCCCATCTGTGAGTACATGATTGTAGAAAGAACTGGGAAACCAATGCCAACAATAGAATTTGGCCGCTCAAAAGTCCTACCATGCTGAGTCATACGAAGTTGCGTTTTTACTGAAATTGGCAACAAATTTCTTCAACCACTTTTGACGCTTGCCTTGGGCGCGATTCTCTTCTTAAACTCGTTTCGTCAATTCTATCGTTTTTATCCACTCAGCATGAACCCTGACCCCCTCGATTATTTGTGCCGAGACTAGCACTGGCCAATTGCCGAATTTAGACGAAAACTCAGTGATATCTACTCTTTTTGATTAAAAAAAAAAATCCGTGTTAGACCAATACCGGAAGTGTCACACATTCACAACGATACTTGGCAACGCGGTTTCACGCTTACTTTTTCAACTCTGTTAACCGTTGACTCGGCCGTTATAACCATTATCATCATTATTGCGTATTCGCTATCTTAGTAAACATTATGCTGCCAACAACTTCATTGTAAGGTTTTCTTTCAGGATAGATGAGTTCAAGTCTGTGAAGATTTTATCGGCTACTCGACTAGACGACCCGTGACGCGTTCGATCAACGTTGGTACATCGTATCATTTTTTACCCTTTATGGCATTTCGTTTCTTTAGGTTATCAGAAATGGTAATTATTTTTAAGAAATTAAATAACTGACGTAATTTTATGATTTTATATTTAGGACGAACACTGGTGAAGCATACTTCTTTTCCCATAATTTTTGACGGAGTTAGGGTTAGGGTTAGGGTTATGGTTAGAGTAAGAGAAAGGGTTAGGGTAAGGGTAAGGTAAGAGTTAGGGTTAGGGTAAGAGTTAGGGTTAGAGTTAAGGTTTAGGGTTAGGGTTAGGGTTAGGGTTAGGGTTTAGGGTTAAGGTTTAGGGTTAGGGTTAGGGTTTAGGGTTAGGGCTATGGTTTAGGGTTAGGGTTAGGGTTGAGGTTTAGGGCTAGAACTAGGGCTAGGTCTAGGGCTAGGGCTAGGGTTAGGGTTTAGGGCTAGGGCTAGGGCTAGGGCTAGGGCTAGGGTTAGGGTCAGGGTTAGGGTTAGGGTAAGGGTTTAGGGTTAGGGTTAGAGTTAGGGTTAGGGTTTAGATATGGTTAGGGTTTAGGGTTAGGGCTAGAGTTAAGGTTTAAGTGATGGTCAGGGTTAGGGTTAGGGTTTAAGGTTAGGGTAAGGTTATGGTTTAGGGTTAGGGTCAGGATTAGGGTTTGGGTTAGGGTTAGGGCTAGAGTTAAGGTTTAGGTTAGGGTTAGGTTGGGGTTTAGGGTTTTAGGTTAGGGTTAGGATTAGGGTAAGGGTTAGGGGTTAAGGTTAGGGCTAGAGTTAAGGTTTAGGTTAGGGTTTTAGGTTAGAGTTAGGATTAGGGTTAAGGTTAGGGTTTAAGGTTAGGGTAAGGTTATGGTTTAGGGTTAGGGTCAGGATTAGGGTTTGGATTAGGGTTAGGGCTAGAGTTAAGGTTTAGGTTAGGGTTAGGTTGGGGTTTAGGGTTTTAGGTTAGGGTTAGGATTAGGGTTAGGGTTAGGGGTTAAGGTTAGGGCTAGAGTTAAGGTTTAGGTTAGGGTTTTAGGTTAGGTTTAGGATTAGGGTTAGGGTTAGGGGTTAAGGTTAGGGCTAGAGTTAAGGTTTAGGTTAAGGTTTTAGGTTACGGTTAGGGTTAGGGGTTAAGGTTAGGGCTAGAGTTAAGGTTTAGGTTAGGGTTAGGGTTGGGGTTAGGGTTAGGGTTAGGATTAGGGTTAGGTTTATGATAATAAACGCTTAACCTCTTATTACTAGGTTTTGGTTTCAATATATATTGGTATGACTTTCAAAAAATATATAGTAATACTAAAAATGTTCGTGAAACGTCGTAGGTATATGCAGAAGAGAATATTCTTGATATATTTGATGTGATTCGTTCAATTTATCCAATAAGCATATCTATGGTCCATTAATCTTGACTGGACCATTTTTTTAAATAAAAATGGCTCCAGACAAGGCATGAAGCCACTTGTCATAAGGAGCTAAGAAAATTACTAATTCAAGGTCAAAAACGAGCCAACGATAAATGTTAGATGGATAGATTCGTACCGAGAAAACAGCAATTCTTCCCCCTTTGTCATACACATCACTCATGAAATTCGAGGACTAAAGGACAAAATAAGGGAAGCAAGAGTTATGAGGCTGCCGAAAGTAAACCTAAGGTCCACTTTCTTTTCTCCTAATTTGGAATAATATTTTGAGTGTTTGCGGATGGGCCGGGGGACCGTTGTTCAATGTTCAGTTGAGTCATACCAAAGACTGAAAAAATTATGTTGAATATATACTTGCTAAACACAGCATTATGAGGGATCCATCAAGGGTAAGTGGGGTAATGCTGGAACTAGAGTGGCACCCTCCATACACCTCTATATAGTGGCTAATGAAAAGGGAGCTTTCGTGTCGCCCTCTACTACGGTCGACGACTTTACTTTTTTTTTAGTCTTGCTGAAAACATTTCATTTCTGACCGCCATCTTGTGATTGTGCTGCTCAACGTTCTCCTCCCATTATTTCCATTGCTGTCATCTTTCCAGTTCTTCCGTTTCACCTTTAATTAAGATTCCATGGTTGAATGGACACAAGATTACCTGTCCTCCGTTGACGCAGAATTAATCAGTAAAACGAAGCCATTATTCGTACGGTCGCCGTCTTAATGCAAGAGACATCAGGCCACTTTATACAGCCAGTTCACAAATCTACTGACAGTTTCCTGGTCCACAAACTCTAGAAGAGGTCTTAAAGTGGCAAAGGGGGGGGGGTAGGGCTAGGGTTAGGGTTAGGGTGAGGCAAATGTGCTTGATGTTCTATGCGTGAACGCTACCCCTTCGCCTGCTTTCGACAGAGGCCTCGTGAACATCGACAGCTCGGACTTTCGGTTCGTATTTAATGAGACTTATGTTCAGTTACGCGTGTTGCCACTTGACAGCAACAGCGACCACTCGACCGTTCCACTCGGATTTGCCGACATACGTCACCATTTTGCGCACACTTTCCAGACCACTCTTCCTCCCCTTCCACCACCCCTCGTCACAGACTTGATGCCCTTTCAGGCCGTCGAGTTGCCCGCGTTCTTGCACCGCACCCGCCATTCATGTCAACCGTTCAAGCTCCAATTTGTTGGCCTGGACCTTTTAGTTCACGTTCAATTCACGCCTCGTCTCACTTCTCGTTCGTCTCCGCGATTTTATCTCGCGTTTTCCTTCTAATGAGAGTTTATTTGGTTTGTAGATTTCTTGCGTCATTATTTTTAGTTTACCACCAAGACCCCATGGGAATTCCATGGTGGCTTACCTAACGTCCTCTACGTTTGACTTACTATAAAATACTTGTCAACTAAATATTTTTTAATGAAGAAAACGAACGTTTTGGTGCTTTCATTTATTATTTATTCATTTATTTATTCATTTATTTATTTATTCATTCACTTATTTATTTATTTATTTATTAATTCACTTATTTATTATTTATTTATTCATTCACTTATTTATTATTTATTTATTCATTCACTTATTTATTATTTATTTATTTATTATTTATTTATTTATTATTTATTTGTGTATTTATTATTTATTATTTATTATTTATTTATTTATTTATTTATTTATTTATTTACTTATTTATTCATTCACTTATTTATTTATTTCAAATGTATTCATTTATTTATTTATTCATTCACTTATTTATTTATTTATTTATTATTTATTGATTCATTTATTTATTATTTATTTATTTATTATTTATTCATTTATTTATTAATTTATTTATTTTTTCATTAACTAATTTATTTATTATTTATTAATTTATTAATTTATCTTATTTATCTATTCATTCACTAATTTTTTAATTTCAAGTTTATTAATTAATTTATTTATTTATTCACTTATTTATTTATTTCTTATTTATTTATTTATTATTTATTTATTGATTATTTATTTATTTATTAATTAATTTATTTATTTATTCATTAACTAATTAATTTATTATGTATTTATTTATTAATTAATTTATTTATTTATTCATTTATTCATTAACTTATTGATTTATTATGTATTTATTTATTATTCATTTATTTATTCATTTATTTATTAGTTATTAATTAATTTATTTATTCATTTATTCATTAACTTATTTATTTATTTATTGTAACAATCTAAATGTCTTTGCAAAAAATAGTTTGTACTAACCGTAAAAATACTTTCTGTTAAATATTCTTCAAATAAATAAAACGAATGGTACTTTTAAATCGATATCGACAAAATAATTCTATTTATGATGTCCTAATCAATTTTGGAACAATTCAACGGTAATAACGCCCGAAGAGACGAAGTTACACTCATATTATAAGTATGCAGATGATTTCTGAATATGTATGCAGATGATGCTAATTTTAAATCGACTTCGACAATCCATGTGCTTGTTTTACAAATACTCTAATGGATTGTGCTCCGATGAACTGGCTGCTTTGGTGGCCCCCACGACGTAAATGCACTAGACTAACTCGACAATCAGTAAAATCCCATCCATTCACTGTGTAGTTCCCCAGATGCCGGAGAGCCTTCTACTCCAATAGCTTGTTTCCTCGTGCTGTCGGTCTCTGGAACTCCCTCACTGTCCCCTGTTTCCCCGACTGTACCGAAATGTAGAAGTTTAAAACTCATGTAAACAGACATCTCGCTGCACAGCTCTCAACATAGGATGACACCCAAAACCTAAACCCTAATTATCAGTAACGCATTACGTCTACAATGGCGGCCTGCCTTGTTTGGGGTGAATTATGTTTAAAAAAAAAAAGAATTCTATTTATGACAGCTTAAAAGATTTTTAGGGAAGGTGACAGTGGTTAAGTGGTTAACAACCCGGACTGACAACCTGGGTGCGCATAGTTCGAATCCAGTTCGTTCCACAGAAACAGTTTCACTTAGGATGTTGGCAACCTTCACGTGGTGCCTCCCGTAAGTACCTGATGTCTTTCTAGAAAGAATTCTGACTAGAAAGATATCGGGGAAACCAATACAACTAATGCCAACCATCTAAAGTGAGATAAATTTTAAAGTTTTCCAAATTCATCTCACTTTCTTGTTTTCTTTGGTCTGAAGAGGTTCACTTACTGTGAAGAGTTCAACTGAAAC
>OY744546.1:54909392-54919392 GCA_963556195.1 Sepiola atlantica | reverse complement strand
TATTAGGTAAAATAATTTAATTTTTTATCAACTAAGTGAAATGTCGTTTCACATAAATTGTATAAGCTGTTCTGAAGAATAGATTGGCTATCACGTAAGCGGCTGCTTATTATTCGTGAAAGGTGGGATATTTTTATTTACTTAACTCGTTCATTCCATTAGTATTTTTCCGTGTCTTTCTTTAAAAACAAATGTACAAACCAAAAATACGATATTACTTTGATGCTCCGAGTCGGCATATTTATCGTATGGATAATGATTTTCATGGACGTTTATAGACATTTTGCATGAGGTTTCGGTTTGATAGTGTACGGTTTTTATGGTGTACGATTTTTATGGTGTTCGGTTTTCATGGTGTACGGTTTTCATGGTGTACGATTTTCATGGTGCATGGTTATCACACGTTTTTAATTGAAGATTTGTATTTACAAATATTCTTCTCTGTATAAGTTTTAAAAAACTGTGCAAACAAATAAAAGCTGAAATAACTTCACTACATCCTGGGTAACGCCGGGTAAGTTCATCTAGTCTTATAAAATTAAGATCATTCTCTCACCCCCCCCTCTTTGTACTTTTGAGATTGAAAACTTTTTTTATATATATACAAGCTTCTTCTTCTATTCATTCAACAGTGGGATGCCCCCTTCTCTTCTCTAAAAAGATGTTGCTAGTCTTTCTTTGCTCTACCGTTAGTTTTATGGCAGGTGCTCGACTCAGCCCAAATCTATGGTTTCCCCCTTTTAAAACTTTCGCAATAAAACCCCGCCTAGCTACTACCACTGTCAATGATTTCCCTTTCTCCCTAGGCGTGCCCAAGACGAAACGAAACTTCTGTGTGTAGAGTTTCTTATCTAGAACTGCTCGTCGGTTGAACACAGTGCCGCGAGCCTGCTTCCCTGCCGACTACAATATGGTCGTCTTCAAGTCCAATGTAAACAAGTTCTTGTTGAACCGTCTCCGTAAATAATTAATTTCTGTCCTGCTACAATCATCGTGCCGGTGAACGCGATGTTGTCTCAACATCCACCAGTCAAATTCTTTAACCCTTATCCTCGAGGCAAACTGTTAAACCTTATCCTTAAGTGGCTTTTGGGCCTTGATAAGCGCTGACCTTTAATGTAAAAAAAAAAATGACCACGATCTCTGACGACAGGAACTTTTGTACACTGCTTTAAATTTTCCTAGAAACGGATATTTGCTTTTCTTTTCTCCAAAAACTGACATGAAATCATAATATAATACAACTTTGAGCTGTAAATTTATTTATTCAAATTTTGAAAAAACTTTTTATAGATTTGAATAGTGAGCTTCGCTTTCTTCTGGAATTTGATTCCCATAAGAATCGATCTGAACTATATAAGACAATTGTTTTTATGTTATCACAAATATACACACATAGACAAACACAGTCACACATAAAGACACACATATATATATATATATATATATATATATATATATATATACAGAGAGAGAGAGAGAGAGAGAGAGAGAGAGAGAGAGAGAGAGAGGGGAGGAGGAGGGGCTTAGACGTCAGAACTTGAATTTGAAGCATGACTCGTGTTCCGGGGTTCGTGTCCGGCAACAGGCATGAATAATCTTCTTTACACTGACGATTCCCGAAAGGATGAAACGTATACTATGTATTGATTTACTCCTCTCCAGGAGTTAGGCACAAGACCAGTTTTTATCTTACTCCTACAAGTAAGATGTGACCCAAGGTCGGGTTGGGAAAGTGGGGTTTAAAAATTGCCTGGGCAGCCCCGTCGGCATTCCCCGTTAGGGGCGCCTCAGGCAGTAAGCAATAAACTTACTCCTCCCCAAAGAGGGGAGGCGAAGCCTGGGAGGGTGGACCTCCTAGAACTGCACAGGACAGACCCATAGACAGGCGTAAATCAAGCCCCGAAGGCCAAGACAATACCAGTCTATAGGGTGCAGTATCCATCGGAACAGATATTACACTTTGATCTTAGCCAAAAGGCCAAGAACATTGAAACGTATACTATGTAGATAAACACAAATATTCGTGATTATTTGTCACCCCCTAAAACTTGGCTGGGCTCTGTAGTGCGTAGTATTAACACAGCCGTCATCGTGGCTTCAATGCATGCTACTTTCAGTAGGAGAACACTTTGACAACGGCTGCCTTTAAATAGGATTAATCTCTCGCTGATTTACCGGGTTGTTAATGACGGCCGTGTGGGCAAAGACGTCGGAATTTGAGTTTCCAGTCCAGCATGAATAATCTTTTTTACACTGACGAAAAGATGAAACATATACTATGTATTGATTTACTCCTCTCCAGGAGTTAGGCACAAGGCCAGTTTTTTTTTATTTTACTCCCACAAGTAAGATGTGACCCAAGGTATGGTCGGGAAAGTGGGGTTTAAAAATTGCCTGGGCAGCCCCATCGGCATTCCCCGGTAGGGGCGCCTCAGGCAGTAAGCAATAAACTTACTCCTCCCCAAAGAGGGGAGGCGAAGCCTGGGAGGGTAAACCTCCTAGAACTGCACAGGACAGACCCATAGACAGGCGTAAATCAAGCCCCGAAGGCCAAGACAATACCAGTCTATGGGGTGCAGTATCCATCGGAACAGATACTACACTTTGATCTTAGCCAAAAGGCCTAGAATAATACTATGTAGATAACAAACAAATATATATATATATATATATATATATATATATATATATATATATATATATAGTTACATAAGATTAATACAAGAATAGAGTATGGCTTAAGATGACCATATATAATTTTGCTTACTTTTTCGCGTTTTAGGATTCCTTTTAGTTCGTTTGCTGAAGACACAGCCCCGTACCCCTACCCTCTATCCCCCATTCTCTCCCCCTTCTGTCTCTGTGTCTGTCTCTGTCCTTCTCTTTCTCTCTTTCCCTCTTTCTCTCTCTGTCTGTAGCTGTCTCGCTCTCCTAACTGGATCCATGATCCTCGCCTGATTCTATCCCTCCCCCTATGTCTCTGTCTCTATCTCAGTCTCTCCCTCTTTCTCTCTCTGTCTCTGTGTCTGTCTCTGTCCTTCTCTTTTTCTCTCTCTCTATTTCTCTCTCTGTAGATAGCTGTCTCGCTCTCCTAACTGGATCCATGATCTGCGCCTAATTCCCCCCCCCTATGTCTCTGTCTCTATCTCAGTGTCTCCCTCTTTCTCTCTCTCTCTCTCTCTGTATCTGCCCATCTCTTTTTCTCTCTCTCTCTCTTTCTCTCTACGCTCTCCTAACTGGATCCATGATCTGCGCCTCAGGTATGACGGAATTTCAGCGACCCGCCGCATACCCTTCTTGCTAAGAAACATTTCACGCGGGAAACATTTCCTGAACCGGAAGTCCCGGTCGAGTGTCGGGGGCGAAAGCTAAGATGGAATGGCAGGCGGTTTACAAGCAAAACGGAAGTCCCGTTGCGGGGCGCTGGACGGCGCGGGCTGTGTAGATAAAGCCATCTTGTCAGCGGCGTAGATCTTCAATTGACTTATTTGTACAAGACATTCATAAATTGTCCATTAAGTTATTTGCCCGACTAAAGCGCCCAATTGACGCGCTAATTAATGAGTGTCGTGCCTGCCGGTCAGCCATGGCAGTTACCGATTTGCTTGCTAAATGATGTATCGTTTCGGGTAGGTGGCGCTAGCGTCAACACGTCCGGAAATGAACGAACAGTTACGAAGACCAAACGAGTCTTTTACTCTTATCTGTCTTTATCTGTCTTCTTAGAGGCTTGAATTATTTTTTTGTTCTTGCTTTTAAATAAACGTTTATTGTTTTTACTGATAATATACTTGTCACGAGCGATGTTGTCTGTGCAATTTGTTTTTTTTCTCTTAAAAGTTTTCTTTTTTTATATGAAGATGTCCATTCGAGACATTTCTCTTCTGCCATGTTTTCTGTCAGACGGAGATATTTTGTTTCTTTCCGAATTCTTAAGATGCAGAGTTAACACTGTTTACATTAGTTTCTTAGTGCAATCTCGCTCATCCGAGTTGGTCGATGCGCGCTCCGGCCTTCTTTACGGTCATATTTCCCCCGTATTTACATAGGATTGTCGTTCTGTATCATGTTGACTGATGTTAAATTCGTAATTTAAATTTCATAAATGTTAGTGGGGTTAACTGTCTTAGTGGAAACTTTAGATTGATTGATTAGTTTGTTTGTTTTACGGCATATCAACCCTTTTTGGGATTATTTGATACGGAAACACAATAATTTTTGTAAATGTTTCGGAATTCATTAGATGACGTTTTATGATTTAGATTATTGGCATTATTATGTTATCGCAACTAATCCTCTTTATCTTTGTTGTTATTTTCCCAACGTTTCGGCCGATGTTACCTCTGATTATCCTCAAGTTCATCTTTTCGAACTTAGGAATCTTATGTCGAACGATTACGGAAATTCGAACTGAACGAAATGATTTATCATGTTTTTCGGTGGTTCTTAGATTAGAACCCACGCTAAAATCGACTTAACGTCGGTACTTTCCGGATGCTTACGTAAATCGCCGGAAAGTCCCGACGAAGTCGGTTGCTCCTCCCCCCCCCAAAAAAAAAATGAGGCTGGATTTTAAAAGTGTAAAATACAAAAACATTAACTAACATTTATAATATATTTAATCAAATTGTATGAAATAAATATTAATGTTTTTAACGAAGAAATAAAAATATAGAGGGGATAGATTATATTTTTAAGTGGTGTTTTTTTTTTACTTAAAATTAGTTTTTGTTTGTCATCAGGTAAAAATGGCGTCGTTAGAGTTTTTTAGGGTTGGATTTTTTTTCTTACTGAAAATTATTTTTGGTTTCGTTAGTGTTTAGGGTTAAAAGTAGGTATTAAACTTGTTTTTTTGGGGGGAGGGGCTGAACATTTTTTTTGTTCCTTTGCAGTCACTTTTTCTTCCTGACAAAAGTTAATCACTCCTTCGGGAGACGCAACAGCCAGTGATAGCTCGTGGAAATGCATTGCAGTACTTCCGCGTTTCAATCAGTTGAAATGTTAACATGTCGTCTGCTTATTCGTTTCAATCAGTTGAAATGTTAACATGTCGTCTGCTTATTCGTTTCAATCAGTTAAATGTTAACATGTCGTCTGCTTATTCGTTTCAATCAGTTAAATGTTAACATGTCGTCTGCTTATTCGTTTCAATCAGTTAAATGTTTACATTTCTGCTTATTTTCTCGCAATTTGATTGATTTGGCTTCGGTACTTTCCGGCGCTTTACGTAAATATCCGGAAAGTACCGACGCCAAGTTGATTATAGCGTGGATCCTTATTTAAGAAAGTACCTGTTTTCTAAGTTATTATCGTCTGTTATAAGGATTAACCTACATCTTCCAAGAGACCGTCACTTAGAACAGGTTGTTAATCAACATTTTTATCCGTTGCGCCAGTTCGATATAATTATTCCCAGGCTGGAAAAAATTAACCTGAAGAAGATCGGATATTACATCGACTGAAGCGTTGGGAAAATAACAACCAAGATGAGAAAACTAGTCCAAATAATGAAAATAAAACAGATTGTCAATCATCATCTCAAAAGATGCACCTGAAATTGGTCGGAGATTCCATTGGCCGAAACGTTGTGAAAATAACAACCAATATGAGGATAGTAGTCTGAATAGTCAAAATAGTACAAATTCTATACTACATGCTTTGCTTTTGTTATCCAATATAAAAGGACCCATTTCATTCTCGTCGTAGTAATACTATTTAACTCATATCTGGCGATGAAAAAGAGGAAAGAGAGGGAGAGAGAGCAGAAAGCGAGTAATTGTGAATATATATAATAAAATAGTCGGATTCTTAACTTGATAAGTTGTCTTCTACAAAATCAATATTTCATTCTGAATAGCCAGTCCCTTACGGCAATTATCAGTCTCTATTCTTCAAATTAAACATAAAAATTCCAATTGATTTCATCGATGACATATAATATCCGAACCGATATTTCCTTTAGTAAGACTCACCACTTCGATATACATCATTTTTTTCATTGACTATCATCTTTGTTCATTAACTAATTAAATTAAATTGTCACATTTGCTAAAAATACTAAAATTGAAAATGGCGATCAAATTCTGCTTGGAGCGTACTAGATGTTTTAGTGTATTTCTTGCACTAGTAACTTTATTCTTTGTCAATATTGAAATTGTTTGTTGTAATTTCATTTGTTCTGTGTTTCAATTTTTCGTCTGTCTTCATTTTAAAATAACTTATTTATCATTTGTTTTCATTTTAAATGGCTATATTAAAAAAAGTAGCTTTCCACATAACTGCCAAATTTTATAGACGAGTTTTTCTGGTTTGTCAAGCGGTGAGAGGGCAAATCAATATACTGTTTTAATTTGTTTTATTTTTGCGGATTCTTTTTTGTTTGTTTTCTTTTTCATTTTTTGCAAATATCTATGACCAAATAATAAAATAAACATTTTTATTAAAAATGTTGCAACTTAGATTATTAGGAGGGTATGTCTTGTAAGAAAGAAATAATAAAACCAAACAATGTTTATTGAAAATAAAATTGAAATATATTTCAAATTTTTATAATGACGTATCTAATATAAAATATTGCCGAAGAAATTGTCTTTACAATTACAATTTAATTTGCCAAAAAAAGAAAACAAATTAATATTAAAAAAAAAAAGAAAGAAATCCGCAATAATCAGAAAGTAAATTAGTACAGTGGATAAATTTACTCTGTCACCGCTTGGGAAATCAGAAGAAAAAAAACTAGTCGATAAAATTTTGTAGACAGTTTCGGAGCTAATTGCTTCAATATGAACTTTTAATTTTAAAGATAGAAAGATATATAGATATATAGATAGATTGATAGATAGACATCAACATAGATAGATAGATAGATAGATAGATAGATAAATAGATAGACAGACAGACAAATAGATCGATAGATAGATTGATTGATAGATTGATTGATTGATAGATAGACATCAATATAAATAGATAGATAAATAGACAGACAGATAGATAGATAGATAGATAGATAGATAGATAGATAGATTGATTGATTAATAGAAAGATAGACATCAATATAGATAGATAGATAGACGTACAGACAAATAGATCGATAGATATATTGATATATTGATTGATTGATAGATAGACATCAATATAAATAGATAGATAGATAGATAGATAGATAGATAGATAGACAGATAGATAGATAGATATAGATAGATTGATTGATTGATTGATTGATAGATAGATAGACATAAACATAGATAGATAGATAGATAGATAGATAGATAGAAATCAACATATATAGATATATTATATATGTATATGTATATATATATATATATATATATATATATATATATATATAGAGAGAGAGAGAGAGAGAGAGAGAGAGGGGAGATAGATAGATAAATAGATAGATAGATAGATAGATAGAAATCAACAAGATAGATAGATAGATAGATAGATAGATAGATAGATAGATAGATAGAAATCAACATAGATAGATATATATTATATATATAAGCTGTTATATATATATATATATATATATATATATATATATATATATATATATATATATATATATATATATATATATAAGCTGTTGGAACCTCATACGTCGCAATCGACGGGAGAGTCCATCATCATATATATATATATATATATATATATAAAGAGAGATAGAGATAGAGAGTGACAAACAGATAATCGAAGAGTGTGTGAGAGAGAGGGAGGGAAAGGGAGAGAGGTTGGGTACAGGTAAAATTGCAGTTTAAAAAAAAAAGTGTCGTAAATACTGAAACTTAATGCATGTGTTTCAAAACAAAAGAAGCAATAAGTGTTCGTATTCGCCACGCCGGAACACCTTGTAAATGGCCCGGAATTAATAGGCACATATTGTTATCGTCAGAAGCATCAACGCCTTTTGCACTGTACACAAACCATCTATGGAATTAATCCATCCTCAATCGACTGACAGGCAAATCTCGAGGGAGAGGTTAGTCAATTTTTCTGACTAGTATAAGACGAAGAACAGAAAAAAGGGGTGGGGGGGGGGATGAAAAAAATCAAGCGTATTGTTTGTGGCAGCACAAGAGTTTTATTAAAAAGGTAGCGTCAATTAAACGGACGCGTGGGACTGGAAGAACGTTTCTCTTTTTTTTCTCTGTACTTCTGTCTCTCTTTCTCTGAATAACATGCACTGACGCCATGTTAAGTGCTCTCCTGATTCGCGACCTCCATTAATGCCCGTCGTGGCGTCGTGCATCGTTGAAGACCGTGCCACACAACAAAAAAATAGGGGGGTCGTTCTTTGTTGGCTGCTTTTGTGCTGCTGCGGTCAGAACTTGATCTGTTCGTCTCTAACTTGTTTTACGGTCCGTCGGGACACCGGCGAAACGGACAAACAGGTGTTCGTGAATCAAAGGTAATGCAATTTAATGGACAGGTAAGCAGGCGAGGTCGAAATTAACGCCTGAAACGTGTGTGAAGGCGGAAGCAGCAGAAAAGGCTCGTTATTGACGTTGTTTCCCTGGCGAATTGAACGCGGTCCGTTGAATTCGGCTTCCGGAAAGCGGAATGGAAGAACATATAAAAGTAAGCATAGAAACGCACACATGCGTGTCCAGCGAATTAGATGAAACAGATTACGAAAACATTGTTGTTTTACAGATATAACACCAAAACCCCTCTAATCCGCCCCCCCCCCACTAAAATCCAACCATTCCTCCTCGTGATAGGAGAGGTGGCAACGCGATAGCATCACACCTATGCCGTCTGAAACTCCAGTTCTTTGCGGGACCACCCATCGCGTATAAGTTTAGCACCAAACGGCATTAAGGTCGCTAACCTGCTAACAGGGCTCTGGTTAAAAATTCTGGAGGAGTCGGCATCAGAATCCGTCGTACTCTGGTCGTCCTTGCCTCTGCGTGTGGCAAGCAAAGACGTGTCCGGTGATGAACCGTAAATCAACGTAGTGAAAGTAGCAACATTACCTTTGTGCCATTGCTTTGTGTGTTCTGGGCCAAACCTTCCACGACTTCGCATGCAACCGCTGATTCTCGCTGCACTCGGTGTCTGGGATAAAAAAACCCGCAGGGTTAACAAAGAGGACTTCATGCTGACCAGACACCCCTGAGGCACAATCTTCATGAGCTCTCTCTATATATATAAGTTTAGCAGCCATCATGTGGGTTTACGAGGAAAAAGATGAAGGGTCGCGCTGTGTGTTGTCCATCGGTGATTTAACCAATAGCGTCCCGCTTACAAGATAGAATTTGATCATTTTTTGGCGACAACGAGAGTTCATTTATGCAAATGAGCATTGTTTTGTATGGACGGATTCTCGTTAAGATACAAAAAGTAGGAACTATCCTCCCCGAGGCATTGTAAAATGTTGACGTGACAAGTTTGTACCACGTCGAGTTTTTCAGCGAGAGAGAAAGAGAAATATATATATATATATATATATATATATATATATATATATATATATATATATATATATATATATATGATTATTTTTATTTACACAGACATGTACAAAATTTGCGACACTGGCATGTCGATGTTATCGATCAACAGCTATTATAAACTGTAAATATTCAAGTATTCTTGAATCTGGTAGATAAGCATTTTAGTATGAATAATCCACTTAGGAAGATATTTAATAGAAAAACCATAAAAATCAGTTACTCTTGTACCAAAAACATGGATAGAATAATCAGCACCCATAATCATAAATTACTAAACAATTCTAGTAAACATAAGGTTTCAGTAGATAAATGTAATTGTCAAGTGAAAGATAACTGCCCACTGGACGGTAACTGTAAAGTTGAGTGCGTGGTTTATAAAGCCACTATTCATCCGGAAGATAACTACAGGGACAAGAAAGTTTACATCGGCATCTCCGCGGGTAACTGGAAACAACGTTTTTATGACCACAAACACTCTTTTAACAACCCAGAACTCAAGAACAAAACGGAGTTAGCTAAACAATGGTGGCTTCTGAAAA
>OY744546.1:54866892-54904392 GCA_963556195.1 Sepiola atlantica | reverse complement strand
ATGTATATAATAATGTAATAATGTTATAATGTTATAATAATGTATATAATAATGTAATAATGTTATAATGTTATAATAATGTATATAATAATGTAATAATGTTATAATGTTATAATAATGTATATAATAATGTAATAATGTTATAATGTTATAATAATGTATATAATAATGTAATAATGTTATAATGTTATAATAATGTATATAATAATGTAATAATGTTATAATGTTATAATAATGTATATAATAATGTAATAATGTTATAATGTTATAATAATGTATATAATAATGTAATAATGTTATAATGTTATAATAATGTATATAATAATGTAATAATGTTATAATGTTATAATAATGTATATAATAATGTAATAATGTTATAATGTTATAATAATGTATATAATAATGTAATAATGTTATAATGTTATAATAATGTATATAATAATGTAATAATGTTATAATGTTATCATAATGTATATAATAATGTAATAATGTTATAATGTTATAATAATGTATATAATAATGTAATAATGTTATAATGTTATAATAATGTATATAATAATGTAATAATGTTATAATGTTATAATAATGTATATAATAATGTAATAATGTTATAATGTTATAATAATGTATATAATAATGTAATAATGTTATAATGTTATAATAATGTATATAATAATGTAATAATGTTATAATGTTATAATAATGTATATAATAATGTAATAATGTTATAATGTTATAATAATGTATATAATAATGTAATAATGTTATAATGTTATAATAATGTATATAATAATGTAATAATGTTATAATGTTATAATAATGTATATAATAATGTAATAATGTTATAATGTTATAATAATGTATATAATAATGTAATAATGTTATAATGTTATAATAATGTATATAATAATGTAATAATGTTATAATGTTATAATAATGTATATAATAATGTAATAATGTTATAATGTTATAATAATGTATATAATAATGTAATAATGTTATAATGTTATAATAATGTATATAATAATGTAATAATGTTATAATGTTATAATAATGTATATAATAATGTAATAATGTTATAATGTTATAATAATGTATATAATAATGTAATAATGTTATAATGTTATCATAATGTATATAATAATGTAATAATGTTATAATGTTATAATAATGTATATAATAATGTAATAATGTTATAATGTTATAATAATGTATATAATAATGTAATAATGTTATAATGTTATAATAATGTATATAATAATGTAATAATGTTATAATGTTATAATGTTATAATAATGTATATAATAATGTAATAATGTTATAATGTTATAATAATGTATATAATGATGTAATAATGTTATAATGTTATAATAATGTATATAATAATGTAATAATGTTATAATGTTATAATGTTATAATAATGTATATAATAATGTAATAATGTTATAATGTTATAATAATGTATATAATAATGTAATAATGTTATAATGTTATAATAATGTATATAATAATGTAATAATGTTATAATGTTATAATAATGTATATAATAATGTAATAATGTTATAATGTTATAATAATGTATATAATAATGTAATACTGTTATAATGTTATAATAATGTATATAATAATGTAATAATGTTATAATGTTATAATAATGTATATAATAATGTAATAATGTTATAATGTTATAATAATGTATATAATAATGTAATAATGTTATAATGTTATAATAATGTATATAATAATGTAATAATGTTATAATGTTATAATAATGTATATAATGAATGTAATAATGTTATAATGTTATAATAATGTATATAATAATGTAATAATGTTATAATGTTATAATAATGTATATAATAATGTAATAATGTTATAATGTTATAATAATGTATATAATAATGTAATAATGTTATAATGTTATAATAATGTATATAATAATGTAATAATGTTATAATGTTATCATAATGTATATAATAATGTAATAATGTTATAATGTTATAATAATGTATATAATAATGTAATAATGTTATAATGTTATAATAATGTATATAATAATGTAATAATGTTATAATGTTATAATAATGTATATAATAATGTAATAATGTTATAATGTTATAATAATGTATATAATAATGTAATAATGTTATAATGTTATCATAATGTATATAATAATGTAATAATGTTATAATGTTATAATGTTATAATAATGTATATAATAATGTAATAATGTTATAATGTTTATAATAATGTATATAATGATGTAATAATGTTATAATGTTATAATAATGTATATAATAATGTAATAATGTTATAATGTTATAATAATGTATATAATAATGTAATAATGTTATAATGTTATAATAATGTATATAATAATGTAATACTGTTATAATGTTATAATAATGTATATAATAATGTAATAATGTTATAATGTTATAATAATGTATATAATAATGTAATAATGTTATAATGTTATAATAATGTATATAATAATGTAATAATGTTATAATGTTATAATAATGTATATAATAATGTAATAATGTTATAATGTTATAATAATGTATATAATAATGTAATAATGTTATAATGTTATAATAATGTATATAATAATGTAATAATGTTATAATGTTATAATAATGTATATAATAATGTAATAAATGTTATAATGTTATAATAATGTATATAATAATGTAATAATGTTATAATGTTATAATAATGTATATAATAATGTAATAATGTTATAATGTTATAATAATGTATATAATAATGTAATAATGCTATAATGTTATAATAATGTATATAATAATGTAATAATGTTATAATGTTATAATAATGTATATAATAATGTAATAATGTTATAATGTTATAATGTATATAATAATGTAATAATGTTATAATGTTATAATAATGTATATAATAATGTAATAATGTTATAATGTTATAATAATGTATATAATAATGTAATAATGTTATAATGTTATAATAATGTATATAATAATGTAATAATGTTATAATGTTATAATAATGTATATAATAATGTAATAATGTTATAATGTTATAATAATGTATATAATAATGTAATAATGTTATAATGTTATAATAATGTATATAATAATGTAATAATGTTATAATGTTATAATAATGTATATAATAATGTAATAATGTTATAATGTTATAATAATGTATATAATAATGTAATAATGTTATAATGCTATAATAATGAATATAATAATGTAATAATGTTATAATGTTATAATAATGTATATAATAATGTAATAATGTTATAATGTTATAATAATGTATATAATAATGTAATAATGTTATAATGTTATAATAATGAATATAATAATGTAATAATGTTATAATGTTATAATAATGTATATAATAATGTAATAATGTTATAATGTTATAATAATGTATATAATAATGTAATAATGTTATAATGTTATAATAATGAATATAATAATGTAATAATGTTATAATGTTATAATAATGTATATAATAATGTAATAATGTTATAATGTTATAATAATGTATATAATAATGTAATAATGTTATAATGTTATAATAATGTATATAATAATGTAATAATGTTATAATGTTATAATAATGTATATAATAATGTAATAATGTTATAATGTTATAATAATGTATATAATAATGTAATAATGTTATAATGTTATAATAATGCATATAATAATGTAATAATGTTATAATCATGTCATATAATAATGTAATAATGTTATACTGTCATAACGTAATAATAATGTAATAATAATGTAATAATTAATTATAATAATAATGCAATAATGTGTAATAATGTGTAAGACTACTAAAACTATTAAAACTAATAATGTGTAAGACCCATACACACAAGAGAAGTTGTAACGCGATTAATTAATAAAGATTCTTAAAATGGACGATAGAAGTGAAATTAAAATAAAAAATGAACGCTAAAACTGAACGCTAAAATGAACGCTAAATGAACGCTGAAATGAACGCTAAATGAACGCTTAAAATAAAAATAAAAAATGAACGCTAAAAATGAACGCTAAAATGAACGCTAAATGAACGCTAAAATTAACGCTAAATGAACGCTAAAAATTAAAATGAAAAATGAACGCTAAAACGAACGCTAAATGAACGCTAAATGAACGCTAAAATGAACGCTGAAATGAACGCTAAATGAACGTTTAAAATAAAATAAAAACTGAACGCTAAAACTGAACGCTAAAATGAACGCTAAATGAACGCTAAAATGAACGCTAAATGAACGCTAAAATGAACGCTAAATGAACGCTAAAAATTAAAATAAAAAATGAACGCTAAAAATGAACGCTAAAACGAACGCTAAATGAACGCTAAAATGAACGCTTAATGAACGCTAAAAAAAAAAAATGAACGCTAAAAATGAACGCTAAAACGAACGCTAAATAAACGCTTAATGAACGCTAAAAATAAAAATAAAAACTGAACGCTAAAACTGAACGCTAAAATGAACGCTAAATGAACGCTTAATGAACGCTAAAAATTAAAATAAAAAATGAACGCTTAAAATGAACGCTAAAATGAACGCTAAATGAACGCTAAAATGAACGCTAAATGAACGCTAAAAATTAAAATAAAAAATGAACGCTAAAAATGAACGCTAAAATGAACGCTAAATGAACGCTAAAATGAACGCTTAATGAACGCTAAAAATTAAAATAAAAAATGAACGCTAAAAATGAACGCTAAAAATGTCCTGATGTTTATTAAACAGTATGTACAGATCACTTGGGCTAACAGTTATGAGCGTACTCCCTTTCATAGACTTGAAGCAACGGCCGAACGACGAAAATCAAAAGAAGCTTCCTCAGTCATGTCCAGTCCCTAACAGCATCTCAGGAATAGACTAGACTGCAGTTGTGAACCAGGAGGGGGGGGGCAGAGAATTGATTCCTTCTTACTGACATAGGTATTCCTCAATTCTGAAGGTCTCCTCTCTTGGCTCTGAAGCACCGTGGGTCTACTGAAGGACACTCAAACCCTTAAGAACACGGATAGGGCGGTCAGAAACTGATACGGCAAGATGAAGCTACGAAACCGAGCCAATCTTCAAACCTGATGCAGTACTGCCTTGTCTGACCCCTACTATAAAACTAGTGCAGCCTGTAAAGTCTTGCAGAGTTCAATTATATTGCAAAAGACTGCGTACAAAAGTAGTGAAACTGTCGTCTGCTTACATGTTTCACAGACAAACAAGAAAGAGGAGGAAAGAAGAAGAAGAAGAAGAACAGTGTATAATGCGCATATTAATTCTTATGTATACGGCGCACTTGTAATTAAGATGACGTTTGCTAAGATTGCATGTGGGACCTCGAAAAATGGCGCTAACATAACACAGTCTCCATGTACCTAAATTAACATTGGTGTGTTTTGCCTCTGCGCGGCGATTAGATTAACATTGCCAGATGATATTCAAGCGAACTTTCTGTGTACATAACATAAAATTCTAACTTTTGGTTATTTTGTTTATCAGAGTTCCAGTTCAAAATGGCGCATATTATTATTTTTTAAAATTAGACTGCAAAGAGCCTCCACCGGAAGTCACTGTAACTTCCGGTGAGGGGAATTATAGTCAAATAATCATTCGGTATTAAAAAGACACTACGATCCGTATCGATGCAGGCGAGTAGAAAATTACAATATTAAATATGTTTTGTTTGTTTTGCTGTTCAAATAACCAGCAGAAAAGTCGTAATCAAAAAGAGATTTTTTTGTAGTTGATTGAAATAAACTTTTTTACAATTTTTTTTTATTTTTGTTTGTATTTTAGGAAGCAACTATTTTTTTGGTGCTGATTTTTTTCAAGAGGGTAATCGCCATTAGTTATTATTAAACACTGTTTTCTTTTTTCTTCTTTTTGAATCAACATCTCTTGAAGATGACCTGTTTATTTTTATATTTGTTTTTTTTAATTTTTAATTCTACATTGTTTATCTTATTGGAAAATACACAACGCAAGGGTTAGGGTTAGGTTTAGGGTTGTGCTTATTGAAGTATTTTTCTGGTTTATATTCGCTTCTCTCTCTCTCTCTCTCTCTCTCTCTCTCTCTCTTGGTCTTTCTGTATGTGCGTGTTGTGAGGAAGGTCTGACGTCACGACTTCCTGACGCCTGTCTGCGTCTCGCAGCGACACTGGAATGAATCCATAGAACGGCGTTTCCTCTGGCTAAACGATGAGCACGGCCAATGTCTCGTGCTAATGAATTAAGAAAACATATTTCCTCTCGGTTGATGTCCGTGTTATGCACACTGGCCAGTTTGGGCAGAGGCGGGAATTTGTTTTGGGCTAAAAAAAAAAAGTAAAGAGAGACGGCTTTGTTTTATTCTTGTTTGAGAAAACTACATAAAAAAATAACAAACAAAAAAACATTCAAGTGAAAAAGAATTTAAAAAAAAAACTATTCAAAGAAAATTGAGGAATAAAGAAAAGGGGAGGGAACACAAGGAAAAGGAAAAATCACGAACATAGGGGTCATTTATATAACTAGAAAGAAGGTCCGGTGTTGCCCGGGATTGAATGAGAAACACTGTGTTCTTTTGGTGTCGAACGCATAAACAATAAAATCTTTTTTTATTCTTACTTTTACATTTTGTAATATTCGTTTTTTAGAGTAATTTATCGATTAGGATATAAGTAAAGTAATTTATTGATTATGATATAAATAAAATAATTTATCGATTAAGAGATAAGTAAAATAATTTATCGATTAGGATATAAATAAAGTAATTTATCGATTAAGAGATAAGTAAAATAATTTATCGATTAGGATATAAATAAAGTAATTTATCTTTTAGGATATAAATAAAATAATTTATCGATTAAGAGATAAGTAAAATAATTTATCGATTAGGATATAAATAAAGTAATTTATCTTTTAGGATATAAATAAAATAATTTATCGATTAAGAGATAAGTAAAATAATTTATCGATTAGGATATAAATAAAGTAATTTATCGATTAAGAGATAAGTAAAATAATTTATCGATTAGGATATAAATAAAGTAATTTATCTTTTAGGATATAAATAAAGTAATTTATCGATTAAGAGATAAGTAAAATAATTTATCGATTAGGATATAAATAAAGTAATTTATCTTTTAGGATATAAATAAAATAATTTATCGATTAAGAGATAAGTAAAATAATTTATCGATTAGGATATAAATAAAGTAATTTATCGATTAAGAGATAAGTAAAATAATTTATCGATTAGGATATAAATAAAGTAATTTATCTTTTAGGATATAAATAAAGTAATTTATCGATTAAGAGATAAGTAAAATAATTTATCGATTAGGATATAAATAAAGTAATTTATCTTTTAGGATATAAATAAAATAATTTATCGATTAAGAGATAAGTAAAATAATTTATCGATTAGGATATAAATAAAGTAATTTATCGATTAAGAGATAAGTAAAATAATTTATCGATTAGGATATAAATAAAGTAATTTATCTTTTAGGATATAAATAAAGTAATTTATCGATTAAGAGATAAGTAAAATAATTTATCGATTAGGATATAAATAAAGTAATTTATCTTTTAGGATATAAATAAAATAATTTATCGATTAAGAGATAAGTAAAATAATTTATCGATTAGGATATAAATAAAGTAATTTATCGATTAAGAGATAAGTAAAATAATTTATCGATTAGGATATAAATAAAGTAATTTATCTTTTAGGATATAAATAAAGTAATTTATCTTTTAGGATATAAATGAAGTAATTTATCGATTAGGATATAAATAAAGTAATTTATCGATTAAGAGATAAGTAAAATAATTTATCGATTAGGATATAAATAAAGTAATTTATCTTTTAGGATATAAATAAAGTAATTTATCTTTTAGGATATAAATAAAGTAATTTATCTTTTAGGATATAAATGAAGTAATTTATCGATTAGGATATAAATAAAGTAATTTATCGATTAGGATATAAATAAAGTAATTTATCGATTAGGATATAAATAAAGTAATTTATCGATTAGGATATAAATAAAGTAATTTATCGATTAGGATATAAATAAAGTAATTTATCGATTAGGATATAAATAAAGTAATTTATCGATTAGGATATAAGTAAAGTAATTTATCGATTAGGATATAAATAAAGTAATTTATCGATTAGGATATAAATAAAGTAATTTATCGATTAGGATATAAGTAAAGTAATTTATCGATTAGGATATAAATAAAGTAATTTATCGATTAGGATATAAATAAAGTAATTTATCTTTTAGGATATAAATAAAGTAATTTATCGATTAGGATATAAGTAAAGTAATTTATCGATTAGGATATAAATAAAGTAATTTATCGATTAGGATATAAATAAAGTAATTTATCGATTAGGATATAAATAAAGTAATTTATCGATTAGGATATAAGTAAAGTAATTTATCGATTAGGATATAAATAAAGTAATTTATCGATTAGGATATAAATAAAGTAATTTATCTTTTAGGATATAAATAAAGTAATTTATCGATTAGGATATAAGTAAAGTAATTTATCGATTAGGATATAAATAAAGTAATTTATCGATTAGGATATAAATAAAGTAATTTATCGATTAGGATATAAATAAAGTAATTTATCGATTAGGATATAAATAAAGTAATTTATCTTTTAGGATATAAATAAAGTAATTTATCGATTAGGATATAAGTAAAGTAATTTATCTTTTAGGATATAAATAAAGTAATTTATCGATTAGGATATAAATAAAGTAATTTATCGATTAGGATATAAATAAAGTAATTTATCGATTAGGATATAAGTAAAGTAATTTATCGATTAGGATATAAATAAAGTAATTTATCGATTAGGATATAAGTAAAGTAATTTATCGATTAGGATATAAGTAAAGTAATTTATCGATTAGGATATAAATAAAGTAATTTATCTTTTAGGATATAAATAAAGTAATTTATCGATTAGGATATAAATAAAGTAATTTATCTTTTAGGATATAAGTAAAGTAATTTATCGATTAGGATATAAGTAAAGTAATTCATCGATTAGGATATAAATAAAGTAATTTATCGATTAGGATATAAATAAAGTAATTTATCGATTAGGATATAAATAAAGTAATTTATCTTTTAGGATATAAGTAAAGTAATTTATCGATTAGGATATAAATAAAGTAATTTATCGATTAGGATATAAATAAAGTAATTTATCTTTTAGGATATAAATAAAGTAATTTATCGATTAGGATATAAATAAAGTAATTTATCTTTTAGGATATAAATAAAGTAATTTATCGATTAGGATATAAATAAAGTAATTTATCGATTAGGATATAAATAAAGTAATTTATCGATTAGGATATAAGTAAAGTAATTTATCGATTAGGATATAAATAAAGTAATTTATCGATTAGGATATAAGTAAAGTAATTTATCGATTAGGATATAAATAAAGTAATTTATCGATTAGGATATAAATAAAGTAATTTTTCTTTTAGGATATAAATAAAGTAATTTATCGATTAGGATATAAGTAAAGTAATTTATCGATTAGGATATAAATAAAGTAATTTATCGATTAGGATATAAATAAAGTAATTTATCGATTAGGATATAAATAAAGTAATTTATCTTTTAGGATATAAATAAAGTAATTTATCGATTAGGATATAAGTAAAGTAATTTATCGATTAGGATATAAATAAAGTAATTTATCTTTTAGGATATAAATAAAGTAATTTATCGATTAGGATATAAATAAAGTAATTTATCTTTTAGGATATAAGTAAAGTAATTTATCGATTAGAATATAAATAAAGCAATTTATCGATTAGGATATAAATAAAGTAATTTATCTTTTAGGATATAAATAAAGTAATTTATCGATTAGGATATAAATAAAGTAATTTATCGATTAAGATATAAGTAAAATAATTTATCGATTAGGATATAAATAAAGTAATTTATCGATTAAGAGATAAGTAAAATAATTTATCGATTAGGATATAAATAAAGTAATTTATCGATTAAGAGATAAGTAAAATAATTTATCGATTAGGATATAAATAAAGTAATTTATCTTTTAGGATATAAATAAAGTAATTTATCTTTTAGGATATAAATGAAGTAATTTATCGATTAGGATATAAATAAAGTAATTTATCGATTAGGATATAAATAAAGTAATTTATCGATTAGGATATAAATAAAGTAATTTATCGATTAGGATATAAATAAAGTAATTTATCGATTAGGATATAAGTAAAGTAATTTATCGATTAGGATATAAATAAAGTAATTTATCGATTAGGATATAAATAAAGTAATTTATCTTTTAGGATATAAATAAAGTAATTTATCGATTAGGATATAAGTAAAGTAATTTATCGATTAGGATATAAATAAAGTAATTTATCGATTAGGATATAAATAAAGTAATTTATCGATTAGGATATAAATAAAGTAATTTATCGATTAGGATATAAGTAAAGTAATTTATCGATTAGGATATAAATAAAGTAATTTATCGATTAGGATATAAATAAAGTAATTTATCTTTTAGGATATAAATAAAGTAATTTATCGATTAGGATATAAGTAAAGTAATTTATCGATTAGGATATAAATAAAGTAATTTATCGATTAGGATATAAATAAAGTAATTTATCGATTAGGATATAAATAAAGTAATTTATCGATTAGGATATAAATAAAGTAATTTATCTTTTAGGATATAAATAAAGTAATTTATCGATTAGGATATAAGTAAAGTAATTTATCTTTTAGGATATAAATAAAGTAATTTATCGATTAGGATATAAATAAAGTAATTTATCGATTAGGATATAAATAAAGTAATTTATCGATTAGGATATAAGTAAAGTAATTTATCGATTAGGATATAAATAAAGTAATTTATCGATTAGGATATAAGTAAAGTAATTTATCGATTAGGATATAAGTAAAGTAATTTATCGATTAGGATATAAATAAAGTAATTTATCTTTTAGGATATAAATAAAGTAATTTATCGATTAGGATATAAATAAAGTAATTTATCTTTTAGGATATAAGTAAAGTAATTTATCGATTAGGATATAAATAAAGTAATTTATCGATTAGGATATAAGTAAAGTAATTTATTGATTAGGATATAAGTAAAGTAATTTATCGATTAGGATATAAATAAAGTAATTTATCTTTTAGGATATAAATAAAGTAATTTATCGATTAGGATATAAATAAAGTAATTTATCTTTTAGGATATAAATAAAGTAATTTATCTTTTAGGATATAAGTAAAGTAATTCATCGATTAGGATATAAGTAAAGTAATTTATCGATTTCGATATAAGTAAAGTGACATTAATTGAAATTAATTTCGATACATTTATAGCCTTGAGACAAACCGATGTTTTCCGGGAGTCAATAAGGACTCTTGTGAACACCTCCTCCAAGCACTGAACACAATATCATCATTCATATTTGTATTTATCTAAAAAAAAAAAATCTTCAAATCTCGCTATATCACCTGTTTTACAGTAGGATCCGTGCTAAATGTCTCACAGCATCGGTGCTTTCCGGCGGTTTACGTTAAACGCCGAGCAGTGCCGAATGAAAAATCCGTTGACTTACTTGCGTCGAAAAAAAGGAAAACACAAACAAGGTTGGATTTGCAAGCGGAACAAAACAACCAAAACATTTTTATTAAATAAATATTTATTTTTTTAACGAAGATTGAAATAAATGTTTAAATTAAAAAGTTTTTTTTAAACGTTTTTTTTTCTTATTAAACAGAACATAACAAATAAATAACAGTGATAATAACAGTGAAAAGTTAATCAAGCAAATGTTGTTTTACATTTTGTTACGAAATTGCTTCTTTTTTTTCTTTAAGACTTTTTTTACTTATTATTTTCGTTAGGGCTTAGGTTTAGGGCAGGGTTAAAAATTAAGGGTAGGGCAGGGTATGGGTAAGGTTAGGAATACCAAATTAGGGTAGGCTCGTTTGTCGAAATCGCGTTTCTTGTCGAAATCGCGTTTTTATCAGTTTGCAAGTTCAACATTTCATTCAGTTTGAAAGTTTAGCTGTCGTCTGCTTATTCGTTTCGCTTCAGGGTTTTCCGGCGTTTAACGTAAACCGCCGAAAGGCACCGACATTTAGCGCGGGTCCTAATGTAAAAAAAAGTAGCAAAGTTAGGAATGTGTATATGTTTATATATATATATATGTTTATGTATAGTATTCACTCCTAAACTAATGAACCGAATATTATGAATTATGGAATATATATTCTAGGCAACACGGTGTGTGACGTGAGCACATTATTTATTGTTAAGTTTACGATTTAGGGTAAATGCTCTCAAGCTCGCACTCCTCCGAAGACTTTTAGAATAAGCTACATACAAAAAAATAATACAGAAAGAATTGCTTTCCAACATATTTTCAGTTATATATTTATGTAATAAAATGTTAACAGAACTTATTAATTATTCTATACGCGCAGGGGTACCCGGTGTTGCCCGGGATCCCCATCCCCCGATGGCCCCTCTCCTCGTTACCCGAGACAAAAGTGTAACAATTAATCTCTTCCCTGGTCGCCCTCCTTCTTCCCTACCCTTTCCCCCGCCCCTCTCCCCATCACCCGGGCCAAAAGCGTAACATGTTTCTATTATTAAAAGTACTATCTCTGTCTTTCCCGCTCGTCTAACTCACTCCGCCTCCTGCTTCGATGTATATCTAAGTCATCGTTTAAAACAAAAGAATTCTCGGAGTCGGTGGTAATCGAACAGTCGACCTCTCGATCTTTGTTCTCTTTCGTTAACCGTTGCACCAAGCGGACAGAGTATAACATCCGGCGAAAAAAAGGCCACTTGAACGCTGTTTGAATCCAGGTTTTTTTTTGTAAACCTCACATGCGCACAACGTACAGCTGACGGGAAAACAAAGAAATTTGGTACCCCCCCGCCCCCCGCCCCCCCCCCCGAGAAGTTCCGTGTCGGTTCGGTACGGAGGAATCGACGTTTTTTCCAAGTTTTCGATTTTTCTCGTTCGAAAGATAAGCGATTCAGAAAATGTCAACTTCACGGATAGCTGCCGAGTATCTCGAGAGCCTTTGGCAGACATACAAACATACACACAGACAACTGCCCTTTATATAATAGATTATCAGTTTTTAAGATTAAGCCTCTACTACTTTGCCCATAAAAATTGTATTTGTATACGTGATTCTTCTTCTCTTGCTTTATTATTATTAGTTATTATTAAGATTAAGATAATTCCTCCCTTTTTTGCTCATGAAAATAAAAATACATTGGATACGTGAGTATTCAAGCGAGCCGGACACACGTACGTTCACTTTTATTATTATCATTTATACTCACAAAGAGTTCTCACACAGTTCATCATCAGTGATTGTTCACTGATAATCACCGGTGGTGTTCCCTGGAGTCTGAGTGACAACAAGTCTCCCCAGGTTTCCAGTACTCTCCACCTCTTTCGATAACTATTGCAAATGATTTTGCGTTATCACAACGGACGCTTACCATTAAATTTCTTGCATTTTCTGTTCCTTGGTTTCATGTGGTGGTGTTCTTTTTGTGATTTTGTTTTCTTCTTTTTGCAACTTTCATATGACTGGTTAGTATTTGTTAGCTTATGTGAGTTGGTTTCCGCATTCAAGGATTTTCCTTAAGTGGAGGTCTGGTTAGTGCTCTCACTCCTCGATCTTTCCATGCTCCTTGACCTTTCACGACTATTTTGTGTGGTATCAGCCTAGGTTAGTGGTGTCACTTTTTGGGAGTGGGGGTATGTAAAATTTCTTGTAATTTCTGTTCCTTGGTTCTTGTTGTGGTGTTCTTTCTGTGTTTTGTTTTTGTTTTATTCCTATTGCAACTTGCATGTGACTGATTAGTAATCGTCGCAATTATTATTATTATTATTATTATTATTATTATTATTATTATTATTATTATTATTATTATTATTATTATTTCATGGTAGTCTCAACTTTTGGATGTTTTTAGTTGGAGTTTTCTTTTTTTGAACATCAAGTCAATTCCCTTGACCTTAGACATTCAAGCTGTACCTTAACACTTTCGCTGTTCTTAACAGGCAAGCCTTTAGCAGAATTGGAAAAGAAATTGTCTCGTTAATCTGTTTAAACCATTTATGGTGGCTTTTCGTTATGGTTCCAAGCGTTCCAATTATAACGGGAATCACCTTTCCTTCTTTACATTTCCATAGTCTAACTAATTCCATTTTAGATCTTGATATTTTTTTTTACGTGTTCTTTCTCCTGCACTCTGGTATCGAAGGGGCAGGCTATATCAATGATTAAGCAAATTCTCTTGTTTTTGTTTAGAAATATTAAGTCGGGGTTGGAATGTTCAAGAACATTATCGGTTTGTATGCGCATGTCTCAAAGAAGTTATTATTATTTACTCACTAGGAGTTATCACACTGGTCATCGTCAGTGATCGCCCACTGCCAACAACCTGTGGTATTCCCTGGAGTCTGAGTGACAACAAGTCTCCTCAGATTTCCAGTATGCTCCACCTCTTTTCGTGTATCATCGCTGATGACCTTGCGGTATCGCAACAGCCATCTACCACTGATTTCTCGCTGATAAGGGCCATTGATCTTCTCTGGGATTTGAGTGGCAACAAGCCTCCCCAAGGTCCCAGAGCTGTCCGCGCTCTTCCAGTGGAGGTCTGGTTTGCGCTTTCCCTCCTCGACCCTCTGTCCATAATTTTCGTGGTGTCAGCCTATGCTTGCGCCTCTATCGTGCGGTTGTATTTTCCCCGGTTCTGTTGTCTTATGCTTCCATGTGTTTGTTCTCCATTCGTTGCTTATGTGGGTTGGTTTCCGCATTCGAGGACATTTCTCAGGAGTGTAGCTGTTTTGATCATTACTGTCCTTTGTATGGTCTCAGTTATCCCTTTGATTGTTATTATTATTATTATTATTATTATTATTATTATTATTATTATTATTATTATTATTATCATCATTATTATTATTATCATTATTATTATTATTATTAATATCATTATTATTATCATTTTGATTATTATTATTATTATTAGTAGTAGTAGTAGTAGTAGTAGTAGTAGTATTGTTAGCATTATTATTATTATTATTATTATTATTATTATTATTTACACAGACGTGTGTGTGGTAAGGTGAAGGGGAAAGGCGCACAAGTAGACACGTGATTAATAACAATATCGCGAGCAATAAGTGGACTAAATAGTGTCATCCTCGAACCAAATGACCGATGGTGATAAGTGCAGACAACCTGCTGAATTTGGACGAGGAGAAGCACCAACTGGACAAAATGGGCGTGGGGAAGCATACGAACGGAGGACGCGGCCGCGTTTGAATCCATTGTGTTTCGATGTGTGCGCTGATCAACTCTAGTCACGGCCGTCGATACGAAGCGGTAGGTCGCCCATAAATCACCCCGGGTAGGTACCGACCTTGGTAGGGGCCCGAGCCATTATTAATATCCCGGGCTGTTTTCGCGACCGTCCCTCGTTGCTCGCCGCCATTAATCTCGCCACGGGGTCCGCTGTAGCGCAGCGGTGAAAATGTTTGAAGCTTTTATCTTTATCGGCCATTACTTTTCGTGGCTGCCGGCCGTGTGCGCCACGAAGGCCGCTTCACTGGACGTCGAAATAAACAGTTTTGCTCGGCTGATAGACAACAAGAAGAGACTTCCAAACCAACATTATACATCCCCCTTCGGCGTTATCTCTCCGTATTCTCGATCGAGCCTTCGACTGTACTAGTAAAAAAAATATGCACCCCCTCGTTCGCATATTTTTGCTTGCAGATATTACGAACGAACAAGGAGGAGGTAATGCCTGGGAGGATGGTATCATAAACACAGAATAGTACTATATTAATTACCCCTCCCCTCCACACACACCAAAAAAAAAACGCGGGACTGTATCATGACGAACGAACATATACTACACTGCCGAAAATATTCGGACATCTAAAGATTCGCATATATATATATATATATATATATATATATATATATATATATATATATATATATATGTGTGTTTTTGTACATTTAGAGTATATGAATTTTCATCTTAACCCTATTAAGGGCATATGATTTCAGTATACTGGCATTTATAATGGAATGTCACTACGTTTGTAAAAGCGATGCCTCAATACAATGGTCATTTTAAAGTTTTTTTGGAATTTTCTGGAAAACTAAGGTATATGGTAAACTGAAATTAAAATGCAATCAACTAGACCCTTAGAACCTCTATCTCTGCCAAAAATCAGCTGAATCCATCAAATAGTTGATGAGATACAGGGTGGCACATACGTACGTACGTACGTACGTACGTACACACAGATAACATAATTTCATGATTAAACTCTATGGATCTCTGGGTTGCCTTGACTAATGATGCTGAAATTCTACACACTTATAGACCCTATCAAAAAAGATTTTGTGCAAAGTTTTAACTAATTTCATTTATTGGTTTTTGAGTTATGGTTGATCAAAGAGATGAGATTTCTAGCATAGGCCATTTTTGAAGTCTATTAAGGGATAGAGGGCTCTCGCGCCTCCCTTGATATATATATATATATATATATATATATATATATATATATATATATATATATATATATATATATATATATATACTAGGTGGGCAAAAATAAGGGTCCTATTTTTAAAAATTCATAACTTTTTTATTTATTGAGTTTTTAAAATTTTTTTTTTAGAATAAGTAAAGGACCCCTTCCGAAGCAAGCATGAGCCGTATTAGCAAGGAACGTACCCTCATTTAGAAAACATTATTTTTGCTTAAAAAACTCAAAACAGTGTAAAAAACAATACTTTAGTTTTTGTAAGTTTTAAGAAGTGTTTTTCGGCTAAAATTTGTTTTGTTTATTTCAAAATATCTCGGAAGGGTCAGTCTACACACACACATAAAGTTTGGTGAGTTTAACTTTTATTTTGTGGAAGTTATTCAAATTCAAGTTATTCAAATTTAAAGATAGGACCCTAATTTGGCCCATATATAAATCTTAATTGTCGAGCACTGTCTGAAATTTAAAAAATCTGAGGTCGTTAAGCTATGGAAGCAAAGCTTACACGCCCGTGTGTTTAATCACTCTTTGATCTTGGAGCCCCCGCCGCCGGTTTTAAATGTATCTTAATTTCAGTAATGTATGTGGTGATTTTCGTTGGCCTAATAGATTAGGGCGTATGATCGTGATTCTTTTCTGAATCTATGAACTGCGTTCGAACCCGTCTGACCATCTGAAACTACCACTTCCTGCACCGATGATTACGTAAGTCCGAAACAACGTTGTATGTATGGAAATACACTTTAATAAAAGAAATATTTATAGTATACACACACACACACACACACACACACACACACATATATATATATATATATATATATATATATATATATATATATATATGAAAATAAGAGAGAGAAAGAGAGAAGAAAACATGTATGTCGTCCGATGTTTATATGTAATTGTCAGAAGAGAAGCCGTTTTGATGAAATGGTATATCCAATAGTGAACTATGTTAATCTATGTTCTTATCGTTTTCCAGTCTACTTAACAGACATCGTTTCGAAACGTGCGTAACAACAGATTTTGGAAATGTTACTACTACACGTTGATTTAAATACAATTTTAAAGTTATGAATAGGATATATATGTATATATTTATATTTATATAAAATGCACGCAATGAAAAAATGCACGCAAAAAAACATCTATAAATTAATTAATTAAAAAAATCTATATATACAAAAATTGATGATACGTCCGATTAAGGGCGAATGGACATTCTTAAAATACACGCTCAGTGTAGCGACATATAATAAACGCACCGGTAAAACACCGGTGCACTATCGCCAATAAAAACAATAACAAAAAAATCAGCGTAACAATTATACACACACACACACACACACACGCACACACACACACATATATATACACACACATATATATATATATATATATATATATATATATATATATATATATATATATATATATATATATATGTATATGTATATGTATAGTGTGTGTGTGTATAATTGTTACTCTGATTATTTATTATGTATCGCTACCATAAGCATTTTTTTAAAGAATATTTATTCGCCCTTAATCGGACGTGTCATCAATTTTTGTATACATAGATTTTTTAATTAATTAATTAATATATATTTTCTAATTAATTAATTCATAAATTAATGTTTTTTTGCGTGCATGAAACGAAGACTTGGACACGTGTTTCTGGCTATAAGCCCCCATCAGCATCTCTCTCTCTCTCTCTCTCTCTCTCTCTCTCTCTCTCTCTCTATATATATATATATATATATATATATATATATATATATATATATATATATATATATATTTGTGTGTGTATGTGTGTGTGTATTTTTAATTTATGAATTTTATGAAATTTTATGAAATTTATGAATTATGTGTGTGCGTGCTTTTACAAGTGTGTGTTTCGCTATGTTTGCTAGTCTACGTTTATGTACGTAAACTTTCTTCGATAATTGTTCTATTCGTGATGCATTTGCCTTTGGTGGCAAATCTTGAACTGGGATTTTGACAATGCTCGTATTAATTCCACGAGAAAACCTGGATGCGGCAATTTCTTTTCTTTAATTAATCAAGCCGAAAAAAAATCTAAAAAAAAGAAAAAGAAAAGAATAACTACACAAATTACCGACAGGAGGCGCAGTAGTATGAGTAGCCGAGACAACAAGAGATTTGATGGTGGTGGTGGTGGTGGTGGTGGTGGTGGTGGTAATAATAATAATAATAATAATAATAATAATAATAATAATAATAATAATAATAATAATAATAATAATAATAATAATAATTATTAATAATACACACATTTGGAAGAAGAGACTTTTAATAGATTTCCTTTGGCAGTTTCGTTTTGTTAGCATCTCCCTCTCAACATATCTTTTTTCGCGTCCCTGATTCCATCTTATAATTTCACATCTCCATTTTTTTTTTCCATTTTGTATTCAATGCCGAATTTTATGTTCGCATTTATTGCCTTCGCTTCTCTGATGTGCGTCTAAGTAACAATTGAAATAAAGTATACGAGATAGATTGGCCTAAAAATCGGTGTCTCTTCTCGACTGGATAAATATGCCCCTCGGCGCCATTTTAACGGTGAGGAACGCCGACTTAAAAAAAAAAAAAATAAAATAAAATAAATAAATAAATATAACGAAAACTATGCTCTATCCAATGAACACGTAATTGTAATTCATCCATCGATAATTTTATTATTTTCTGTTTGTTTGCACGTTCTTTCATTTTTGTGTGAAACTTATATACTTTAAATTTCGCTTCAGTTCTTGCATATTCAGATCACTCTCAATGCTTTTAGGCCAGTCCTCGCATCTGAACGAGACGTTCCAACGGTCTGTCTGTAACGCGCCAATTTGATCACAGAATTTTCATTACTAAGCGAGCATATGAAAAAAAAAGTACTTTAGTTTCGTATTCTCGCGCGTCAGTATAAAACTTTAGTTTCATATTCTCGCCCATCAGTTTGAAATAATATATATATATATATATATATATATATATATATATATATATATATATATATATATATATATATATATATATATATATATATGTATACATATACACATATATGTGATAAGATAAACCTTGTTTATGAGTTTAAATGTAATTCGGAAGATTGTGTCTCCGACAACCAAGAAAAAACATATACATAGGTTTGACTACCACGACTTTGTCGAGAAGATTGACGATGCATTTGTCTGATACAAGCGCCATAGCCCAACACTTAGCTAACGCCCACTCCTGCACCCGATCGGAATTAAGAAAACTCTTAGTAGAAAATACCAACATCCTATAATATACTACTAACAAACTCCATATATTAGAAGCCCTATATACAAAAACAAAAAAAGCCCGTAATTAACAGAATTAACTTTAATATCAGTAATAATATACTAAAATGTCTATAATTCTAACTATAGTTTCGTACTTATTACATAATTCCCGCCCAAACCTTCTATAATACTAGCACACGGTCGGTACCTGATTAACCTCATTCCCCTGAAGATGGACCCGGATGGGTCTGAAAGTACTTGGGACACAAATCTAAACTATGGATAATTCATCAGCCAATTCCTTCCCCCGAAACAAAGATCCTTATTCGGACTATTGAAAGGATCTACCAAAGGATATATAGACACGAGTTGTCTCTTATATTGAACAATACTTGCCTGCAAGAGAAGTTGCTGTCTAGATATACATATATGTGATATGTATATGATAAAATTATTGATCTTATTAAGAAAGCAATGAGAACATGGGGACTAGAATGACACCTAGTGGGCAACACCTGACTGATATAAGAATACAGAGAGGCATTTTCCAATGACACTCTCTCAAAACTACTATTTATCATAGCCATGATGCCACTCAACAACATGCTCAGGAAATGTGATGCTGGATAAAAGTTTACAGACAAAGAACAAAGAATACACCACCTCATGTACATGGACGACTTGAAGCTATTTGCAAACACACGACCAGGATATTTAGCTAAGAAATTCGAATGGAATTTCAAATGAAAAAAGGAAACCTTGAGACATCGGAGGGCATGGAACTGCCCAACCAAGAAGAAATGAGGGCACGTGGTGAAAATGATAACTATAAAAATTTGAAAGTTCTGGAAGCAGACATCATCAAATCTACGGAAAGGAAAGAGACCATTGGAAAAGAATACCCGAGAAGAAGAAAAAAGTCTTAGAAACAAAACTAGTAGAAATCTAATAAAAAGAATCAACCGTGAGCAGTATCACTATTTTGGTCCATTGATAGGCTGGACAAAAAAAAAAGAACTTAGGGATCTTCATATAAAGACTAGGAACCAAATGACCATGCACAGTGCACAAAACCCTAAAAGGGGGATGGGGACTGGTAAGTTTAGGAGTCTGTGTTAATGGCACACACACAAAAAGAATTAGAAAATACATAACCTTGAGGAAAATCCTTGAATGCAGAAACCAACCCACATAAATTGCAAACGCTAACCAGTTACAGGGAAGTTGCAATAGAAATAAAACAAAAACATAGAAAGAACATGAAACCAAGGGAACCGAAACTGCCGTAGATTTCATAAATTGTTCCCTCACCCACAAAATAAACTAAAGAAAAAGAAAAGGATGGCGCCAGCCTCGGTTAATAACAGTAAAAATAGTCGTGAAGGGTCAATAAGGATGGAAAGACCGATGAGAGGAGAGCACTAATCAGACCCTTAACCCCTAACTCTCACCCTAACCCTAACCCTAACCTCTAACCCCTAACCCCTAACCCCTAACCCTAACCTCTAACCCCTAACCCCTAACCTCTAACCCTAACCCTAACCCTAACCCCTAACCCTAACCCTAACCCTAACCCCTAACCCCTAACCCTAACCCTAACCCTAACCCTAACCCTAACTCTAACGACTAACCTTAACCCTTACCCTAAGACATCTGGAAGGGTGCGGAGAGTACTAAGACTTTGGAGAGGCTTATTACCCCCCAAATCTAAGAGAGGCCCAATGGTTGTTGCCAGCCAGAACTAAATTGTAAGCGACTGTTGAAATAACTATAATAATAATAATAATAATAATAATAATAATAATAATGATAATAATAATATTAATAATAATAACAATAATGATAATAATAATATTAATAATAATAATAATAATAATAATAATAATAATAATCCTAATAATAATAATAATGATAATAATGATAATAATAATGATAATCATAATAATAATAATAATAATAATAATAATAATAATAATCATAATAATAATGATAATCATAATAATAATAATGATAATAATAATAATGATGATAATAATGATAATAATAATGATAATAATAATGATAATAATAATAATAATAATAATAATGATGATAACAATAATGATAATAATAATAATAATAATAATCATAATAATAAAAATAATAATAATAATGATAATGATGATAATAATAATAATAAAAATAATAATGATAATAATAATAATAATAATAATAATAATAATAATAATAATAATAATAATAATAATAATAATAATAATAATAATAATCCAAAAGAAATTAATGACGAATAATGAAGCAACACGAGCGCCTTGTCTGTTCCCTCTGACCATCGAAGCATCTAACGACCTTTTCAACGTCGTTTCCCGTCAATTTAAGATCCCTACCCAATCTCCCCAAACACATTTACTTATATGCATTTTATTTTGTTCGCGACCCACCGACTTCCGCCTCCCTTATTTCGGTGCATTTCATCAATTCAGTTCGTATGTGCAGAGCATCACGCAATGACCACCATTAAAACACCCAGAATGGGTTCACTGCGACGGACCAGTGCGCATATTGGACTCATATGCTTCGATGACATCACTTCCGTTCGGTCCGCCATAATGGCCGCCCGCTGGATATACACCGGAAACTCTATCCAATGGATCTTTCGTTGATTCTACTCCGCTTACAATTGGGCGACGCTAGTTTCTTCATGGAACTTTCAACCTTTCAATAATCATTTGACATCTATTTACTTGAATTGACATATTTGATATATTTAAACATTTTTAATTTCGTTTTCTATTTAACTCATGAAAATCACCATTAATAGGTTTATATTGCTGCTATTGTATTTTTGTTCTCGTATTAAATTCTGGTAAATACGACTCTGGGTCATCTAATGCCATGTCTTTTGATAAGGCTTATGGATATTGTCCACTTTTCGTGGACCAGGGGTGTCGCTGCTATTGAATATCCTTTTCTCAGTCACTGGTTTTGTAAGAAAAAAGATGTATGTGAATCTTCTGTAGATGCAATGAGGTTACAGTGAGATTACAATGACGGTTACAATGAGGTTACAATGACGGCCCTAGCTTAATTAGTTCGTACTTACTTAGCATAAAGACCTATCGTCCAACCAAATGTGTCAATTGTATATTACAACCTTCTTAAGAAAGAAAAAACAACAGTATTAACAGAAAGCTGAAAAACGGACAATCGATGGATTTCTTCTATTTTCCGGGTGTTTAAGCCAAGAACGATAACTCTTATGTAAAAAAACGACAACAAATCTACGCAATTACTTGCCCTTGGTGTTAAAATAGTTATCTTGTTTTTTTTCCTTTTTTTTTTCTTTTTAAAATTGTATAATTAAACCCTTACGTTTTATTTAGAAATGTGTTTAGATTACGACCCCCACCCCCGCTAAAAAATGTCAGATTATTTATAAATTTTGAAAATCCCTCAAAATGAAAAAAATAAAAATAAAAATCCAATCTCTTCTGGTCTGCAAATTTTGATTAGGTTTCAAAGATGAAATGTTACATTATATTTTATTTTTATTTATTTTTTTTTTGTTGTGAATTTTGCTTTAATGATAAAAATCAAATACGATAAGAAACAAAACAAAACAAAAAAACCTTAAGAACACTGACAAAGTTCCAACATCGACGTTTTCTCTCAGCTTAAAAATTCGACTTACTGTCTACTTTTACTTTAAGTTTTTTTTAAGTCTGTAGGAACAGAATAGTTAACAAAGCAGCCTTTCCATGTTAAAAATGAATTTCTAAATAATAATGTTACTATTTAGAAAACCATTCTTAACATGAGGAGGGCAGGGTCTTTGTTAACTATTCTGTGCCTTCCTTCTATCAAAGAATGTTCATATTTTTTATCCTATTTATAAATATTTGGTTGGTTATTAGATTGATTTGTTTTACTGTAAAAAAAAATCACCTAACCACCCCCAAAATGAGATTCTACGTTTTTGCTAATTACATATGAACACCTTGAAAAACTTAGCGGAAAGAAAAGAATTATTTTAGAATTTAGAGTGGGGGTTCAGTTTCGTATATAAAATTAACGTAAAATGATCAACATTCCCGGGCAATTTGAACTTTTTTAAGGATATTCACTAAATTGTTTACCACTTACTCTAAGCCCGACTGGCATGGTCGTAAAACCATGCGTAATCGCTTAAAAAAGTAGACCCTTTCCCAAAAAATTAAACGCATAGAATTTATCTCCCAGACCAAAATAATACTTTTGCTTAACTGCTCTAAAACACTAGAATGTATTGGAAATATGAACTCATTTTGTATGAAATTTATGTGTGAAGCTGATCCCCACTCTAAATTCTTCACGAATTGTTGTATTTTTTTTCTCAAGGTGTTCACGAAAACAAGTAGAATCTCATTTTTAGGGCGGAAATTGATAAAACGGTAACTGGAAAAAGCCCACCAAAATAATTTAAACACGGACAAAAGTCTACCAATAAAAAAAATTATTAATTTTTAAAAATTAAAAAAAAAACGCTTTATATTTTTTTTATAATTATAAATAAATGTTTATTAGTTTTTTTTCTTAACAAAAATATGTTTATTTCATTTGTAAACATTTTTCGCTACTTTGTAAATACCGCATTCTCATCAAATTATCGGTGCTTGCATTTTTTGTAGTTTTTCGCAATTATAACTTTTTGTTTGTTAATGAAAATAAGGTATTATTAAACCTCTGCACCCTATGCTAATTCACCCAAAAGGGAAAATGCGATTCTCTATTTTTTAGGCGATTACATGTAAACAACCCGAAAAACATCGTGGTAAACATAACCTAAACTAACAAAAAATCAGTTTCGCATATAAATTTCACGTAAAATGATCACCCTTTCCGGACCAGACAGCGTTTTAAGGATATGTAACCAATTTTAGTGTCCCTGATCAAACTTTACTATAAAATATGTCATTGTTAAAAGTTATAAAAGAACACGCGTCCTTCCTACTACTAACCCTAAGTCAGAATGGTGATACGAAAAATAAAGCCATTATGTGTGGTTTTATGACTTTGCCGGTCGGACTTTGGGTTAGTGGTAAACAATTTTTTTAAACATTAGAATTGCCCGGAAATAGGGGACCATTTTACGTTAATTTTTATATACTGATCAATCCCCCCCTCTAAATTCTAAAATATTTTTTTTATTGTGTTCACACATAATCGTCTAACAAAGTAAAAAAACTAATTTTTTGGTGGAAGGTACTTTTAAATGTAGATATAATTTCGTTTTTAATTTTTGTTTTTAATAATTTTGTTTCTCGACAATAAAAAATGAAACAAACACAATGAATTTATTTATGAGCAAATTGTTCAATTACACATCTTTTAATCATTTATCGCCTAAGCAAGATAAAAACCAAATTCTTAGATCAAAACGTGTAAACAGAGAAAAAAATCGGATCCGAAAATAGAGAGAATCAGAAACATGTTCAATATTCACTACAAGACAAGGCCCAAAAAAAGAGTCGCCAACTTAATAGGTCCCTCACTATCTACCAAGCTCCATCCCCTGTCCCATCGCCGCAATGTTGCATCCTTGTGCTGGGTTTACAAGTATTTCAATGTATTGTGCTCTGATGAACTGGTTACTCTGGTACCCCCACGACGTAAATTCACCAGACCAACCCGACAATCTGCCAAATCCCATCCATTCACTGTGGAGGTCCACAGATGCCAAAGAGCTTTCTACTCCAAAAGCTTCTTTCCTCGTGCTGCTGGACTCTGGAACTTCCTCTCTGCTCCCTGCTTTCCTGAAGTTACTGACATGCAGAAATTTAAAACTAATGTAAACAGACATCTCGCTGCGCAGCTCCTAATTTAGGTTGACACCCCCACCCACCAAAAAAAACCTTCACCCTTTTTTCTCAGTAGCCACTTAGGTCTACACCATCCGCCCATGTATGGAGTATTGTTGTCGTATCTAGGCTGGTGCATCATCCACTAGTCTCTCCCTCTTAGACAAGGTCCAAAAAAGAGTCGCCAACTTAATAGGTCCCTCACTATCCACCAAGCTCCATCCCCTGTCCCATCGCCGCAATGTTGCATCCTTGTGCTGGTTTTACAAATACTTCAATGGATTGTGCACCGATGAACTGGCTGCTCTAGTGGCCCCTAAATTCAAATACACTAGAACAACTCGACAATCAGCTAGGTCCCATCCATTTACTGTGGAGGTCCCCAGATGCCGGAGAGCCTTCTACTCGGGCAGCTTCTTTCCTCGTGCTGCCGGTCCCTATAACTCCCTTCCTGCTCCCCGTTTCCCCGACTGTATTGACATGCAGAGGTTTAAAACTAATGAACAGACATCTTGCTGCACAGCTCCTAACTTAAGATGACACCCAAAACCTGCTTGGTAATTCCCAGTAATCCCTTACGTCTACAGTGGCGGCCTGCCTTGTTTGGGGTGAACTATGTTTTTTTTTAAATAGAGGGGGGAGGTAGAGAGAGATAAATAGAATAAGGAACAGAATAAATGAATGAGAAGGAATCGCTTTCTAAAAGCATTACGGGAAAAGATCTAAAAAAGGAAACCGAAAAACAAAGATACGGCAGCCATTGGAATAACCGGAAACAATAAACATAGCTTTAAAACGATACTCCGTTCTAATGGTTTTTGATCAGATATGACGACAATTCCCGTCCGTTTCACAACTGCTTAATCTCCACATCAAAACTGATGATGGGAAAATAAACAATGGCAAAAAGACTTTGATATCGAAATTCTCTAAATGTAAATTGTTACCCCACCCGCTCACTTTCACCGGAAGCGACGGGTGAAGACCGGTGTCACTTCCGGTCGCTATTTATTGCTGGGCCAACGCCAGAGCCTTATCTGATTTGGCAGACAAATGACAAATAATTTCGTTTTGCATTCGTTATTTTGACTAAGCTATTTCTTCTTTTAAAATACCCCTTGGGGTGAGGCGAAATTGTTACATTATCTTCAACTTCCCAATTGGTGGGTTCTCTAAAAGATTCAGAAGCGTATCTGTAATTTGGTTGGTTCTATCCTGTCTTCTTCCCTAACCCTAACCCTAACCCTAACCCTCTCTCTCATAGACGTGATGTTGATAATCTCAGTCTCTTCTATAATACTATTATTGCTTGTGTTCTTAAGTATTGTCTGATTTATTCCCTGCTTCCTTTGTTCCAGCTCGTTTGACTCGTTGGTCTAGTGGTCTTCATCACTTCGCTCTTCAGCTACCTCGTTATAATACATCTTCCTTGTTGTATCATTGATTGATACACGCCATAAACTGGTATCGTCTTGGCCTTCGGGGCTTGATTTACGCCGGTCTATGGGTTTGTCCTGTGCAGTTCTAGGAGGTCCACCCTCCCAGGCTTCGCCTCCCCTCTTTGGGGAGGAGTAAGTTTATTGCTTACTGCCTGAGGCACCCCTACCGGAGAATGCCGACGGGGCTGCCCAGGCAATTTTTAATGGCCAGAGTGCTCACCTTCTCGGGCGCTGGCTTTTAAAACCCCACTTTCCCGACCCGACCTTGGGTCACATCTTACTTGTGGGAGTAAGATAAACCTGGCCTTGTGCCTAACCTCCTGGGGAGGTAAATAAAATAATACATCTTCCTATTCTAGTAGCTTCTTTCCAAGAATTTCAGTCTTGTGGAACTCTCTTCCCGCTGACTGTTTTCCTCCTACATATAGTCTTAGTCTTGAAACGACTAAGATAAATAGGCGTCTCCTGTCTCTGCGTTAATTATTAGTTGTCCTTTTTAGCTCCTTATATTAAGTGGCTTCATGCCTTGTCTGGGTCGACTTACATAAAAAAGTTTTTAAAATCGACATTTTCCATCCATACGATATCTGTGTTCGTGTTGCTCTCCTTATATTAAACTTATTAATTTTCTTCACATACGTGTTGAATATTCAAATGACTGCGTATTCCTGAACATATTTCTCATGAACAACCTTTTTCATCAACATGTGCTGTACCTTGAGCAAATATGTATATGGACTTCTGTTGTTATCTTCTATTTTATTCTCACAACGTTTCGACCGATGTAACCTCCGACCTTTCCCAGCTGTGTCTTTTTGAAATCAGGAATCTTTATAAATGAGGGGTTATCTGCCCTTGGCAGGATGTGACGTCAGTTTAATAATAATAAAATGTTCTTTGCCTTTTTTCTACACGCATCGTATTACTCTGTCTGTTCACCTGAGTTCTTTGCTTAGTTTTATGCAGAGTGTAACAAACAATGGATATGGTAAGCATTATTACGACCTCCTCTAAAGGTTGATTTACTTCCCCGTTGATGATGTATGAGAGAATCAGGTCTCCTTGCATACTTCGCTGATCAAGTGAGGACAGATTTAGTTATTTGTTAGGCCTTTTGGGGGATCTTCCTTTTTTAACCATCTTCTTCCAATTCAACCCTTGCATAAAATATTCACATTATTAATACAAAATCAAAATGTAGATCAAATTCTGTTAAATATTTCATCCGATAGTTCCCAAAAGTGCCCCTTATTTGCTTTTTTTACCTATTATTTCTGAATCTATGTATATGTATTTGAAAGGCAGATGAATGTCTATAAAGAGACTTAAAGTAAAAAGGTTTATATTGGTAAAAGTCCAGAATAGTTAACAGTTGATAACTCGTAAACAAAAGATCGCGATTAGTTCTTGGGGTGAAAAACTCCTCTAATAGTTGATTTACTTCCCCGTTGATTGAATCAGGTCTCCTCGCATCCTTCGCTGATCAAGTGAGGACAGATTTAATCTTTAAAGTCGTTCTGTGTAGGTAAGCGTGGAGAATGCCGTCACTGTCCTGGTTGCCAACCGTTGGACACGTTCCAGATGTACGACATCTTTTTGAAGATAAGGTATTTGTTGTTTGGGTGGTATACACAAGAATTGACAGTACAAGGGTTATGTATAGATGGCAGAAAGCGTATACTGTTAGATTTAGAAAGGGGCTTCGGATTAGGTAGAAAACCTGCCTGGTTTGTCTTGACATCTTGATGCAGTAACGTGTTGGTTTGAAAGAGTTGTTCACAACCGTACCAATGTCCTTTGCATTAGCGACGATGTTGAGGTGTTGAGGTAGAAAACTAATGATTAGAGGAGGGAGACAATCCGCAGAGAGCCGATTTGACGGTGTAAGGACAGAAGCACTTAAACACACCTATACATGTATAAAAGTCAAATGCCCCCTACGAGGTAGTACTGTTGCCACGTATAGGGGTTGCCGCTCAGAGAACCCTTTCTTGCTTTGTCAAAGTATAAATCCGACTTAGAAATCTAGTGGAGGATATCCTCTTCCCTTTCCTGCACCCTTTTTCTCACAGAAGAGACATTGCTAGTCTTTCTCTACTCTATCATTATTTTCATGGAAGGTGCTCGACTGAGCTCTAATCTCTTCTCTTCTCTGCAGCCCCTTTCTCACATAAGAGACGTCGCTATTCTTTCTCTACTCTATCGTTATTTTCAGGGTAAGTGCTCGACTGAGCTCAAATCTCTGCCCCTCCCCTGTAAACATCCACAACAAGAACTCGTCTAGCTACAACCACTGTAAATATTTTTTTCTTTCTTTGATCTATTTACCTAAAACTAAACGGAACTTTCACGAGGAAAGCAATACCGCAGGGCTGCTTCCCAGCTGACTACAACATGGTCGTTTTCAAATCCATTGTTAAGAAACTTTGGTTACGCTGTTTTCTTAAATAATCAAATCCTGCCCAGTTTCAACCATCGTTTCCAATCCACAGGGTGTTGTCTCACCGCCAACCTGACACGCTCATTGACCCCTATCCTCGAACGGACTTTGGGCCTTGATATAAAAGGCAGGTCTGAAAATAAATACAGCTTCCTCGGCACTTGCTCAGTTATGTAGCCCCAAAAGACTGAGTGACTGTTGGAGCACCAGCGTGATCAATCTTGACCTCTGACCTCTTAGTGCATGGAGGTTGTGCTGTTTTCGCTTCATTAATTAGAGTAAACACTGTTTAATTAACAGTGACGATCTTGATTTTTATAGCAAGCGTGCTTGTCTCTCTGCGTAACGTTGTGCGTGTGTTGACCTCACTGACCCCTGAGTCGTATCAACATCAAAGCCTGTCGTCCGCCATTACGTGTCTGTCGGCCATTTTGCCTCTGTTTGCGTGGCGGAAAAGGTGTTAATTTATTGCCACTACGATTTGGCCGCCATTGCTCTGTTTGCCCGCCAAATCTTTGATCTGTCATTAAACGCCGTTTCTTGGCGGCCATCTTGGCTTATTGGATCGATTATCAGTATCGATCAATTACCGGCCATTCACAACGCCTTTCAATTATCGACCTGTCTCGCTGACCCATTCTTTTTGTCGCGTTACCAACAGAAAATAAGATATTGCTTTAGTTATGAACACGGACGGCAACCGCTATCAACACAGTCGCCATTTTCTTACTCACTTTATTTCATTTATTAGGCGTCGCTGTTTTTAGCCTTCAAAGGTGTGCTGAACGAGAACAAGATGGCCGTAAAAAGAACAAGGAATCGTGCGAAAAATACATATCGCCATTAAACGGCTGCTCTCTCTCTCTCTCTCTTTCTCTCTCTCTCTGTCTCTCTCTCTCTCTCTGTCTGTCTCTCTCTCTCTCTCTCTGTCTCTCTCTCTCTCTCTCTCTCTCTCTCTCTCTCTCTCTCTCTTAGACAAGGTCCCAAAAAGAGTCGCCAACCTAATAGGTCCCTCACTGTCAACCAAGCTCCAGCCCCTGTCCCATCGCCGCAATGTTGCATCCTTGTACCTGTTTTACAAATACTTCAATGGATTATGCTCCGATGAATTGGCTACTCTGGTCCCCCCCCCCCCCCCCCCCTTCGACGTAAATTCACTAGACAAACTCGACAATCAACTAAATCTCATTCATTCACTGTGAAGGTCCCCAGATGCTGGACAGCCTTCTACTCAAATAGCTTCTTTCCTCGTACTGCTGGCCTCTGGAACTCCCTCCCTGCTACCTGTTTTTCCTGTATCTCTACAAAGCCACCATCTGCCCATGCATGGAGTATTGTTGCAACATATGGGCTGGTACATCATCTACTAGTCCCTCCCTCTTAGACAAGGTCCCAAAAAGAGTCGCCAACCTAATAGGTCCCTAACTGTCAACCAAGCTACAGCCCCTGTCCCATCGCCGCAATGTTGCGTCCTTGTGCCTGTTTTACAATACTTAAAACATTAATTTAAAATAATAAACATTTTATTCATAACTTTGTTGTAAACTTGAAACAAAATCTATCTAATTCATGTCGATAGACATTAACATTTTGGTCATTTCGATGCAAATGTATTTATCTTTTTACAATACATTGAAGACATTGCCAAAGCTGCTGCAACGAAGGTGGGCTCCCTCTACCGTGCTAGTAAACTTCTCACACCTGACATCATCCTATATCTCTACAAAGCCACCATCCGCCCATGCATTGAGTATTGTTGCTACATATGGGCTTGTACATCATCCACTAGTCTCTACCTCTTAGACAAGGTCCCAAAAAGAGTCACCAACCTAATAGGTCCCTCACTATCCATCAAGCTCCAGCCCCTGTCCCATCGCCGCAATGTTGCTTCCTTGTGCCTGTTTGACAAATACATTAATGGATTGTGCCTCGATTAACTGGCTGCCCTGGTGCCTCTTCGACGTAAATACACTAGACGAACCTGACAATCAGCTAAGTCCCATCCATTAACTGCGGAGGCCCCCAGATGCCGGAGAGCCTTCTACTCCAATAGCTTCTTTCCTCGTGCTTCCAGCCCATGGAACTCTCTCCCTGCTTTCTGTTTCCCCGACTCTACTGACATTCAAAAATGTAAAACTAATGTAAACAGACATCTCGCTGCCCAGCTCCCAACTTAAGATGACTCCAAAAGATTTACTCCCGAATTCTCAGTAGCCATTTACATCTACAGTGGCGGCCTGCCTTGTTTGGGGTGAACTACGATTTTTAAAAAAATTTAAAAACGTAAAGTGTTTGCTTTTTTAATATAATTAAATAAAAGGGGTTAGGGTTAGGGTTAGGGTTAGGGTTAGGGTTATTCGTCTCTGTATCAGAACAATTATGGTACAGGGTTATTCTTTATGGGTAAAAAGAATCTCTAACCTAATAGGACCGGCACTGTCCGCCACGATCCAGCCCCTGTCCTACCGCCGCAATGTTGCATCCCTGTACTTGTAGCATAAGTAATTCGACGGCATGGGATCCGACGAACTTTTCTCTGTTTGTTTTCCTGTGACTGATATTTTCTGATTAACGAAGCTTCTTGGTATGGTTTGGTAGTTTTGTTTTACGGCATATCAACCCTTTTTGGGTTATTTAATGCCGAATCTGGTCATTATAGTAAAAGTTTTTATGCTTCAAGTTCTTTATATCTTCAAATGTTTAATCATCGTTTTTGGTTTGGTAGTTTTGTTTTACGGCATATCAACCCTTTTTGGGTTATTTAATGCCGAATCTGGTCATTATAGTAAAAGTTTTTATGCTTCAAGTTCTTTATATCTTCAAATGTTTAATCATCGTTTTTGGTTTGGTAGTTTTGTTTTACGGCATATCAACCCTTTTTGGGTTATTTAATGCCGAATCTGGTCATTATAGTAAAAGTTTTTATGCTTCAAGTTCTTTATATCTTCAAATGTTTAATCATCGTTTTTGGTTTGGTAGTTTTGTTTTACGGCATATCAACCCTTTTTGGGTTATTTAATGCCGAATCTGGTCATTATAGTAAAAGTTTTTATGCTTCAAGTTCTTTATATCTTCAGATGTTTAATCATCGTTTTTGGTTTGGTAGTTTTGTTTTACGGCATATCAACCCTTTTTGGGTTATTTAATGCCGAATCTGGTCATTATAGTAAAAGTTTTTATGCTTCAAGTTCTTTATATCTTCAAATGTTTAATCATCGTTTTTGGTTTGGTAGTTTTGTTTTACGGCATATCAACCCTTTTTGGGTTATTTAATGCCGAATCTGGTCATTATAGTAAAAGTGTTTATGCTTCAAGTTCTTTATATCTTCAAATGTTTAATCATCGTTTTTGGTTTGGTAGTTTTGTTTTACGGCATATCAACCCTTTCTGGGTCATTTAATGCCGAATCCGGTCATTATAGTAAAAGATTTATGCTTCAAGTTCTAAAAATAAAATAAAAAAGGGGAGGGAGAAAGGGAGAGGGGCTGTTGTTTTTGTTTTTGGTTTTGTAGAACATAATTAAGTTTTACAAAAAAAAAACAAAAAAAAACGTCAATGTAGGTGAATTTCGTCTCAGGGAGCCACAGGGCAGCCTGATCTGGTATCACCAGACGAAGCTTCTTAAAAGAACTAACAGAACCAGGGGCGCTTTGTACCCGCAGATGATCATCAACCTGGGTTCACAACGACGACACGGGAGTATAACCGTTTATACACGTTTCGATAAGTGAAGGCTTAACACATATACGTGAGATGCTTTTTTCTTTTTTATATGTCTTTGAATTTTTATTCGCCACCTATGGAGTACTGTTGTCATATTTAGGCTGGTGAATCTCCGTCCCATTTACGGGTTCTTGACAAGGTGCAGAAACGTATCTGTAATTTCATGGACTCCACCCTCTCTTCTTCTCTGAACCCTGTCTTTCACAGACCTGGTGTGTTTAGTCTCAGTCTTTTCTATAAGAACTATTATGGCATGTGTTCTTCGGAATTGTGTGATCTATTCTCTGCTTCTTTTGTTCCAGCTCGTTTGAATCGTTGGTCTAGTGGTCTCCATCAATTCGCTGTTTTGATACCTCATTGCAACACAGCTTCATATTCCAGTATCTTATTTCCAAGAACTGCATGCCTGTGGAACTCTCTTCCTGCTGACTGTTTTCCTTCTACCTATAGCCTTGGCCTTTGCGATAATCATATTTCGTTTTTGTTAGCTCCTTACATCAAGTGGCTTCATGCCTTGTCTGGAGCGATTTCCATAAAAAACTCAGTATTATATTATTTAGTTGCATCATGGCCATAATAAACAGTAGTAGTGATAGAGAGTCTCCCCGGAAAATGCTTCGCCGTATTCTTATCGCTCAGATCTTGTCTTCCAGTCTCAAGATTGTCACTGTTTCCTCCATAAAGTTGATACATTTACCAGGTAATTTGTACACTTTTAAGCATTTAATTATCCATACTGCGAAGATTGTGTCGTGATCTTTCTTGTAGTCGATCTATGCCGGGGTTATGTTCTTTGTTTCTGCCTTTTAACTCTTCCAAAATACTTTAATCGATATATAGCAGATCACATGTTCTTCCATTATTTTCCGGCATCCTTTCTGATATTCGAAGTACTACACGGTTATTGAGGGAATGGTAGATCTGTTCCATCAATTGTACCGTTACATGTTTTAAAGGTTCGTGTTTGTCTGTCACGTCTCAGACTGAAATAATATTTTTGTTGGTATGTCACGCTTACATTTGAAATAAGATTCGAATAATTCTGTCTTGGTTAAAGCTTAAGCAACATTTTTGTTGGTCTGTCACGATTCAGTTGAAAATCAGATTTGCGTTGGTCTGTCACGTCTCAGACCGAAAAAACATTTTTGTTGGTCTGTCACGCTTCAAATTTAACAAAAATAAGTGTTGGTCTTTCACATCTCAGACTGAAATATCATTTCTGTTCGTCTGTCACGCTTCAATTTGGAATAACATTTCTATCAGTATCTCGTGCTTCCGTTTAAAATGTTTGTCTGTCACGCCTCTTAATCTGAAATAACAATTTTCTGGTATATCGCGGTTATCATATTTGTTGGTCTGTCAGTTTGAAATAACATTTTTGCTGATCTGTCACACTTCATTTTGAAATATTACATTTTCATCTGTCACGCTTCATAGTTTTAAATATCATTTTGTCCGTCCGTCACGACTCAGATTGAAAAGAACAAAGGCTCAGATTGAATGGACACTTGTTAGGAATATCCATGCTCGGTTATTTCACCGTTTCTCCCTTCTCCGTTTGCAAACGCCACACAAGAACCGGAATCTCTCGAAGACGCTTACACGCCTTCTCATTTAAAACGTCGCCATTTTTAGCATCGTCCGCGCGCGCCACGAGTACAAAACGGGTTACGCCGGGCGCGTCATACGGTCCACTCTTTATTCTTCGACTCGCAGAGATTTATTGTTCTTTGCAATGCTTCCATCCATTTGTTTCGTTGTACTCTTTGACCTCGAATCATTCTTTTCACGTTGTTGTATTAATTCGCCTTCTTGTTCAATCTGCGCACGCACGCGTGCGTGCGTGCGTGCGTGCGTGCGTGTATGTGTGTGCGTGTGTGTGTGTGCGCGTGTGTGTGTGTGCGTGTGTGTGTGAGTGCGTGTGTGTGTGCGTGTGTGTGGGGGGGTGCGTGTGTGTGCGTGTGTGTGGGTGTGCGTGTTTGCGTGTGTGTGTGTGTGCGGGTGTGTGTGTGTGCGTGTGTGTGTGGGGGGGGGTGCGTGTGTGTGCGTGTGTGTGGGTGTGCGTGTGTGTGTGCGTGTGTGTGGGTGTGCGTGTGTGTATGTGTGCGTGTGTGTGTGCGTGTTTGCGTGTGTGTGTGTGTGCGTGTGTGTGTGGTTGCGTGTGTGTGTGCGTGTGTGTGCGTGCGTGCGTGCGTGCGTGCGTGTGTGCGTGTGTGCGTGTGTGCGTGTGCGTGTTTACGTGCGTGTGTGTGTGTTTGATGGGTCTACTAAATATTGTGATGGGTTATGGAATATAATATGGCGATTTTGAATCTTCTCAGATCTAGCATGGTCATTTTTTAAAACTGTTATTTATCCCAAACAAAGTGCATTGCCCTTGAAGCGTAAGGATCTACTGTGGCAAGGGCTACGTTTATACGGAGCAATCTAGGTGGGGAGTTGTGCAGCAAAATGTCTGTTCATACTCAACTTCAATGTCTATATGTTTATACTGTCAGAGAAACAGGGAGAAGGGATGGAATTCCAAATGCAAGCGGTATGAGAAAAGAAGCTATCAAAGTAGAACATTTCCCCACAACGAGGGCCCTCTACAGTGAATGGGGTATTTTTTCCTCGTCGATGCTTTATAAGTAGCTCCTAACGGATTTCTTAAACTACCGCGAACAAACATATATGCCACTACCTTGACTTAGAAAATAAAAACACACCCATTATCATCGGGACTTTTCGTGATCTCAGGTCAGCTTTGCCGATCGGAGATCCCGACAATGAAAAAGAAGACAAAACAAACATCACTATAACCACTGAGGAAGACATGTATATGTCAAAATATTTGATAAAAAAATAAATCCCGTTTTTTTTAAATCTGATTTCTTATTTAACTCATTTTTAACTCGTCGATGCTTTATAAGTAGGCACAAACGAATAAAAATATGTTAAATATTTAGGTGATAAAAATCGTACATATTTTCAGGCAAGGCGCCATATCTGAGGGTAAAACGCCAGACTATATACATCAATATTGATGGTTCGATTATTGTCCAAGTTAGCCACGCTGATGACGGCTGTGAGTCAAAGGCACGTGTCCATGGATTAGTTTTATGTGCGTATGAAATTAATAATATACATAAAACTAATCCATGGACACGGGTTTCTGGCTCATATATATATATATATATATATATATATATATATATATATATATATAAATATTTATTAAATATTTCAATACCTACAGACATCGATGTTTCATGCTAACGCAATCTTCAGTGTAGGGACTAATTCTCAACGGTCGGTGGGCGCGAACCCCGATTACAAATCGCCACTGATTCGTAGTCGAGGGTCTTATCCCATCGACCATAACCAATTACTTAGTAAATAGAGAGGAATTTAAATGTAAATAGCGAGTCGGCGGCTAGATTTACCCAAGCAGTTTAGAGTGATCTACGAACGGCGTTCGGATCGTGCATGTAGCTATTTGCACTGCTTGTTATTAAAGTCACTCAAGAATGCCCGGCCTTTGTTGGAGGGGGGCTGATAAATAATAATATTTCTAAATAAATATTTATTAAATATGTTAATACCTACAGACATGTTGATTAGATTAGGTATGGTTATGTTCTAAATTCTGTGATTATTTCTTCATATAAACCCTTCACATCTCCGTAACTTCCTCCTTTAATCATGATAATTCATCCGTATTCTTTGAAATACAAATTTATTTCCATCCTAATTTAATTTAAAATATTCTTCTGAGTTGTTTTCTCATCTGTCTTGCCATTTCATGTTTTTATCAATAGTTAGTTTGTCAAAAAACAGCGTTTGTTCCTTGCAATACAATCGATTGCGGATCAATAAAAACACCGCTCTCGCCCCCATCTATTCAATGCTATTTATTTCATGCGATTGTTTGAACGCGCATGCGTACACCTGTCTAACGCCGCCGCCATCTTGGACAGACACCGCGACAAACAAAATATGCAAGTTTAATGTATCAACCAACGGTAGCGAGCGAAATAACGATGCCCACGACCCACGAATGGATATTTTGTTTTATTCATGCTGCTGCTGCTGCTGATGATGATGATGATGATGATGGTGGTGGTGGTGGTGGTGATG
>OY744546.1:54851892-54864392 GCA_963556195.1 Sepiola atlantica | reverse complement strand
AACTTCTATCTTTGACATAAACAATTAAGAAAAACACAGAGTAGCGAGAGAAGGTTTACGGTTAGGGTTAGACTTACCTAGCAGGTTATGGTTAGGGTTAGGGGTTAGGGTTAGTTATAAGGTTAGGGTTAGGGTTAGGGTTAGGGTTAGGGGTTAGGATTAAGGTAAAGGTTAGGGTTAGAATTAGGGTTAGGATTAGGGTTAGAGAAAGGGCGAAGAAAGATAGACTTAGGGTTAGACTTAACTAGCATGTTAGTGTTAGGGTTAGGGTTAGTTATAAGGTTAGGGTTAGGGTTAATGTTAGGGTTAGGGTTAGTTATAAGGTTAGGGTTAGGGTTAATGTTAGGGTTAGGGTTAGTTATAAGGTTAGGGGTAATGTTAGGGTTAGGGTTAGCGTTAGTTATAAGGTTAGGGTTAATGTTAGGGTTAGGGTTAGGGTTAGTTATAAGATTAGGGTTAGGGTTAATGTTAGGGTTAGGATTAGGGTTAGTTATAAGGTTAGGGTTAGGGTAAGGGTTAGGGTTATAGTTAGGGTTAGGGTTAGGGTTAGAGAAGAGGCGAAGAAAGATAAAGACTTAGGGTTAGGGTTAGTTATAAGGTTAGGGTTAATGTTAGGGTTAGGGTTAGCGTTAGTTATAAGGTTAGGGTTAATGTTAGGGTTAGGGTTAGGGTTAGGGTTAGTTATAAGATTAGGGTTAGGGTTAATGTTAGGGTTAGGATTAGGGTTAGTTATAAGGTTAGGGTTAGGGTAAGGGTTAGGGTTATAGTTAGGGTTAGGGTTAGAGAAGAGGCGAAGAAAGATAAAGACTTAGGGTTAGGGTTAGGGTTAGTTATAAGGTTAGGGTTAGGGGTTAGGGTTAGGATAATGGTTAGTGTTAGGCTTAGGGCTAGAGAAGAGGCGAAGAAGGGTATAAAGTTAGGGTTAGGGTTAGACTTAACTAGGATGTTAGCGTTAGGGTTAAAGAAGGGGCGAAACAAGATAAAAGGGGTGGGGTGGAAGAGACTGCAAAAGAGAAGACCATCGATGAATGCTTATAAGTCTATTGTTATTGTTGTTTCCTAAGAGATAATTGAAAGGGTTTCCATCCACCGACGACAAAGTTAATTAAAATCAACAGGTGTGGTTGATTGTTGGACGCATTGTGTACCCCAACGCCACTGGTATTATCTACGAGTCAATTGGGAATCTTCAGATATCAGACACGCCCTACTTTTTGCAACCTTGCCCTACACGAAGCCAGAGAAAACAGATATTTTTCGAGTGCAATAATTATCATCAAACTCATGCAGCCGAGCAAATAAGGGGTTTATTTATCGTATCTAGGTATATTTTAATAAACATTTATTTTAAAAATATTGTTATCGCCTCCTTAACAAACACTGGCCCTCAAATAAAGTTTAATAATAAGCCGTTATACTTAAGTCTACAGTGGTGGTTTTATATATATATATATATATATATATATATATATATATATATATATATATATATATATATATATATATATATATATATATATATATATATATAACTTCTTTGTAAAATGGTAGGAAAAATCCCAGCAGAGTGCTCGATTAATTAAGAATTAAAGTTAAAAATTAAGAGCATAATATTTATTTATTCTGGTACAGAAAAATTAGTACAACATTCGTACCGTCGGTTTCAAGCACGGAAGGCCTTACCCATCCGGCTCTCTTCAGACAGATGACAACAGAAGCTGAAGAGAGCCGGATGGGTAAGACCTTCCGTGCTTGAAACCGACGGTACGAATGTTGTACTAATTTTTCTGTACCAGAATAAATATATATATATATATATATATATATATATATATATATATATATATATATATATAAATATTTGAAAAGTTCATACCTTCTTTAAAGCATCCAAATTAAATTTAAGAACAAGGGGTTAGGTAAAATAAAATACCTTTTAAAGCAAGTAGGGCTGACGTCCGGGCTTAGTGGAGTCAGTAGTGAGGAATGAAAGTAAATGTTCATGAAACTGAGTGGAGAAGAGTGGGAAGGTGGGGGTGAGCAGGGATACTGTGGCTGATTGTAAGAGAAAAAGGTGGGGGATGAGCGGGAATAATGTGGATGGCAGTGAGTGAGGGAGCGGACATCAGCCCTACTGTTTTCTTCAGTAGTGGCTACTACTTTCCTCCCTTCTTCCCATAATGTCAACCCTATATGTGCACGTACTTGCATGACATTTTTCTTTATATTACCATCTTGATGAAGTCTTATCAATAAAGACGAAACGTTGATGTACACATAAAAAACATCCCTTTTTGGTTTTTTCTTTTTCATTTTCCCATATATATATATATATATATATATATATATATATATATATATATATATATATATATATATATATATATATATATATATGAAAATTTATTACTAAAAGGTTAACTTTTAGAAAATTGGACCTATTGTGCATACTTCTCTCACACTCTTACCCACCTACACCTCCCACTTTCAAAACACATTCATTTTTTCAAATCTTTTCTAAAACCATGACATTATCCACACACCAAAATCACAGAGCCTCCCTCTCCTCTTTTCCCCCACCCCTCCACTTCTTCACTAACAGCCATCCATATTATTTACGTTCACCCTCACCCCTCCACTTTTCCACTCAAAACCATCCTCATTTATTTCATTCCATGCTACTGACTTCACTAAGCCCGGACCTCGGGTCTGCGCACCCAGTAATGGCTACTACTTTTTCTCATCAACCCATCATGTCAACCCAATATTTTCACGTACTTGCATGACATTTTTCTTAAAATTATCATCCTGAGGAAGTCTTACAAATAAAGACGAATCGTTGATGAATATATATAACAAAACATCCTTTTTGGTTTTGTCTTTTTCGTTTCCCATTACGTCGGATTACCTTCATCCTTCCTTTCTCATATATATATATATATATATATATATATATATATATATATATATATATATATATATATATATATATATATATATGAAAGATGAGAATAAAATATTGTAAATATACAATATTTATTAGAACATCATTGCTCTATTAAATATATTGAGCTTTATATTATCACGATGGATTATTATTAAACGATAATTCAATTATCTTTAATTTAATTCAACATTTAAATATATATGTTTTTAAATCTCCGAAACAGTTACATGGTAAACAGCTGATGATCCCCGTGTTAATATTAGACGCTTAATGTCTCCTGTTTTTGTTTCACTCTTAGATACTTAACCCCCCCCCCTTTTTATTTTTTTTTATTTACTTTTTTTTTTTTTTTTTAATTTTCCAACGAATGTTAAGTCTGCAATATCTTGGATTTAATTAGTTTCTCTGGGAATTTAAACTGCATTTTACTTTTTTTGTTGTTTGGTTTAAAATGACTCAAAGCTTCTTTAGACTATATATATATATATATATATATATATATATATATATATATATATATATATATATATATATATATATATATATATATATATATACTCGCATTACGCATAATGAAATAACACTATATACCTGCGGAGTTATTAGTTAAATGCTTTGCATTGTGGGATTAAGACTTTTCTTTATCTGTATTATTATTATTATTATTATTATTATTATTATTATTATTATTATTATTATTATTATTATTATTATGATTAATATTATTATTATTATTGTTATTATTATCATTAATATTGATATATTATTATTGTTGTTATTATTATTATTATTATTATTATTATTATTATTATTATTATTATTATCATTATTATTAATATATTATTATTATTATTATTATTAATATTATTTTTATTATTATTATTATTATGATTAATATTATTATTATTATTGTTATTATTATCATTAATATTGATATATTATTATTGTTGTTATTATTATTATTATTATTATTATCATCATTATTGTTATTATTATCATTAATATTGATATATTATTATTGTTGTTATTATTGTTATTATTATTGTTATTATTATCATTAATATTGATATATTATTATTGTTGTTATTATTATTATTATTATTATTATTATTATTGTTATTATTATCATTAATATTGATATATTATTATTGTTGTTATTATTATTATTATTATTATTGTTATTATTATTAATATATTATTATTATTATTATTATTATTATTATTATTATTATTAATATTATTTTTATTATTATTATTGTTATTATTATGATGATTATTATTATTATCATTATTATTATTATTATTATTATTATTATTATTATTATTGTTATTATTATGATCATCATTATCGAATTTGTCATTCGAATGCTTGTTTGATAAGCACTTGTGTTGGGCCGGTGCATTTGTCTGTGTTTGTAGGTGTCATTAATTTGGAAGGGTGGAGTTGCTCTTTCATTGGGGACAAATGAACGATAGCAAAATCAGCCGCGAAAATCGCTAAAAATGTTTGGCTTTTCAATTTGGAATCCACTAAGTCAGATAATCACTTCGTTTTCGATCTGTGTTGATCGCTGTTCAGATCCACTGCTTTAAATGGACACTTGCATTGATCATATCATGGCATTGAACGCGTTGCCAAGTGAAACGCATTTACATTGAATGTGTCGTTTTAGCTAGACAAGGTAATGCAGTGACAAACACTGCTTGCTCTCTATCGATGGTCTGTAAATAAGGCTTAATTATTGAGCGAGCCATGAGCATTATAGAATGGGATGGGCTTGAAACTTTTAAATATTAAATGTATTCATGCGTATTCACAACCTTTGCCGAAATAGCTTGTAAAAAACAAAGCTGCGTATAAATGCACTAGCGTTTATATTTTCTAGTTTTAGATAGACTGACAGTTATATAGTGACGCTAACAGTTATAACTAGAATCATTGGTAAATGTCGGCCAAACATGTTTGTTACGAAAATGTCACAAACATGTTTGTTACGAAAATGTCACAAACATGTTTGTTACGAAAATGTCACAAACATGTTTGTTATGAAAATGTTACAAACATGTTTGTTACGAAAATATCACAAACCTGTTTGTTACGAAAATATCACAAACATGTTTGTTACGAAAATGGCGCAAACATGTTTGTTATGAAAATGTTACAAACATGTTTGTTACGAAAATATCACAAACATGTTTGTTACGAAAATGGCGCAAACATGTTTGTTACGAAAATATCACAAACATGTTTGTTACGAAAATATCACAAACATGTTTGTTACGAAAATGTCACAAACATGTTTGTTACGAAAATGTCACAAACATGTTTGTTACAAAAATGGCACAAACATGTTTGTTACGAAAATATCTCAAACCTGTTTGTTACGAAAATGTCACAAACATGTTTGTAACGAAAATGTCACAAACATGTTTGTTACGAAAATATCACAAACATGTTTGTTACGAAAATATCACAAACCTGTTTATGAAAATGTCACAAACCTGTTTGTTACGAAAATATCACAAACATGTTTGTTACGAAAATATCACAAACCTGTTTATGAAAATGTCACAAACATGTTTGTTACGAAAATATCACAAACATGTTTGTTACGAAAATATCACAAACCTGTTTATGAAAATGTCACAAACCTGTTTGTTACGAAAATATCACAAACATGTTTGTTACGAAAATATCACAAACATGTTTGTTATGAAAATGTCACAAACATGTTTGTTATGAAAATATCACAAACATGTTTGTTACGAAAATATCAGAAACCTGTTTGTTACGAAAATATCACAAACATGTTTGTTACGAAAATGTCACAAACATGTTTGTTACGAAAATGTCACAAACATGTTTGTTACGAAAATATCACAAACATGTCGGCATAATACGGATGTAAGGTTGTTAGTTTTATCGTCGTTCGTACCCTATTTAGAAAAGCGAGTTGTGGAATTCACCATTCTAAAATACGTCCATATAAAAAGTTGTGCGGACGGATTGAATAAGATTTAATTTGAATTTGAGAGGACCACAATCGATTAAAGGATCCGTCTCAAACTGGCGTAAAGGTCGGTTGTCGCTTCACGGCTCTATTGTATTCTCGATATGTTTTCAGGTATTTCACGTGTGTTAAACCAACTTTGAATGAATACGTCAGTTCACGAAAATTTATGAGAATACGCATAGAAATATGAAATATATTTCTATGCTCGCATATAAAATACACGATTTCCAGTCTAATAAAACCGTATCGTATTACAAATATTTTCTATGAAACTTCTAGAAAATATATTTATAAAATACATTTTTATATTAAGATACTTGAATATATATATATATATATATATAAATTCCCGAAACAGTTTTTCATGGTAAACAACTGATGATCTCTTAAAATAGTGTTAGAAACTAACTAATATAATAACTGTAAAAAATAAATTGACTTACATGAGTGATTTTCCACTGGAAGACTTGAGACTATAAGTTTTTTTTAAATTTTTTTTAATTTTTTAATTTTTTTATTTTTAATTTTTAATTTTTTTTTTTATATAGTTTTGATGGTTGAGAAACTTCCGAGACTATATATATATATATATATATATATATATATATATATATATATATATATATATATATTACAACACGATCATTCTTTTTATTTTGAGCTGGCTAGACATTAAATTCATTGTAAATAAATCTCGCCGAAGACCTCTTGAAGTAGCACTCATTATAAACTCTAACATAATTAAACAACGTAATGGCTTCTATAATTTATCTCCTTTAATCCGCAAACTTATTTTATCCGAACAGAACTTAAATTTAGATCCAGGCTAGGTACATTTATACCACACTCTCAACATACTTCACACATAATATTTACAAATAAAATGAATGAATACATAATATATATATGTGTATATATATGTATATATATACATATATGTGTGTATATATGTATATATGTATATATATATACATATATATATATTATGTTTATACATATATATAAATAAATAAATGAATAAATAAAAACATCCGTTTATTTCTTAAACATTTTACGCATTCTATTAACCAACAGCTGAATGAGTAAATTATAATATATATATATATATATATATATATATATATATATATATATATATATATTAATAAACCCACCACTTATGCAAATTGCCTCCTAAAAACCCGCCACCTATGCAAATTGACTACCAGTCAGAGCCACCTATGTTGATAGACTCCAAACAGCCAATTTGTAAAGGGGAAATAGATCAATCGACATATATTGTCAGTAAGGCTAGTTATCACAGTATATTAAACCACACTTTCAATAGTTTTATTAATAAATAATATTACATGGATTGTGCTCCGATGAACTGGCTGCTCTGGTGTCTCCTCAACGTAAATACACTAGACTAACTCGACAATCAGCTAAATCCCATCCATTCACTGTGGAGGTCCCCAGATGCCGTATAGCCTTCTACTCCAATAGATTCTTTCCTCGTGCTGTTTGCCTCTTGAACTCCTTCTCTGTCTCCTGTTTCCCCGACTTTACTGACATGCAGAGGTTTAAAGCTAATGTAAACAGACATCTCGCTGCACAGCTCCCAACTTAGGATGACACCCTAAACCTACACCTTAATTCTCAGTAACCCCTTACGTTTACAGTGGCGACCTGCCTTGTTTGGGGGTCAAATATGTTAAAAAATAGACAGATTTGTACATCATTTGTGCAAAATAAGAAATAATTATGAGCTAAATAAAACTTGATTTTTTGGTGGAATAAAGTCGTTGGCCAATAGTTTAAATCCTTGCTATCCTCGGGTGATGTTGATACTTTTCAGAAAATGGCCGCTATCAAAAAGGCCGCTATCAAAATGGCCGCCATCGCCGATGGGATACATACAAATGATTCGACCAATCGATTGACCATTTAATACTCATTAAATTATAAAGATTTACAACACATACACAAACGTCTTTTATGTGCCCATTTTTTTCGCTTCGCTTTTAACTAAATAATGTATCTCGTTTCTCATTTCACGATTTTTATTATTTATTGTATTCTTTGTACAAAAACATATGTTAGCCTGTACTTCCGGTTCCCATTTCCTGTCAGACGTCCATCTTCATTTCCGGTATTAGCCTTGTTCAATTCGCGCAAAAACACGTCAGCAATGGCTGCCAATTCCTGCCCTGTAACGGGAGAGATTTCATTTGGTCAATCGCATTTATTACCTCTCCCGCTTACACCTGTCAATAGCTTGCCGCCGCTCCGCCCTGGGCCACCCGCTTTGGTCATTGCCGATCCATTAGGGTGACTGGCCGATGGTTGGCCATCAGCTGACGACTATCAGCTCTTCGGCACGTGGCCCTTGTTATAATTTTCCCTTTTACTTTTTTTGTACCGTTGCCATGGGGAAGTCAAATAGAGTTTTAGGCGATTGATTAGGGACTAGGACTCATGGAGTAAGCAATGTAATTCATACAGTCTGGGTAAATAGGAACAAGAAAGTATTAAGGTGTGTTACTACATAAATACCAACTCTACTCAGGCTTCAGTTTGGCCTTTTGGCTAAGATCAAAGTGTAGTATCTGTTCCGATGGATACTGCACCCCATAGACTGGTATTGTCTTGGCCTTCGGGGTTTGATTTACGCCGGTCTATGGGTCTGTCCTGTGTAGTTCTAGAAGGTCCACCCTCCCAGGCTTCGCCTCCCCTCTTTGGGAGGAGTAAGTTTATTGCTTACTGCCTGAGGCGCCCCTACCGGGGAATGCCGACGGGGCTGGCCAGGCAATTTTTAAACCCCACTTTCCCGACCCGACCTTGGGTCACATCTTACTTGTGGGAGTAAGATAAAAACTGGCCTTGTGCCTAACTCCTGGAGAGGAGTAAATCAATACTCAGGGTCACAGGTTATAACTATAAACTGAAATATTATACCACTTTCATTATACACTTTGCTGCTCCTGATGGATAAACTTCTGACTTTCTTTCGGAAAATTCCATTATTATTATTTGGGGCAATCCTGATGACATGAGTATAGGAACATACATTAATTTATGTGTTAACTGTTTTAATGTTTATATCCAGTGTATTTATAAAGCTCTACCTTGTATTGAGCACTATTGAAGAGATGTTGTTCTTAAGTTCATTTGATCAATATATTTGAACTTTCTTAATTAATTAATTAATTATATATATATAAATAAATATATATCTAAATGAATAAAGGCGAGTTTTCTTTTATTTTAGCCGACCATATTCATATTAAAACACGTTAAACCTATTTAATTCAATTTTATATTTATATATTTTCAAACACATTATATGTACCCAACAGAGAGAGGCCAAAACACACTGACCAGGAGGTTTCATTTGAATAATAATTTTATAAACACTCTCAAATAAATAAATATTCTGCACAATTTATTTCTGTTTTTGTACTGCACTTTCCTTACATAAATTTAATATTTTCTCCATATTAATATTAATATTAATATTAATATTAACATTAATATTAATATTAATATTAGTAGTAATAATAATTACGACGAGTTAATGAACAACATTTAACATTCAAAATGATTATTTTGAAATTCAAAAGATAACTTCCATTTTTTGTTTTTGTTGTTGACGACGACAACGGTTTATGCTGCTCTCTCTCTGTCGTTATGCCATGCTACGCCACGCCACGCCATAGCCAAAGCCAAATTTTCTTTTTTATTGTTTTTTAAAGAACACAGCATCATCGCTCAAGCAAATTGAATTATCTTTTCTATCCATTTATTCCTTATTTAAAAGATAAATAAATTTTATAAAAATTACCAAAATATTAATATTCATCTATTTCATGAATAAATGCGAAAGACTTTGCCCCGTGTTTACAAGACACTTATGAATTAAATTCATTGAACTAAGGCATGAAGCCCTAATCGTTTGGGGAAAAGAAGACGAATGTCATACAATTTTGACAACCATTCTTTGTTTGTAGGGTCGATAGTCATACTTTTTGTCCAAAATACATTGAACTTACTCTAAATATACGCTCTCACAAAAATACCGCATTCACTCTATGACTTTATTCTTGCTAACCTTGCGAAGCGATAGCGAGGTGGAAAGATTTTTTTTTGCTATTGTTGGAGATAAATTCTGTGCGTTATATTTTTTAGATGTAATACTTAACTTAAATAAAGAAACGTCCGAACCCTATACTAAATATGATTCCAATCCAATTTATGCCCATTCACTCTCTAATCATCCAAACACTATAATTAAACACATCCCCAAATCAATTGAAAACAGAATCAACAATAACTACTGTTATGAAGCAATCTTTAATGCACATAAGGCATTTTACAATAAAACACTAAAAGAGAGCGCATACAAAAAGAACCAAATTAAAGATATCAAACTTTCACCGCCCAATAATAAACATAAACAAGGAAGAAGTAGGAAAATTATTTGGTTTACACCCCCATTTAATCACATGGTAGCAATTAAACTTGGTAAAAGATTCCTAGATTTAATTAATCTACACTTCCCTCCTACTAACATACTACATAAAATCTTTAACAAAAATACACTTAAATTAATCTACAGTCGTGGTGAAAATTTTGAATGGCAACAAAAATACTCAATTAAATGACAAAAAACAGCAAAATTTAAGACTTGTTACTGCATAAAAAAACAGAATGCCCCCTGCAACAAAATTGCTGAACTACCCAAATAGTCTATCAGATTACAATTTCAACCAAAGAAACCCCAACCCAGAAAAATACTATATAGGCATGGCTAATATATATATATATATATATATATATATATATATATATATATATATATATATATATATATATATATATATAAATGATCTAATTTTATCCCGTACCATTTTATTTTATTTCATTTTTATCTCTATTTATCTCTATCTATCTATTCATCCATCTATCCATCCATTTATCTATCTATCTTTTATATTATTTCTCTCTCTTTTTATTTTATTTTATATTTTATATTTTATATTTCATATTAATATTTTTTTTTACATTATTATTTTTTTATTTTGATTCTTAACGGTCCCAAGCACGTGACTTTCCAAATTTAAATTTTAAATTTCTTTTCTTTTTTCTCCATTTCATTCTTTCCAAATATGATCTAAGGTTAAGATCGGATTCTAAATCTGCCTGATGAGATCTCAGTTTATATTAGCTGTTGATCGATAACATTGACATGCCAGTGTCGCAGATTTTGTAAATGTCTGTGTAAATAAAAATAATTATATATATATATATATATATATATATATATATAGTCTCGGAGGTTTCTAAACCATTAAAACTATATAAAAAAATTAAAGAATTAAAAAATTAAGAAAATAAATTAAAAAAAAAAAAACCTTAAGTCCCAAGTCGTTCAGTGGAAAATCACTCATGTAAGTCAATTTAATTTTTACAGTTATTATATTAGTTTGCTTCTAACATTATTTAAGGGATCATCAGTTGTTTACCATGAAAAACTGTTTCGGGAATTTAAAAACAAGACAGTATTTAATTTCATGGCTTCCCAGCAGAGTTAATGAGACCCCACTTCCCTTAAAATACAAAAACATAAACGTTCCGTATACTAAACCTAAGTTACCTGAGTTGTTCGTATGTCTAATAAAATTTATCCGTTACTTACAAAGATGTTGCTGCATTTTAAAGTGTTTAGACGAATCCATTACACTACTTTTTAGGTGATTAATGTATTTTTAGTTTTAGATTAAAAATATAAAAAATATCAACATATCCAAATTTATTTTTAATTATATATATATACATATATATGCTTTTAGTCATTTTTTGCTCCCCCTCCTCCTTCTCCGCCTCCTCCTCCTCCTTTGTTGTTTAATTCCTTGTCATCAATTTAAAATAAATACTAATCTTTCTTGCCAAGGGAAATGAAAAAGGAAAAAACAAAATATGTTTTTTTTTTAATTTTTAATTTGTTTTTACTTTTTCATTTCCCATTACGTCGGATTACTCTCATCCTTCCTTTCTCATATATATATATATATATATATATATATATATATATATATATATATATATATATTGAAATGAAAAAGGAAAAAACAACACACACACACACACACACACACACACACACATATATATATATATATATATATATATATATATATATATATATATATATATATATATATATATATATGAGAAAGGAACGATGAGAGTACTCCGACGTAATGGGAAATGAAAAAAGAAAAACCAAGAGATAGTTGTTTATATATCCATTAACGTTTCGTCTTTATTGTAAGACTTCCTCAGGATGATAATTCGAAGAAAAATAATAAATACATGTGTAAAAAAAAACATTTTACAAATGTTGGTAGCCTCACTCCTTTACATATATACTTTTCTATCGTTGGAACTGCACTAATACTGCACTAACCTCTTATATATATATATATATATATATATATGTGTGTGTGTGCGTGTGTGTTGGTGTAGAGATTAATTAGGACTAAATTCGTTTCCCATGA
>OY744546.1:54841892-54846892 GCA_963556195.1 Sepiola atlantica | reverse complement strand
CAATGGGCCCCCTCTACCGTGCTAAAAAAGCTTCTCACACCTGACAGTATCCTATATCTCTACAAAAGTACCATCCGCCCATGCATGAAGTATTGTTATCACATCTAGGCTGGTGCACCATCCACTAGTCTCGCCTTCTTAGATAAGGTCCCAAAATGATTCTTTAATCTAATAGGTCCCTCACTATACACCAAGCTCCAACCTCCAACCCTGTCCTATCGCCGCAATGTTGCATCCTTGTGCTCCGATGAACTTACTACTCTGGTGACCTCCCCTACGTAAATACACTCGACGAACCCGACAATCAGCTAAATCCCATCCATTCACTGTTGAGTTCCCCAGATGCTGGAGAGCCTTCTACTCTAATAGCTTTTTTCCTCGAGCTGCCGGCTTTTGGAACTCCCTCCCTGCTCCCTGCTCCCTGTTTCCCGGACTGCACCGACATGCAGAAATTTAAAACTAATGTGAACAAGCATTTCGCTGCACAGCTCCCAATTTAGGATGACACCCCCCCCCCCTAAACTTTCACTCTAATTTTCAGTAGCCCCTTACGTCTAACGTGGCAACTTGACTTATTTGGGGGGTGAATTAAGTTTTCAAATAAAACTATAAAAAACTTCGACCTGTGCAGCTGCTATTGCTCAGAGGCAACAAATATGCATCCAATTCAACTGTCATAAGTCAACTGCAAAAAAGACAGAAGTTTGTAGCATCAAGCAATTATTGTAAGACTGTAATAGTCGCAGCTAAGAGAAGGTATACCGAAATGACCAGAAAACGCATTGAGCCACAGAAATGAAGAACTCACGATTTCGGGAAAATCTATAATAGTGTTGTGATTCAGTGGCAATCAACAATTACCCCGATATCCAACCACAGTTATGTCCTTTGCGCGATAACTGATAAGGCTGAATAACTTGCCCAACAGTTCGTATCGAACTCTACCTTGGACTTCGCAAACCATTCCATCAAAAATGTTCCCATAGCGAACTGAAGCCACATCATGATGACCTGATAATCCGGGATGTCATAAAAAAAAACATTGACACCTCCAAAGCATGTGGGACTTGTCTTATCTCTGTTATAGTAATGAAGAAATGCTCTTCTGAGCTGGCCCCTGTCCTCTCCAAACTATACAACAAATGCTTTATTGAATCTTGATTCCCTGATAGCTAGATAATTAGCTATGTGGCATCAGTGTTAAGGAAATCTTGGAAAAAGAACTGACCCTCAAAATTGTCGCCCCATCAGTCTGTCCTTGCTCTTTTCTAAAATCTTTGAATCTTTAATCAATCTAGCGATAGTCCGCCACCTCGTTAATGATAAACCTCTTTCTGGCCATTAGTATGGATTTAGGCAAACACATTCTACTGCGGATATCCAAACGGTTTGCATCATTGCGGTGCGTTGTATAGTCTCAGCCTTCACTTCGATTTTAATTTATCCTAGTCTTTTTCCATATTGTTCGGGACTGTTCCTAGTGCTTCTTCGGTTATTGGTATCATAAAGACTATCTTCATGTCCCATATTCGTTTCAGTTCTCGACCAAATTCTCAGGCAGTAAGCGATAAACTTACTCCTCCCCAAAGAGGGGAGGCAAAGCCTGGGAGGGCCAAATTCTGTGTATTGGCTTCGTTTTTCGAGTTCCTTGATCTTCACCGGGACGAAAAAAATCTAAAATTTGGTAGTTTTTTTTTTTCTTTCTTGTTGACTATTATTACATCTGGGACTCTAGCTTAAATGAGTTTATCTGTTTGTATCTCCATGTCTCAAAGAATTTTGTGATTTTTGTTTTCCAATACTGTCTCCGGTTTATGTCTGTATTATTTGTTTGCATGTTCAAAATACACTCGTTTTCATAGAACATAGTGGATTGCCTTCCATATGCAATCGTGTCTGTTTTGTTTGTTTTCTTTTGGGGTTAGTTTGCTGCATTGACTTATTATGTGGTTTACTATTTCGTCTATGTGTCCACAGAGTCTACATTTATTGTTTTCTTGGGTTTTTTCGATTTTAGCTTTGATATAGTTAGTTCTAATCGCATTTTTCTGTGCGGCTCTCGCTAATGATTCCGTTTCTCTGTTTAGGTGTCCTTTTCTTAGTTCTTTATCAATATGATACAGACAATATTTAATTGAATTGTTCAACAATTATAGAAACAAAACAAAATAAAATCCAGAAACCTTTTTTTTTTCACTATGACAGGCCAGCAAGTGGATACAATAATATTCAAAAAGGTTCAAATGTATATATTTAAGGATGGGTTGAACTTTTATGGGTCAAAACAAGTTTCAAACTGTTTTATAGTTACTCCAATTAAACGAAGGTTGTTAATTTTTCTGAATAATTTAAACTTCGTTTTATTGGAATAAATTATAATATAAACATTATATATCTTTGAAATTCTTTTACCGTTATTGTGCTGATGAAGTGATGCATATAATTGTCAGTCTTCTGTTGCTATCTTGGAAATATATGTACGCAATGACAAATATTGTTGGCGTTGAATTTTTCAGAGCATTATCATTGGAAAATATTAAATATGTCATAAATTTTGTATTCTACTGAATTCAAATATATAAGCTCTGTTAGATTTTATGGGTTAACCATTGAGCTCAATCTTACCTGCAGTATATATTTGTATCCTGAGGATTTGTAGCATTTTTTTAACTTTATTTTTTTAATTAAAAGTCGGTGTATTATAATCTCTTTTTGATACTGAATTTATATTGTTGTTAAACGACACATGAAACGCTCAACCGTTACACAACACATTATATGTTAAGTCGTTAAACGACACATGAGACGCTACACGGCGATACACGGGCGATACACGGAAAAACCGTCGAGAAGAAGAACCCAAAACGGTGCGTATTCTCTCTTGATGACCCAACATTATCTGGAGGCTGACGAAATATTCCACAACTAAAAAAATGCCGACGAAAAATGAATATATATAAATATACATACCCACAAGGTTAGCTGTTTCTATCAAACAACAATATCTTCTGTTGTCCGTTCGCTTCATAGCGAGTTTCTGCTACTGCTCCGGAAGCTAGTTTCATTTAGTTATTGAATTTTTAAGCATTACATTTATTCAATTACAAATAAAAAATAAAAAAAACCCAAATATATTACAATGATCCATTCGGTGAAAAAGTCAACTATAAGATTAATAATTCAATAAATAATTAATAAATCCCTTATTCGTTACTTAGGCATTGTTTAATTCAATATCGAGAAATCATGATTCCTTATATATAATCGTATCACAGTCAATAGTTTTCTTTGAATGTCCGGCTGGCTTGGCAGGCCGAGAGCAGGCTCAAGGCGTTTCCACGAATAATGGCGATAGAGAGCCGCTCGTAAAGCAAAGACAATTCGCGATTGTCTCCGGTGTTGCGCGTCATTAATAATCCAAGGCTGGCGAATTATACTTTTCTTTAAATATAATTATCATTCAATTCATTTAGACATTTGCAATTACTATTAACTTTCGAAAAATTAAAATCCATAAAGTACTTATGCGATGATCTCGTATACACGAGTCGATGTAATCTTCGAACCTATGTAAGATCATGTTATCTGCATCAATTTTAGGGAAACGTCGATTCATAATGTGTGTGAATTAGGAGCGCGTGAATGACAGGTAAACAGCGAGAAAGACGGATAGACAAACAGATCATTTTCGAATTTTTTGCAGATTATAGACAAACAGATCATTTTCGAATTTTTTGCAGATTATAGACAAACAGATCATTTTCGAATTTTTTGCAGATTATAGACAAACAGATCATTTTCGAATTTTTTGCAGATTATAGACAAACAGATCATTTTCGATTTTTTTACAGATTATAGACAAACAAATCATTTTCGAATTTTTTGCAGATTATAGACAAACAGATCATTTTCGAATTTTTTACAGATTATAGACAAACAGATCATTTTCGAATTTTTTGCAGATTATAGACAAACAGATCATTTTCGAATTTTTTGCAAATTATAGACAAACAGATCATTTTCGAATTTTTTGCAGATTATAGACAAACAGATCATTTTCGAATTTTTTGCAGATTATAGACAAATAGATCATTTTCGAATTTTTTGCAGATTATAGACAAACAGATCATTTTCGAGTTTTTTGCAGATTATAGACAAACAGATCATTTTCGAATTTTTTGCAGATTATAGACAAACAGATCATTTTCGAATTTTTTGCAGATTATAGACAAACAGATCATTTTCGAATTTTTTACAGATTATAGACAAACAGATCATTTTCGAGTTTTTTGCAGATTATAGACAAACAGATCATTTTCGAATTTTTTGCAGATTATAGACAAACAGATCATTTTCGAATTTTTTGCAGATTATAGACAAACAGATCATTTTCGAATTTTTTACAGATTATAGACAAACAGATCATTTTCGAGTTTTTTGCAGATTATAGACAAACAGATCATTTTCGAATTTTTTGCAGATTATAGACAAACAGATCATTTTCGAATTTTTTGCAGATTATAGACAAACAGATCATTTTCGATTTTTTTACAGATTATAGACAAACAGATTATTTTCGAATTTTTTGCAGATTATAGACAAACAAATCATTTTCGAATTTTTTACAGATTATAGACAAACAGATCATTTTCGATTTTTTTACAGATTATAGACAAACAGATTATTTTCGAATTTTTTGCAGATTATAGACAAACAAATCATTTTCGAATTTTTTGCAGATTATAGACAAACAGATTATTTTCGAATTTTTTGCAGATTATAGAAAAACAGATTATTTTCGATTTTTTTGCAGATTATAGAAAAACAGATTATTTTCGATTTTTTTGCAGATTATAGACAAACAGATTATTTTCGAATTTTTTACAGATTATAGACAAACAGATTATTTTCGAATTTTTTTTGCAGATTATAGACAAACAGATTATTTTCGATTTTTTTTGCAGATTATAGACAAACAGATTATTTTCGATTTTTTTTGC
>OY744546.1:54819392-54836892 GCA_963556195.1 Sepiola atlantica | reverse complement strand
ACTGTCACACAAATATGAGCCGAAACAATCATTACAAAATAATCATTACAAAATGAATCAGTACAAAAAAATTCATTACAAAAAAATCATTACAAAAAGAATCATTACAGAAAAAGAATCATTACGAAAGAATCATTACGAACGAATCATTACAGAAAAACAATCATTACAAAAGAATCATTACAAAAAGAATCATTACATAAAAACAATCATTACAAAAGAATCATTACAAAAAGAATTATTACAGAAAAATAATCAGTACAAAAGAATCATTACAAAAAGAATTATTACAGAAAAACAATCATTACAAAAGAATCATTACAAAAAGAATCATTACAGAAAAACAATCATTACAAAAGAATCATTACAAAAAGAATCAGTACAAAAAATTTATTACAAAAGAATCATTACAAAAAATATCATTAGAAAAAAGGAATCAGTACAAAAAAATCATTACAAAAGAATCATTACAAAAAGAATCATTACAAAAAAGAATCAGTACGAAAAATTCATTACAAAAGAATCATGACAAAAATAATCATTACAAAAAGAATCAGTACAAAAAACTTCATTACAAAAGAATCATTACAAAAAGAATCATTACAAAAAAAGAATCATATCAAAAAACTCATTACAGAAAGAATTATTACAAAAAAAATAACTATTGCCAAAGAATCATGACGAAAGAATAATAAAAAATAATCATTACAAAATAGTCATTACAAAAATAATCATTACAAAACAAATAATCATTACAAAAGAATCATTATAAAAAGAACCATTACAAAAATAATCATTACAAAAAAATAATCATTACAAACCAATCATTACAAAAGAATCATTACAAAAATAATTATTACAAAAAGAATTATTTTTAAAAATAATCATTACAAAATAATCATTACAAAAAGAATCATTACCAAAAAATAATCACAGCAAAAGAATTACGAGTCAGAATTCAATCATCCAACCTCGAAATTTTTTATCTCTTTAAAAATACGTTACTTTTTTAATGTTTACTTTCGTTCTTTTTTCTTTCTTTTCCTATTCTACTTTCTTATTTCTTTCTTTTTCTTCTTGTTTACGATTTTCCTTTTTAACGATTTTCGTATTTTCTTTCTTTTTCTATGTTCTTTCTTTTTTCTTTCTATGTTTCTTTTTTCTTTTTTTCTTTCTTTTTGTATTTTGTTTCTATCTTTTTTCTTTATCTTTGTATTTTTCTTTCTATACTCTTCCGTTTCGTAGTTTCTTTCTTTCTTTTTTTCTCTATTTTCGAAGTTTCTTTTTTCTTTCCTTTCCTGTATTCTTTCTTTCTTTTCTCTCTATTTTCGCATTTTTTTCTTTCGTCTTCTCTATTTTCGTATTTTCTTTCTTTATCTCTATTTTTTCTTTTTATATTCGTTTTTTTCATTGTCATTATATATCTTCTTTCTTTTTCTTTTTTATGTCTTATCGTATTTTTCTTTCTCTCATTTTTTTCTTTTCGTATTTTCTCGTCTTTTCCTTTCATTTGTGTACTTCATTTGTCTACTAACTTTCTTCTTTCTTAATTTTTTTCCATTGTTTTTTCTTCTTTTATTTCTTTATTTCTTTTTCCTTTGTTTTTGTTTTTGTTTTTCTTTCTTTTTTCTTTCCTTCATTTGAATATTTTCTTTACTTTCTTACCATTCTTTTCTCTTTTCTCTTCTCTTTCTTTCTTTCCTCATTCTTTCATTTTCTTCAATGTGTTTGCTACTCAAAAAGCAGCCGACTTATTTCGCCCCATAATACCTGAAACAACACCAATGATTTTTACCCCATTAATAAACAAAGCGACATATTTGAAAATATGTTTCCCGGTTTGGTTAATCCATTAAATATCCGGATGGTACGAGCGTCGGAAAATCCACACGACAATCTGCTAAATGTCCGTGAATGAATGTGACCGGATGTTGATTACTCAAGACCGACTTGGATATATATCCGCCCCACTCATTAAATTAATATGGCGAATAGCCGTCGACCGGAAGCTGACATCCTCACTTCCGGCCGTTTACTCGCTCTTTTGTGGTGTAGCGAATGGCTTCGAATATTGCTTGCCTACCTGTAAAACTACAAGAACCTATCAAGGATGAAAGGAAAATGTTGCGCTTTCGCCGGTAAACAATCGGGTCATTTTCCATCAGGTAATAATTATAGATCGCTCGTTATGTAGATAAGAGCGGCGTCCGTCAGTAGGGTCTCGACCGGAAGTCGACTTAGACGACGTAACAAAATGGCGTCTATGGCGTCTATGGCTAATTTTTGAGGAACACAACGAGAAAGAAAGCAAAAACAAAGAAAGGAAAGAAAGGAATATAAAGAACAAAAAGAAAGAAAGAAAGAAAGTAAAAAATAAGAAAAGAAAGAAAATACAAATAGTGAATACAGAAAAAAGAACGAAGGAAATGAATAACATTAAAGAAAGAAAGAAAGTTATAAAAGAAAAATGGTAAATACATAAAAATCACGAAAGAAAATGAAAGAAAAAATTAAGGTAAAATAATTGAAAAAGGAAAGAAAAAATTAAAGAAAATAATTTAAAGCTGAACAAAAAATGAAAATAAAGAATGGGGAAGGAAAAAAAAGAAATATAAATCAATGAAAGAAATGATGAGAAACGAAAAAATGAGATAAAAGAAAAGAAAAAAATTACAATTAAGAACATATTTCAAGGCTTTCTCAAAATTTTACAAAATAACATAAAAGTTAATAGAAACGGATTTAAAAAAGCATATGGTGAAAAAATAAACTATAAGATATATAATTCAATAAATAATTAATAAATCCCTTATCTGTCACTTGGACATTGTTTAGTTCAATATCGAGAAATTCCGATTCCTTATATATAAGTGTATCACAGTCCATAGTTTTTTTTCGAATGTCCGGCTGAAAATAAGAAAATTAATTGTAAGAAAAAAAAGAAAGTAAAGTAAATAAAAATAAATTAACAAAAATAAAAATAGAAGAAAGGAAGAAAGCAAAGAAATAACGGCATAAATTGAGGAAAGTAAAAAAAAAAATGAAAAATGAAGGATATAAAAAAAATCAATGAAAGAAAGAAATGAAAATAAATGAAAAAGAAAGAAAAAGAAGGCAGGAACTAAATTAAAAGAAAGAAAAAAAAGAAGGAGAAAAAAGAAAATAAAGTACATAAAAATAAATAAGAAAAAATCAAAAAAGAAGAAAGGAGAAAAGAAAAGAAATAACATCATAAAATGAGGAAAGTAAATAGGATAAAAATGAAGGATATAAAAATTCGGTGCAAGAAAGAAATGAAAAAAATGCAAAAGAAAGAAAAAGGAGGAAAGAAGTGAATTAAAACAAAGAAAAAAAAGAAAAAAAGAAAAAAAAGAAAATAAAGAAAATAAAGTAAATAAAAATAAATAAGAAAAAAAATCAAAAAAGAGAAAAAGAGAAAAAAAAGAAAAAACATCATAATATGAGGAAAGTAAAAAAAATGAAAAAGGAAGGATATAAAAATTCAGTGCAAGAAAGAAATGAAAAAGATGAAAAAGAAAGGAAAAAAGAAAGGAAGTTAATTAATACAAAGAAGAAAAAAGAACTAAAGTAAATAAATAAGAAAGAATAAAAATAAATAAATAAATAAATAAATAAAACCAGAAGATGGAGGGTATAAAAAAATGAACAAGAAAGTAAAAAGGTAATTCTAAAATGCAAGAAAGGAGAAAAAATGAAAGAGAAAAACATAAAATTGTAAAGAAAGAAAGAAAAAAATTAAACGAAAAGAAAGAAAGAAAGAAAAATGAAAAAAAGAGAATAAAAAAAAAACTAAACGAAGAAACACGTTTAAATAAGGGGGTAAAGTAGATTTGGTTGTTTTCATTGTTTTTGTGTTACGGCATATCAACGGTAGCTAACTGGTTAACGTCGCAGACTGCGGATCTGGGTGTGCCGGGTTCGGATCCAGTTCGTTCAACAGAAACACTTTCATCAAACCTGCACCTGACCTTGTGTCCAACCTCATAGAAAGAAGGTAAATAGTATATCAATAAGTTTAAGATTATATGATGCCGACTCCTTTCATTTTGTTTGAATTTTTATGCTTCAAGTTTTTGATACTTTAAAATAAGACTCAGGAGGATCATAAATATTAAATGGCAATCATATAGACCAGGCAGAAATGTTCTAGAGCAAGCTGGAAAGCCGAGCATAGGGTTAGGGTAAGAGGTAGGGTTAGGGTCAGGGCTAGGGCTAGGGCTAGGATTAGGGTTAGGGGTTAGGGGTTAGGGTTAGGGGTTAGGGGTTAGGGCTAGGGTAAGGGTTAGGGTTAGGGTTAGGGCTAAGGCTAGGGTTAGGGCTAGGGCTAGGGCTAGGATTAGGGTTTAGGTTAGGGTTAGGGTTAGGGTTAGGGCTACGGTTAGGGTTAGAGATAGAGCTAAGGTTAGGGTTAGGGCTAGGGCTAGGGCTAGGGCTAGGGCTAGGGCTAGGGCTAGGGCTAGGGTTAGGGTTAGGGTTAGGGTTAGGGTTAGGGTTAGGGATTAGGGGTTAGGGATTAGGGTTAGGGTTAGGATTAGGGTTAGGATTATAGTTAGGGTTAGGATTAAGATTAGGGTTAGGGTTAATGATAAAAATGCTAGTTAATTTGGACTAACCATAACCATAAAAGTCTGATTTTCATCAATAAAAACTTGTGTGTGGCGTTATTCACCTAGACTAGTTTCCGGGGGTGAGTGGAAGGATAAAGAAATGTACTCTACTACTAGTGCCACCCGTAACCATAAAGGTCTGACTGTTCATGAATAAAAATGTGTGGCATAGTAATGAGTATTATACGGAGTAAGATTCGCTGGGCAGAACACTTAGTTATGGTGGGAGGTTAAAGGCTCCGTAAGCAGCAACTGTTATATGAAGAAACTGCCTATTTATTTGTGTGTTATGCCTCCTTGGGAATCTCCCCTATAACTATCTTCTCAAGTCAACTGTTAAAAAAAACTATTAGTACAGGATCGATATCCAAATCAAATTCTGTCAAATATTTCATTTGATAACTCCCAAAAGTGTCCCCTCAATTTCCCCCTCCTATCACTTTCTCTGAATTCATCCAACCTCATCTTAAACTGATCCACGCTATTGCTGTTCTTAATCTGATCTGGCAACTTATTCCAAAAACATATTACTCTGTGAGCAAAAAAAACTTAACTGGTTAACAGATCTAGTTTTTGAAAACTGCCTTGACAATAACGTTCCAGCGAAATACTAAAAAAATGTCCACCATAGTTAGAAATGCCATTAATTATCTTGAAAGTCTCAATCATATCACCTCTCATTCTAATCTTGAAGATTTAAGACATTCATATCCATTTTCAGATAAATTTAATAATTTTAAAAAATTCCGGGATTGTCTGCCCTTGTCTCAAATTTAAATCTTCAAAAATCAAAACAATTACTTATGCTCGAATTGCTAAATTGCATTAGTTCTTATATTAAATATTGTCCGTTGGAATTTTTGTCACTTTTTTATATTAGTAATTAATATTATATTAGTAATTAATATTATATTAGTAATTAATAATATATTAGTAATTAATATTGTATTAGTAATTAATATTATATTAGTAATTAATATTATATTAGTAATTAATATTATATTAGTAATTAATATTATATTAGTAATTAATCCATGCCGTGTCAACCATTGTAGTGTTAAAGGTTAGAAATTACGTATTCGTCAATTTTATGCATGACTGATTCCAAAACTTATTACTAAATAAAATGTCCACCATAGTTAGAAATGCCATTTATTATCTTGAAAGTCTCAATCATATCACCTCTCATTCTTCTCTCCAGCATGGAAAACGTCTGAGACACAACCGTAAGTTACGTTTTAAAGATGTAATAGAATAAAACAACCTGAAAAGATTTGATATTTACGCGGAGAACTAAGAGAGGGTGTCTCTGGAGCGATCGGTCTTGCGTAAGTGTATCTATGAAAGCTGTTTCAGATTTGAAGCAAAGTGTATAGAGTACTCCATCTTGAAACGTACTTTGTGGGGGCAATCAGTGTCAAACGTCCTAGCAACAATATTAACCTGACCATGTGTGTGGTTTATGTGGCAGAGTCTGTCTGTCAAGGGCTGGCCTACTTGCTCACATGAGATCTCATGGTAGGAACCAACTAAACAAATGTCAAAAAAGAGTTTGATATACCTATGTACAAACGGAAACTAGTGGCCTTGTATGTCATATCTGCATCAAGACTTGTGAAAATAAGTCGGGTCTGCTGAGCCATCTGTGTGCCCATGACCGGACATTGCAATCTTGAAGGAATGGACTTCTTCTGTAAAGAAGTGTCAATCATATATATATATATATATATATATATATATATATATATATATATATATATATATATATATATATATATATATATATATATATATATATATATATATATATATGTGTGTGTGTGTGTGTGTGTGTGTGTATCGAGGCAGCATTTTTTCTTTAAGACACGTATTATTAAAAATAACCGACAATTTTTGTCTGGTTATTTTAGTGTTGATCCCTTCAATTTTCCGGATTAAAATCTTTATCTCGGAAGGAAATTGACTGATGAAACTGCCATAGTGTACATGTTGGTCCAGAGTACTTTCTGACCCGTCTAATGCTTATAATACCTAATAAACATAGTTAAATTTTCACGCCATAATTCATTATAAATCTCACTCCAGGTCTTTACCTGTTTGTCATTATTCCACTGACGATGGACCCAGACGGGTCAGAAAGTACTCTGGACCAACATGTACACTATGGCAATTTCATCAGTCAATTTCCTTCCGAGATTAAGATTTTAATCCGGAAAATTAAAGGGATCAACACTAAAATAACCAGACAAAAATTGTTGGTTATTTTTAATATATATGTATATATATATATATATATATATATATATATATATATATATATATATATATATATATATATATATATATATATTAAAATAATACTTTAAAGATATAAATAATATCTTTAGCCAGTAGACTATCAGGATAAAAACAAAGCTCAATATAGTGTACAGAGCAATAATAAGTCTTCTGAACTGTTTCTATGGTTTTATTATTAAATTGCATACAGCCTGAATACACTCTTCACTGTCATCTACTGCATCGATAGCAAGCAAATTTCCCGCCTGGATGACTTTTTTTCATTTTGGACTACCAATCACCACCTGGACTGTTTTTAAATCGACTTTTTTTACATTTTTCTTGAAATTGTTTTAAACTTCATGATTTTGATGAACTGTAAATTACATATCTGATGAAAACGGACCACCGCTTGAAACGCGTTATATAAAATGATAAAATGATAAAACAACAAAATAATAAATAAATGTTGAAAAAAACATTCTACAAATATGTTGGTAGCCTTACTCCTTTACATATATACTTTTCTCTCGTTGGAACTGCACTAATACTGCACTACCCTCTTTATATATATATATATATATATATATATATATATATATATATATATATATATATGCATATAAAATCTTAACCAATACTCATCACTGTGGCTAGATATAACTGTACCACCGGTCGCAGGATTCTAACGCCGAACAAAACTTACCTTTGACCTTTGTCCGCCGCTTCTGTACATACGGCTACTTAGACCGCTATACACCGGAGAAAGAGAAACATTCCTATTATTAATTGAAAGAATATAGTAAGTCTTCAGAGAGATCTCGTTTCACTTGAGAAACTTTTGCAATGATGCTTTTGTCAGCTGTTACTATTTCCATTACAGTGTGTTCTTTCTTGAATGGAGCTTTACATAATCATTTCTAAAAAATAGTTTAAAGATCCACATACATATATGTTTCATCTTGATCAAGAATCATCAGTGTGGCTTGATATAATAGTACTACCGGTGGCAGGATTCGAATCCAACCTTAATTCTAAACGTGCAGAGGAAAGCTGTTGGCGTTGAGAGCTCTACGGGAAAAAATTAAATAGATTTGAAATCAAATTAATTTTTGTTTAAATCTTGTATCAAACCGTTCGTCTTTAATTTTATTAGTGTCAACATTAATATTTTTTATTTTTTTGTTTTTTAAATTAAATATTAATTAATATCGTAAAAAATTAGTTTTTATTTTGTTCATATTCTAATTAAAACTGCAACCATAATGACTTTCCAGCCATATTAATTTTTGTTTAAATCTTGTATCAAACCGTTCGTCTTTAATCTTATTAGTGTCAACATTAATATTTTTTAATTATTTCATTTTTTAAAAATTAAATATTGGTTAGTATCGTAAAACATTAGGGTTTATTTTGTTCCTATTCTAATTAAAACTGCAACCATAATGACTTGCCAGCCATATTAATTTTTGTTTAAATCTTGTATCACACCGTTCGTCTTTAATTTTATTAGTGTCAACATTAATATTTTTTAATTATTTCATTTTATTTAAATTAAATATTGGTTAGTATCGTAAAAAATAGTTTTTATTTTGTTCCTATTCTAATTAAAATTGCAACCATAATGACTTGCCAGCCATATTAATTTTTGTTTAAATATTGTATCAAACCGTTCGTCTTTAATTTTATTAGTGTCAACATTAATATTTTTTATTTTTTTGTTTTTTAAATTAAATATTAATTAATATCGTAAAAAATAGTTTTTATTTTGTTCCTATTCTAATTAAAACTGCAACCATAATGACTTGCCAGCCATATTAATTTTTGTTTAAATCTTGTATCAAACCGTTCGTCTTTAATTTTATTAGTGTCAACATTAATATTTTTTATTTTTTTGTTTTTTAAATTAAATATTAATTAATATCGTAAAAAATAGTTTTTTATTTTGTTCCTATTCTAATTAAAAATGCAACCATAATGACTTGCCAGCCATATTAATTTTTGTTTAAATCTTGTATCAAACCGTTCGTCTTTAATTTTATTAGTGTCAACATTAATATTTTTTAATTATTTCATTTTTTAAAATTAAATATTAATTAATATCGTAAAAAATAGTCTTTATTTTGTTCATATTCTAATTAAAACTGCAGCCATAATGACTTGCCAGCCATATTAATTTTTGTTTAAATCTTGAATCAAACCGTTCGTCTTTAATTTTATTAGTGTCAACATTAATATTTTTTAATTATTTCATTTTTTTAAATTAAATATTAATTAATATCGTAAAAAATAGTCTTTATTTTGTTCATATTCTAATTAAAACTGCAGCCATATTGACTTGCCAGCCATATTAATTTTTGTTTAAATCTTGAATCAAACCGTTCGTCTTTAATTTTATTAGTGTCAACATTAATATTTTTTAATTATTTCATTTTTTAAAATTAAATATTAATTAATATCGTAAAAAATAGTCTTTATTTTGTTCATATTCTAATTAAAACTGCAGCCATAATGACTTGCCAGCCATATTAATTTTTGTTTAAATCTTGAATCAAACCGTTCGTCTTTAATTTTATTAGTGTCAACATTAATATTTTTTAATTATTTCATTTTTTAAAATTAAATATTAATTAATATCGTAAAAAATAGTCTTTATTTTGTTCATATTCTAATTAAAACTGCAGCCATATTGACTTGCCAGCCATATTAATTTTTGTTTAAATCTTGAATCAAACCGTTCGTCTTTAATTTTATTAGTGTCAACATTAATATTTTTTAATTATTTCATTTTTTAAAATTAAATATTAATTAATATCGTAAAAAATAGTCTTTATTTTGTTCATATTCTAATTAAAACTGCAGCCATAATGACTTGCCAGCCATATTTTACTTCATTATTAATTCTTTACCAAAAAAATAAATTTAAATCTCTCATTAGATGAGCAGACAAATGACATACTACTTGAATTTGATTTGATGGTAAAATAATTTATATCGCAATTTATATCGATCTTATTTTATATCGATCTTATTTTATATTAACTAGGTTTACATTGAAAGGGATTGAATTATTTTTCGTAGACAAAAATTTTTTTCTTAGAGAATGAAAATGTTGCCCGGGATGTTAAACATCAAATGTTCTATCTGAATAAAAATTTGGTTTTTTTTATTGTCGTCCATCAACGTTTACAGTGTTTAAATTGTCACGTGACTTCAACTAACCAATCAAATGATGACGCGGAGGCTAAACATTTGAAACATAATTACATTAAAAAAAAAACAACGTTTGCGTTGAATATTGTAAGATTGTTTTAATATTAAGATATGAATAAGTTAAAGATTAAAATATACAATTTATTCACTAAACCCTTTAATTTAAAATGTAATATGGCCATTCAAAAAATAAATTTTCAAACTGGGATAAGCGATATTGTCAAAGATATTTTCCATGCATCTTTTGGATTATGCTTCCAACTTTTTCTATGGAAGTCACCCCAGACAAGGCATGAAACCACTTGATGTAAGGAGCTAACAAGAACGAAGGATGATTAACGCAAAGACAATAGATGCCTATTGACCTTAACCCTAACCCTATTGACCATAACCCTAACCCTAACTCTAACCCTAACCTTAACCTTAACCCTAACCCTAACCATATTGACCTTTACCCTAACCCTAACCCTTACCCTATTGACCTTAACCCTAACCCTAACCCTACCCTTAACTTTAACCCTAACCCTAATCCTATTGACCTTAACCCTAACCCTAACCCTATTCACCTTAGTTCTGAGAAGACCAAGGTTATAGATATATAGTCAGCAGAAAGAGAATTCCACAAGCCTGCAGTTTTTGGAAAGAAGCTTCTGGAATAGGAAGATGTATTATAACGAGGTATCTGAACAGCGAATTGATGAAGACCACTAGACCAACGAGTCAAACGAGCTGGAACAAAAGAAGCACTGTATAAATCAGATCATTCTGCAAAACATAATATTATTTATAGAAAAAAACTAGCAAAATCTCGTCTGTGAGAGAGAGAGAGAGGGTACAGAGAAGAAGAAAGGGTGAGACCAACCAAATTACAGATATGCTTCTCAACCTTATCAAGAACCCGCAAATGGGACAGAAATTCACCAGTCCAAAAAACGACAACACGAACTAATATAGTGTTTTAATTCGTCCAAGAATTGCATATGTTCCAAGTTTTAATAGTTAGCCGCTTTTTATTTCACAATCGGCAATCACGAAGTTGGAAGTTTGTGTCAACAGCGTTTCTGTGCGAGGAAAAATAAATTGTCTTTGTTTTGTCATGGGACAAAAAAAGGTTTTAAGTTCACAACCATTTTTATAGCCACTGGATAATGGCCGCCGGCTAAATACGGACTGGATTATTCCGCTTGAGTGAACTCTTTTGTCAGGAAAGATAAGATAGGCGGTGAACCGTCTGCACTGCTTTGCAGAACATTGTCAGATTTCTATCTCTGGTCGAGCGTGGTAAAATGGCGATTGAAACAATGGCGGCAAAACACAGATTAGTAATAGACTAATGGACAGAAACTTACTTTTTAGGTTAGATATTATACACATAAAAAAGCATATATATATATATATATATATATATATATATATATATATATATATATATATATATATAGAGAGAGAGAGAGAGAGAGAGAGAGATAGAGATAGATAGATAGATAGATACGTATATATATATATATGTATGTATACATACAGTAGTATACAAATATACTTATGACAAGACAGTAAATTATATATATATATATATATATATATATATATATATATATATATATATATATATATATATATGAGAAAAGAAGGATGAAGGTAATCCGACGTGATGGGAAATGAAAAGGAAAAAAACAAAAAGGATTTTTTTTTTTATATATTCATCAACGTTTCGTCTTTATTTTTAAGACTTCTTCAAGATGATAATATTAAGAAAAATGTCATGCAAGTACGTGAAAATACTGGGTTTACATGATGGGTTGATGGGAAGAAATCACAGAGCCACCCCCTCCACTTTCCCCATCTCTCCACTTCTTCACTCACTGCCATCCACATCATTCCCGCTCAACCCCACCCTTCCACTTCTTTACTCACTGCCATCCACATTACTCCTGCTCACCCCTACCCCTCCACTTTTTTCACTCAGAACCATCCACATTTATTTCATTCCATGCTACTGACTTCACTAAGCCCAGACCCCGGTCCTACTGCTCCTAGCAGTGGCTACTACTTCTTCCCATCAACCCATCATGTCAACCCAATATTTTCACGTACTTGCATGACATTTTTCTTAATATCATCATCCTGAAGAAGTCTTAAAATAAAGACGAAACGTTGATAAATATATAAAAATCATCATTTTTGAATTTTCCTTTTCATTTCCCATATATATATATATATATATATATATATATATATATATATATATATATAGTTTGAATTACCTACTAGACACAATTCTCAAGTGTCTTCGGTCTCTCTGTACAAGGGTTTGTCAGGATAACCTGACATGAGGATACTTCCCATACAAGTAAACCCTGGCCAAATATTCAAAATAACATAGTATTCGAAGCCCAAATAAGAACCCCTCGATACGGCTACACACTGGCTCATACGAGGAATGGCGCATCTTTTCGAAATAATGTTACCTAAAGTAACAGCGCTTAGCTGTATACTCCACCAGACTAGATGAATTCTTGTTCTGGAATCAAGTAAGACCAAGAGACAACGAGAAAGATATACTATAACATATTTAACTGGTAAATTGGGGAGAGGAAAATTAATGTTATTGACTTCTTTTCTAACTTAACGTTTGAGAGATAAATGAGAACTTTAATAGAATATTCGAATATCTATGTATTTTATATAGAGATCAAGTGTTAGCCACAGGTAGGGGTCTCCTTGATTTCTGAGAATTTCGACTACAGTAAAATGCAACTATGTATATATATATATATATATATATATATATATATATATATATATATATATATATATATATATATATTTAGATTCCCGAAACAGTTTTTCATGGTAAACAACTGATGATCCCTTAAAATAGTGTTAGAAATAAACTAATATAATAACTGTAAAAAATAAATTGACTTACATGAGTGATTTTCCACTGGAAGACTTGGGACTATAAGGTTTTTTTTTTGTTTTTTTTAATATAGTTTTAATGGTTGAGAAACTTCCGAGACTATATATATATATATATATATATATATATATATATATATATATATATTTTTATATATATATATATATATATATATATATATATATAGAGAGAGAGAGAGAGAGAGAGAGAGAGAGGGGGAGAGAGAGAAAGAGAGAGAGGGATAGAGAGAGAGACAGACAGACAGAGAGGGAGAAAGGGAGAGATAACATTATTTGCGTGCATATGTATTTAAACGTTTGTTTTGCTCAAAGTGTTTGTTTGGATTTGGTAAAAACTGAGGAGTTGTCGTTTCATTTAGTGTCTATGAATGAGGCGCTGTTGGTGTTTCTATCGGTAAAACATTTTGGCTTCGAAAAAATGTCTAATATTTATTGAAAAACGTCTGCCTTGCAGAAACGACAAATTCCTTGGGTCAATGAGTTTTTTTTCTTTTTTTAAATAAATAAAAGCAAACGAAAATCAAAATACGGAAGATTCAATGTTTTTTTTTTCGTACAATGGCAATAAATGCTATCATGGGGCCGAAGTCTGAGAACAAATACACAATACACCTTTCCCTCATACCCCCTCTATTTATCTCCCCTCCCTCTCTCTCTCTCTCTCTCTCTTTCTCTCTCTCTTTCTCTCTCTTTCTCTCTCTTTCTCTCTCTCTTTCTCTCTCTCTCTCACACTCTCTCACTCTCTCTCTTTCTCTCTCTACCCCTCTCTGTTTCTCTCTCTCCCTTTCTCTCTCTCTCTCTCACTCTCTCTCTCTTTCTCTCTATCTTTCTCTTTCTCTCTCTCACTCTCTCTCTTTCTCTCTCTCTCTTTTTCTCTCTCTCTTTCTCTCTCTCTTTCTTTCTCTTTCTCTCTCTCCCCCTCTCTCTCTTTCTCTCTCTCCCTTTCTCTCTCTCTTTCTCTCTCTCTTTCTCTCTCTCTCTTTCTCTCTCTCTCTTTCTCTTTCTCTCTCTTTCTCCCTCTCTTTCTCTCTTACTCTCTCTCTCTTTCGCTCTCTCTTTCTCTCTCTTTCTCTCTCTCTCTTTCTCTCTCTCTCTTTCTCTCTCTCCCCCATCTCTCTTTCTCTCTGTTTGTAAATATTATGTTGTTTTTTTCTGTAAGTAGAATAAAGTCTCTATTTAAATATGTCTTGGTAAAAAAATATGTATTCATGTTGCTGTGTGTATATATCTGTTCGTCACGCAAGACTTAGGAGGGAGTGTTATAGTAAGTTACTAACGCACGCATAAACTCTCCCAGCTATAAATATCAGCACGTACCCGTTTTAGGGAAGTCAGACATCCCTGACATTCGGATCGAACAGTCTCGCTGGTAACCCTGTCATTTGTATATATTAAGTCTCTATTTAAATATGTGCGTTTAAATTGTAAGATCAAACATGTTTGCCCGTGTTGCTGTGTGTATCTATCTGCTCGCCACGCTATATAATACAAAGCAGCAGCAGCAACAGCAGCAGCCACAGCAGCAGCAGCAGCAACAAAAGCAGCAACAGCAGCAGAAGGCTTCCCCTAAATTGTAATCTTCCCCTAAATTCTTTTCTTACCGTAAGAGGTGGTGGCAATATTGTAGTTCCAGAGATACTTGCGGCTGATTGGTTTCCAGTGAAAATCCAAAAGGTCTGAACATCAGGATCCGTCATCCTCTGGTCATTTCTGCCTCTAGGTATGGCAAACAAAACTGTATCAGTCGCCGAACCGCAAATTCATGCAACAATGTTGGGAGAATACGTTGGGAGAATAAACAGGAGTTGAGCTTTGTTTTATAATGTTTGCAGACATATGATGTTTTTATTTGTAAAATCAATAAACTGTCTGTTTAAATATGTATACGTAATTTGTATGTGTATATGTCTGATACTTTTTAGACAGGCCTCGTATATATATATATATATATATATATATATATATATATATATATATATATATATATGTATATATATATATATATATATATATATAGCTTTGAGTCATTTAAAAAAAAATTTTTAAAAGAAGTAAAATTCAGTTTAAATTTCCAGAGAAACTAACTAAATCCAAGATATTGCAGACTTAACATTCGTTGGAAAATTAATAAATAAACAAGTATATATAAAAATATATAAAAAAATAAGTCAATAAAAAAAACTAGGGGGGGGGGTTAAGTATCTAAGAGTGAAACAAAAACAGGAGACCTTAAGCGTCTAATATTAACACGGGGATCATCAGCTCTTTACCATGTAACTGTTTCGGAGATTTAAAAACAGGACAGTTATAATATTCATGGCTCTCCAATGGTACTGATAAACTACCATTTCCCCAATAATCAAAGTGTCGAAATAATTCAGCTTAAAATTTCACTAATATATACATAAATAAATAATAATAATAATAATAAAATAATAATAATATATTACTCTTAAAACTACCGTATGATATGATAATTTGCATATCAAATAACATTAATTATAACAATAATAATAATAAAAATAATCAAAAAATAATAATACTACATATATATATATATATATATATATATATATATATATATATATATATATATTACTATTTCATGTATCCACATAAAATTTTATAAGGAGATATAATTTTTTATGCATCAATTTTCAGTATTTACTTCAACAGTGCTCGATACGTAAGTAGAGCTAGGTATGAAACGCGGAAGCCTCTGTGTAGCTTAATTGCCATAAATATATTTTCATAGCTTACTATATATATATATATATATATATATATATATATATATATATATATATATATATATATATATAGTATGTTTAAGAAAGCAATGGAAAGTGTTGGGTAAGTTGTAAGCTGGAAGGAACAAAAATAATAAATCGAAATGGGACTTACTATTTATTTTTTCTTAAAATCTTACATAACAGCAAGTGTGATGTTGGCTGTTTGTGTGTTGTCCGAGTTATTATTAAAAATCATTTATTTAATATTTCTGGAAAATCTTCCGTTTGTCAAAAATAATAAATTCCAAAGGAAAAATCAGTCTGTGTAGAAAATTCATTAAAATGGATGCCAGAGTGTAGGGTAGGGGCAAACCAGTCCCGCAGAGAATAGAAATTAATAAATTTTAAAATTATGTTTTGTATATAAATGTAGTGTTCAAAGATATGTTTGTAATATTAGATAAATGATAGGTATTGTATGGTGATTAATTAACTGTTAGTTTTGATAATATATTTTTTTTATTTGTTTTTGCGTGTTGTTTTATTTTCGTATTTATTTTTTCAAACAAATTACCATTCTCTCTCCGTCTGTCTGTCTGTCTGTCTGTCTGCCTCTCTCTCTCTCTCTCTCTCTCTCATATATATATATATATATATATAGGGGAGAGAGAGATGTGTGTTTTTCGTTCCATCCTCACTTCTCTCTCATTTACAAATAGCTGGGATATCTTAGTGTATATTTAATTCTACCAATGTATATTTAATTCTACCAATGTATATTCAATTCTACTAATGTATATTTAATTCTACCAATGTATATTCAATTTAACCAACGTATATTCAATTCTACTAATGTATATTCAATTCTACCAATGTATATTCAATTCTACCAATGTATATTTAATTCTACCAATGTATATTTAATTCTACCAATGTATATTCAATTCTACCAATGTATATTCAATTCTACCAATGTATATTTAATTCTACCAATGTATATTTAATTCTACCAATGTATATTCAATTCTACCAATGTATATTTAATTCTACCAATGTATATTTAATTCTACCAATGTATATTCAATTCTACCAATGTATATTCAATTCTACCAATGTATATTTAATTCTACCAATGTATATTCAATTCTACCAATGTATATTCAATTCTACCAATGTATATTTAATTCTACCAATGTATATTCAATTCTACCAATGTATATTTAATTCTACCAATGTATATTTAATTCTACCAATGTATATTTAATTCTACCAATGTATATTTAATTCTACCAATGTATATTCAATTCTACCAATGTATATTCAATTCTACCAATGTATATTAAATTCTACCAATGTATATTTAATTCTACCAATGTATATTCAATTCTACCAATGTATATTTAATTCTACCAATGTATATTTAATTCTACCAATGTATATTCAATTCTACCAATGTATATTTAATTCTACCAATGTATATTTAATTCTACCAATGTACATTTAATTCTACCAATGTATATTCAATTCTACCAATGTATATTTAATTCTACCAATGTATATTTTATTCTACCAATGGGTCACCCTAAAAACATCGGGTATGTCTGCTTGTATACATACGCAGAGAGGAGGTGCGAAAACAAAAAACTCAACAATCTGTTCGCATCTAGATATCGACAAACGCGCATGCATATTCGCCCGCCCAATTTCCTA
>OY744546.1:54811892-54814392 GCA_963556195.1 Sepiola atlantica | reverse complement strand
TATATATATATCAGTACCACTGGAGAGCCATGAATTTTATAATTGTTCTGTTTTTAAATCTCCGAAACAGTTACATGGTAAACAGCTGATGATACCCGTTTAATACGTCACAGTTCAAGTTAAGGTCCTCTGTTTTTCTTCTTCTTCTTCCTTTACTTCTTGTCCCCTTCCGCCTATACTCCCCTTCTCTTCTTCTTCTATTTTTTCTTATTATTAATTTTCTCCCTCCTCTTTCATTTATCCTACCTCATCTTTTTTTGCTTCTTCATCTTTCCGTTCGTTCTCTTGTCTCATTCTTCTTTTTATTCCTCTTCCTTTTCTTCTTCCTCCAATTCTTTCTTTCTCTTCCGCATCTTCTTCCTCTTCTCACTCTTTCTCTTCTTCTTCTTCTTCTTCTTCTTCTTCTTCTTCTTCTTCTTCTTCTTCTTCTTCTTCTTCCTGTACTGTTTTTCTCTTTTTCTTTCTCTTCTTCCCCCTCTTCTCCCCTTTCCTCTTCTTCTTCTTGTTCTTGTTCTTCTTCTTCCTCTTCTCACTCTTTCTATTCTTTTTCTTCTTCTTTTTCGTCTTCTTCTTCCTTTTCTTTTTATTCTACTTCCTCTTCTTCTTCTTCTTCTTCTTCATATTGTTCTTTCTCTTCTTCTTCATTTTCTCCCTCCTCTTTCATTTAATCCTACTTCATCTTTTCTTACTTCTTCATCTTTCTGTTCTCTTCCTTGTCTCATTCTTCTTTTTATTCCTCTTCCTTTTCTTCTTCCTCCAATTCTTTCTTTCTCTTCCTGTCCTCTCCTTCAACTTCTTCTTCCTCTTCTCACACTTTCTCTTCTTCCTCTATTCTCTTTCTTCTTCCTCTTCTTCTCCCCTTTCCTCTCCTTCTACTACTTCTTTTTCTTCCTCTTCTCACACTTTCTCTTCTTCTTTCTCTCTTCTTTTTCTTCTTCCCTTTTCTTTCCTTGTTCTCCTTGTTCTTCCTCTTCTTCCTATTCTTCTTCTTCCTCTTTCTTTATATCCTTGAATCATTTCCTTCTCTTTAAATGCATTTTCACCTTCATTCTGAGCAGATGTTTTCCGTGCTTTTTGGCTGATTTGCTTCGCTTTGTCAAATCCTCTCCTTTTTTTAATTCCATCTCTTCTGCAAATAAAATGGCTGGTGTTTCGAACTCAACACCAGAATCTTTACGAAAGATAATCCTTAAAGAAAATAGCAATGTTTATTGAGATCCCTTCCCTCAGAAACGGGTCGACCTTTTTGCATCCGAGCAATAATCGCTGCATGACGGTTACGGGTGTTGTCCATTGTGCGCATGTGTGTCGGCCATCTTGTTTTTCGTCTGATATTTGTATTAAGACGCATTCACGTTGCGCATGCTCAGAACACTCACGTGACCTACAGCCGTTTCGATTTAAACAATTTTAAGTCGCTCTTTTACATTCAAACACATTAAATCCTCAAATGCAAAATGTTGAACTTCATATTTTAAAAACTCAAATTCAAATTACAAAAAGTTCATTCTGAAGTTTAAAAACTTTGACTAAAAATTAAAATATTCATAGTATACGAAAATTAAAATCAAGATATATTGATACTAAACCTTATGTCTAGAATCATTATTCGAACTTTTGATTAAAATTCATTTAATGATTTTGACGCTAGAACATGTCTTAAATTCAAGGATTAAGCTTAGGATGTCTTAATAAGAAGCTGAAATTCATGGAATCGTGTTCCGTTGGTGTTTAATGACAATATATCGAATTTAATGCAAATCTGAAATATTTGATTAAAATACCCCAGAGAAAATAAATTCTGGGGAATATTTATATATATATAATTTATGCTTAATACCTATTGTTAAAATTTCAAAAAAATAATAGGTATCTAAATTTTCATAAAGGGTTTCTGTCCCCCTTTTCCCGTTTTGTCTAAATATAAATTACACTAAATATAGCCCACATTACCACCCCATACGCCTAGCAGCTGTGTTTTAAAATTTATAGTGACCAGTTAATTTGTTTAGGAGTGAATCGTGTACATACAAATATATAAATATATACACATAACAAAGTGTATATGAATACATTATATATATATATATATATATATATATATATATATATATATATATATAGTAACATCATGAATGAGGGTTTTTTTTTTGTTGTTTTATGGCATATCAACCCTTTTCGGATTATTTAATGCCAAATCCGGTCATGCTAGTAAAAGTTTTTATGCTTCAAGTTCTTTATTATTCCAGTTCTAAATATTTATTTATGGTGTTTGATTTGGCTGTTTTGTAGAAGAAAAAAATGTTGTTTTTGGCCTTGCAGAACGTGATTGCGTTTTGCAAAGGAAAAGGAAAAAAAACAAGTTAAAAAAAAATGTTTTTAAGATAAATAAATTATTTATTTAAAAAAAAAATAATTTGCGTTGTGAAGGTTTTCTAAATATTTCATAAAAAAATATTCTCTTTATCTTTGCCATTTCGCCAACGCATCTAATGTGTGA
>OY744546.1:54769392-54809392 GCA_963556195.1 Sepiola atlantica | reverse complement strand
TTTGTTCGTTCTTCATTTTTTATATGTATTTTACTTGGATTTTCTTCGTCTGAATTTATCGTCTGCCAGTCTTCAATTTATCGTTTGGCAGTTTTCGTGTCGTCAAATCTGGGGCGTCTCCGAGACCTGCCCGAATGTTGACGACGCGAAATCACGGAAACACGGTTCATTCTCTATAAGAGTACCCATAAGAGTACCCAAGTTTTGAAAAATATAATGCAATGGTTTGTGAGCTGTTTTCAAAAATGTGTGGCACGTAAGGGACATTTGGTTGAATGACATACATTTATAATATATATTGTTAATTTTGTATCAGTTTTCTTAGAATCAGAAATACAGGTTCCATGTTATGAACATTTTTAAATTGATGATGACTTTTTGAAGATCTTGTATATTTTATTATCGTTCCTTTGTTCATATTCTACCATTCCGTTTCCCTATAACTGCTTTTTCACTCGCTCCTTTTCCCCCTTTGTTTTCACTCTATCCTCGAACTCCCCCTTTCCCTACTCCTATGGTTAACTATCCTCTAAACCAACACCCTACATTTGACTCCCGAACAATAATATGCACATTATATCAGTCCCTAACCCTAACCCTAACCCCCAGAGTGGCAACTCCGTAACCCCATCCGTTGTCACATAAACATATGGAAATATTCTAACCCCACCAACTGCAATGATTGACCCCCCACTCTTCCCCAATGCGCTTCTCATAAAGTCCACTACCTGACCACCATTCGAACCACAACTAACTCTCGCGATCAGATCAGCTACGTGTCCCCCCTTCCCCGAGGGCGCAAGACTGGTTCTATCGTCGACACACAGCGAACAGATGCCACGGATCGTCGTGTGTGCTTCTTTTTGGCGCCCGTCTCGGCCGATGCGATTTCATTAGGGCCATAGACAAATTAATCTATGTGATGAGCGTGATTCTTCGTTAATTTAAACAGGGGGAAAACAATTACGCTGTGTGTGCTGTGTCGGCTGATCCCCATCGAACGACCATCAATCATTCCACGGTGATGGCACATCATCGCCGTCGGAGAGCCACGCCCAGTCTGCCAGCGCTGGCAAAGGCCCCAGACAATGAAACAGACTCTTTATGACGGCCAAACACTCACAAACAGTAAACACACACACGCACATAAACCCATACATATTTGCTAGCAAGCTCACACTCCTCACACACACACAAAACATATATAAATTCGGGTTACCGAAGTTAAGCTTTTGGCTAAGATCAAAGTGTAGTATCTGTTCCGATGAATACTGCACCCCATAGACTGGTATTGTCTTGGCCTCCGGGGCTTGATTTACGCCGGTCTATGGTCTGTCCTGTGCAGTTCTAGGAGGTCCACCCTCCCAGGCTTCGTATCCCCTCTTTGGGGAGGAGTAAGTTTATTGCTTACTGCCTGAGGCGCCCCTACCGGGGAATGGCGACGGGGCTGCCCAGGCAATTTTTAAACCCCACTTTCCCGATCCGACCGTGGGTCACATCTTACTTGTGGGAGTAAGATAAAAACTGGCCTTGTGCCTAACTCCTGGAGAGGAGTAAATCAATACTCTGAGATTGATCATTACTTAGATGAGTTGCCTTTTTTTTAATTGGTAACCATTTATCCAGGCGAAAAACAACTTGAGGATAAGGGTTAATGCGATCAAATGAATGTCAGTTAAGAAATGAAAAATCATGAGAGGACAGGAATATGTGGATATTGCATTTGAAGACAACCATGGTATCATCCGGGGGGAAGCAGTACCGTGGTAACGTGTTCAATAGACAAGAAGACGGAAGCACACGGACGAAGAAATTAGAATTTTTTTTCGTTGTGGTAGTAAAAAAGTTCTTGCTGTGAATGTCTTGCAGAGGATACCAGAGATTAGAGTTCACTAGAGAACCTTCCATAGAAATAACGATAGAGCAGAAAAAGACTAGCAACGTATCTTCTGTAAAAAAGGGCCTGCAAAGAACAGAAGTTATTACCACTTTGAATTGGATTTTCAAAAATACCCAGGTGTTGTAAACTTGACGGTAGACCCGGCTGTATATCACTTTTTCTAACATACATGATGATCTATCCCTACTCCCTTATTGGTGAAATAGTAGGATAGACTACACTTTATAGCTTTGGTAGAGCAACTAGTCCCTAAAGTTCGACATGTGGTCGTTTTTTACAGCTTCCTCCCAAAAGGGGCATTCTCAATAGTGACAAAAATATAAATTGCCTCGAAAGTATTATTTTTAAAGAGAGATTGGAAATCACAACATTCCTTTCAGCTAACGTCAATAAGGCCAACAATAGACAGCGATAAAGGCGATTCATAAAACGTCTGGAATCGATATCGATTTGGAATTCTGACCAAAATAAGACAATTTTGTATTAATCGGACGGACAATGGGACAATTAGAATCTAGGGCAAGTGGGCCAGAAAATCTGACGTGGTATGACGTCAACCATAAAAAAAGTCCCTTTGACACTGAAGAGATGTTGCAAGCTTCTTTTTACTGTATCGTTATGTTCATGGTCGGTGCTCTACTTAGCTCCAATATCTGCTCCCACGAAGTAAAACATTCACAGCAAGAACTCGCCTAACTACAACCACAGCAAATCACTTTTTCTTCTCTCTCTATCTCTATATCTCTCTCTATATATCTCTCTCTCTATCTCTCTCTCTCTATCTATCTCTCTCTCTATCTCTCTTTATCTGTACCAAAAGAAAAACAATCAGAACTTCCATGAACAAAGTTTTTTTCTTAGAACATACCACGAGTCTGCTTTCCAACCGACTACAATGACGACACGCGAGGTGAAAGTTTATGCAAAAAGCCGGATATTGTCAGTTGTCTTATGTGTGAAATAAATGAAAAATAAAAAAAATGGCTATTTTTATACAACCTTAACTTTCTTTCATTTTTACTGGTAAGTACTTCAAAAACAACAGGCACTCAACCAAACCGGCAACTGCTAATTATATTTTAGTTTTTTTTTCTTGTTTTTTTTAAAAAACATATTTAACCCCAAACAGGCAGGCCGCCATTGTAGACGTAAATGGCTACTGAGAATTAGGGTGTAGGTTTTAGGTGTCATCCTAAGTTGGGAGCTGTGTAGCGATATTTCTGTTTGCATTAGTGTTAAACTTCTGCATGTCAATAGAGTCGTGGAAACAGGGAGCAGGGAGGGAGTTCCAGAGGCCGGCAACACGAGGAAAGAAGCTATTGAAGTAGAAGGCTCTCCGGCATCTGGGGACCTCCACAGTGAATGGATGGGATTTAGCTGATTGTCGAGTTGGTCTAGTGTATTTTTGTCGAGGGGGCACCAGAGCAGTAAGCTCATCAGAGCACAATTCATTGAAGTATTTGTAAAACAGGCACAAGGAAGCAAGATTGCGGCGGTGGGACAGGGGCGGTAGCTTGGTGGATAGTGAGGGTACTATTAAGTTGGCGACTCTTTTTTGGACCTTGTCTAAGAGGGAGAGACTAGTGGATGATGCACCAGCCCATATGTGGCCACAATACTCCATGCATGGGCGGATGACGGCTTTGTAGAGATACAGGATGATAGTTTACTGGACCAGGTGCCAAAGAGATGGAGAGAGAGAGAGAGAGTGTGTGTATGTGTGTGTGAGAGAGAGAGAAGGAGAGAGAGAGAGAGATAGATAGATAGAAAGTGAATAATTGAGGAGAGAGATGTGTTTAACGAGTCAAATGATTCAGAATATATAAAGAGACAAGTTTTAAAAGAAATCTTCGGAGAATTTGAACATTTTTTTCTTTTTATGGAGGGGGAATCTCGGTGTGCAAGAGTAGTAGTAGTAGTAGTAGTAGTAGTAGTAGTAGTAGTAGTAGTAGTAGTAGTAGTAGTAGTAGTAGTAGTAGTAAGAATAAAAAGAATGACAATATTAAGAAGAATATGAATAATAAGGAGGAGGAGGAGGAGGAGAAGAAGAAGAAGAAGAAGAAGAAGAAGAAGAAGAAGGAGAAGGGGAAGAAGAAGAAGAAGAAGAAGAAGAAGAAGAAGAAGGAGAAGAAGAAGAAGAAGAAGAAGAAGAAGAAGAAGAAGAAGAAGAAGAACAAGGAGAAGAAGAAGAAGAAGAAGAAGAAGAAGAAGAAGAAGAAGAAGAAGAAGAAGAAGAAGAAGAAGAACAAGGAGAAGGAGAAGGAGAAGAAGAAGAAGAAGAAGAAGAAGAAGAAGAAGAAGAAGAAGGAGAAGAAGAAGAAGAAGAAGAAGAAGGAGAAGAAGAAGAAGAAGAAGAAGAAGGAGAAGAAGAAGAAGAACAAGGAGAAGAAGAAGAAGAAGAAGAAGAAGGAGGAGAAGAAGAAGAAGAAGAAGAAGAAGAAGAAACAAAGACAAGAAATTAATCAATAAAAGAAAGTAACAGATTAATAAAAATACCGAAAGAAAGAAAAAGAAACATGAAAGAAGAAAATGATGAATGAAAATAATAAAAGACAAACTGAGAAAAAAAAAAGAAACTGAAAATAAGAAATTTAAGAAATTAAAGAAATTTAAGAAATGCAAAATGAAAACGAATTACAAAGAGAGAAAGCAGAAGGAAAAAAAGAAGGAAATGAAAACAAAAATAAGAAATGAAAGAAAGGAAAAGAAAGAAGAGAAAAATATAAATAACAATTATAATAACAAAAGAAATGAACGAACAATTACAATAATGAAAAGAAAAAAGAACTAAAAGAAAAAAGTAAAAGAAAGTAAGGGAAGAAGAAGAAGAAGAAGAAGAAGAAGAAGAAGAAGAAGAAGAAGAAGAAGAAGAAGAAGAAGAAGAAGAAAGGAAGAGGGAGTGGGGAAGAGAAAGTTGATCCACAACAAGAGATAATGACAACATGTCCAAATGGGATCGCAAATCCATCGGTACATACAGTAAGACGATTACTTTTTCCGGTTGAGAGGGTTTTATCATTTTAGTATTTTAGCATTTTAGTATTCATTATTGTGAAGAAGACGCAATTTGACTGCGAAATAAAAATTTCGCAGTCAAATTGCGTCTTCTTCACAAAGGCCCACGAGTAAACAGAAGTCATTGCTGGGATGGGAGAGAGAAGGGAGAGAGAAAGAAAAGGAGAGAGACGGGGGGGCAGGAGGAGAGAATGGAGAGAGAGAAGGGAGAGAGAGAGGGAGGGGACAGGGTGTATGGTAGTAAAGGGAGAGAGAGAAGGGAGAGAGATACAGGGAGAGAGAGAGGGAGCGAGAGATAGAGAGAGAAAAGAGATAAAGAAGGGTGAGAGACAGAGATGGGGACAGAGAGATGGGAGAGAGAGGGAGAGAGATAGGGAGAGAGAGAACGAGAGGGAGGGAGAGAGAGAGACAGGGAGAGAAAGAGAAGGGAGAGCGAAAGGAGAGAGAAGGGAGAGAGAGACAGGGAGAGAGAAAGGGGGCGAGAGATAGAGAGAGAGAAAGGAGAGAATGAAGGGCGAGAGACAGAGATGGGGACAGAGAGATGGGAGAGAGAGCGAGAGAGAAAACGAGAGAGAGGGGGAGAGAGAGAGACAGGAAGAGAAAGAAAAGGGGGAGCGAAAGGAGAGAGACGGGACAGAGAGACAGTGAGAGAGACAAGAGAGAAGGGAAAAGGAAAGAAATGGGGACAGAGGGATGGGAGAGAAGGGAGAGAGAGACAGGGAGAGAGAAGGAGAGAGAGAGGGGTCAGAGAGAAAGACAGGGAGAAAGAGAGGGAGAGAGAATGGAGAGAGAGAAGGGGGAGAGACAGAGATGGGGACAGAGAGAAGGGGAGAGAAGGGAGAGAGAGACAGGGAGAGAGAGAAAAGGAGAGAGAGAAGGGAGAGAGAGACAGGGAGAAAAAGAGACGGGAGAGAGAGAAGGAGAGAGGGAGAGACAGGGAGAGAGAGAAGGAGAGAGGGAGAGGGAGAAGGGAGAGAGAGAAGTGAGAGAGAGACAGGGAGAGAGAGAAGGGAGAGAGAGAGGGAGAGAGAGAAGGGAGAGAGAGAAGGGAAGAGAGAGAAGGGAAGAGAGAGAAGGGAGAGAGACAGAGATGGGGACAGTGATGGAGGAGGAGAGAAGGGAGAGAGAGAGACAGGGAGAGAGAGAAAGAGAGAGAGAGGGAGAGAGAGACAGGGAGAGAAAGAGACGGGAGAGAGAAAGGAGAGAGGGAGAGGGAGAAGGGAGAGAGAGAAGTGAGAGAGAGACAGGGAGAGAGAGAAGGGAGAGAGAGAAGGGGGAGAGAGGGAGAGAGAGAAGGGAGAGAGAGAAGGGGAGAGAGAGGGAGAGAGAGAGAGGGAGAGAGAGAGAGAGGAAGAGGTGGTCAAGTCGAATTGAAATGTGAAAAATTAATAAAAATAGCTGATTCAAAGTTAGTGACAAACACACAAAAAAGGCGGAAACGGAGAGAGAGAGAGAGAGAAAGAGAGAGAGAGAGAGAGAAGGGGTAGTAGAGGGGGGGAGATGGCAGAGTAAGGGGAGGAAGAGGGGAAGAAAATGGGATATAATGGGAGAAAAAGCGAGAGATGGAAAAGAGAGATAAAGAAAGTAAAAAGACAGTGAGAAACGGAGAAAAAAAACAGACAGTGAGAAAGAGAGAGAGAGAGGGGGGGAGAGAGAGAAAGAGAGAAAGAGAGAGAGAGGGGGAGAGAGAGAGAGAGAGTGGGGCGAGAGATCAAATAAAAATGTTATATTTTAATAAACTTCTTTATAAACCTAGTCCAGATATCTCATCGCGCATCCCATATGACGCGTCTGTCGTCCAATATGAAGCGATGAATCCCTGCGTTGTCGCTATTCCCTCCAATCACTTATTGACAGGCGCTGTGAATGGAGGAGAGGGGGAAGAAATGGGAAAGAGAGAGAAAGAAAGACAGTGAAAATAAGTGAGAGAGCACGCTCGTGCGCATGCCCGTGCGTGTGAGAGAGAGAGAAAGAGAGAGAGAAAGAGAGAGAGAAAGAGAGAGAGAATGAGAGAGAGAGAAAGAGAGAGAGAATGAGAGAGAGAGAGAGAAAGAGAGAGAGAATGAGAGAGAGAGAGAAAGAGAAAGAGAATGAGAGAGAGAGGGGGAAAGAGAGAGAGAATGAGAGAGAGAGAGAGAAAGAGAAAGAGAGAGAGAAAGAGAAAGAGAATGAGAGAGAGAGAGAGAGAGAAAGAGAGAGAGAGAAAGAAAGAGAGAGAGAGAAAGAGAGAGAGAAAGAGGGAGAGCGAGAGAGAGAGAGGGAGAGAGAAATAGAGAGAGAAAGAGCGTACACACCAAATTAACAAATCAACACGAATGAAAACATTATTTTGGATTTAAATGTGGCAAAACCATTTTTTATTGCGATTGTTGTACTTTCAATATACGATCGAAGTACGCCGATCCTCTCGATAATTTCGTATTCCAGCCGATCGCCGTGGTGACGAGTGAAGTGATTGGTCCCGTTCTGTAGAACTTCCTAAAACGCAAATGCCAATGTTGCGCCACACCGAGGACTATCGTGAGTCATCATCAAAGAGGACGATTCGCACCTGCTCCCAGCCTGCCAAGCCAGCAGGGCATCCACTCACTGATGCTGGCAGATCATCATCATCATCATCATCATCATCATCATCATCATCATCATCATCATCATCATCATCATCATCATCAGTGTAACGTCCGTTTTACATGCTGGCATGTGTTGGACGGCTTTTAGAAATTGACTTCAAAGCTAACATATCTCTTACCGGTTGAAATAGATTATTTAGAACAGGACGACAACAAAATAAATTTAACTTTTAGTACTTGTATTGTTAGCGATCAGTTCCGGTTGCGAATTTCAGAACAGATCAGAAATTGCCGAGCCGTCGCCGAACGGTCAATTAGTACGAATATTAAAGTAAACAACATTTTTCCCCTGACATACTGTTAGTGTGAATTACCTCCACACCTCTCGTCCCTGTTAAGAATGCGTTTCATAATTTTCTTCAAACTTTTAAGTGCATCAACTTTATTTTTTTTCTTTTCTTTTTTGGGGAGAGAAGTTTTTTCAAATTTATTTATTAATATAATTTTGATTATTCGGACTATTGTTCTCATTTTGAGTGTGTGGAAAATAGGAGGAACAGTGACTTACCAGAGTGTGGCTGCTGGCGACTGAGGATGTTCTTCCAACATCTAAGACGAAGGACGGTCGTCGCAAAGAATTTATATCAGATGGGGATGGCGTTCAGTTAGTATAAAAACCTTCCTCACTACTGAAGAGCGTTACTCGTCAATTTGTCACCACACTACGGTTGTCATTAGACCTAAGGAGACGGTCGCGAAGGAAGTTTTTATTTTTTTCGCAACCTCGCTCTTTAGCTAGCTTCACTCTTGGTTACCTATGATTTTTTTTTTACAAGTGTTATCATCCCAACGTTTCGGCCGCTGTAACCTCATGCCTTCTTCAGGTGTATCTCTTTGAACTCGGGAATCTGGACGGAAATGGGAACGGAAATCTTTATTTAATCCACGGGGGTAGCATGCTCTCGTTCTGTCAGCCATGACCGAGAGAAGTCTTCCGTAATTCGCAATTCTTCGTATCGCCCGCACCGAGGATTGAACCTTCAACCTTCAGATGACAATCACTTAGAACTGACTTAAACTTAGTACTTTATCCGCAAAGACACTTAACTACCTTTGCTGCGTTCATCTCATACGTGACTTTGCCGTGGAATGGATTACATGAGCCCCTTCCTGTAATATGAATAGAAGAAATTGTGAATTGGTATTTAGGGGAATTAAATCAAGTTATAAACTTCAAAAATCAAATTAATTATCAAACAAGAAGCAAAAATGTGTAGCCAAATCTGACATATGAAACAACGGTTGAAACATGAAACATATGAAACAAACAGTTGAAACATATGAAACAATGAAACATATATGAAACATATGAAACAAAAGTTGAAACATGAAACATGAAACAAACAGTTGAAACATATGAAACAATGAAACATATATGAAACATATGAAACAAAAGTTGAAACATGAAACATATGAAACAAACAGTTGAAACATATGAAACAATGAAACATATATGAAACATATGAAACAAAAGTTGAAACATGAAACATATGAAACAAACAGTTGAAACATATGAAACAATGAAACATATATCAAACATAAGAAACAAAAGTTGAAACATGAAACATATGAAACATATGAAACATATTGAACAAACAGTTGAAACATATGAAACATGTGAAAACAAAAGTTGAAACATGAAACATATGAAAACAAAATTTGAAACATATGAAACATATTAAACATATGAAACATATTGAACAAACAGTTGAAACATATGAAACAATGAAACATATATGAACCATATGAAAACAAAAGTTGAAACATGAAACATATTAAACATATGTAACATATGAAAACAAAAGTTGAAACATGAAACATATGAAACATATGAAAACCAAAGTTGAAACATGAAACATATTAAACATATGAAACATATTGAACAAACAGTTGAAACATATGAAACAATGAAATATATATGAAACATATGAAAAAACAGTTGAAACATATGAAACATATGAAATATATGAAACAAACAGTTGAAACATATGAAACAAATAGTTAAAAAATATAAAACAATTAAACATATATGAAACATATGAAACTAACAGTTGAAACATATGAAACAATTAAACATATGAAACATGTGAAGCAAACAGTTGAAACATATGAAACATATTAAACAAATAGTTAAAACATATGAAACAATTAAACATATATGAAACATATGAAAAAACAGTTGAAACATATGAAACATATGAAACAAACAGTTTAAACATATGAAACATATGAAACACATAGTTAAAACATATGAAAGAAATAGTTAAACATATAAAACAATTAAACATATAGTAAACATATGAAACAAACAGTTGAAATATATGAAACAATGACACATATGAAACATATGAAAAACAGTTGAAACATATGAAACATATGAAACAAACAGTTGAAACATATGAAACAATGAAACAAATAGTTAAAACAAATGAAACAAATAGTTAAAACATATGAAACAATTAAACATATATCAAACATATGAAACAAACAGTTGAAACATATGAAACAATTAAACATATGAAACATGTGAAGCAAACAGTTGAAACATATGAAACAATGAAACAAATAGTTAAAACATAGGAAACAATTAAACATAGATGTAACATATGAACAAAGAGTTGAAACATATGAAACAATGAAACATATGAAACATATTAAACAAACAGTTGAAACATATGAAACCATGAAACAAATAGTTAAAACATATGAAACAATTAAACATATATGAAACATATGAAACAAACAGTTGAAACATATGAAACAATTAAACATATATGAAACATATGAAACTAACAGTTTAAACACATGAAACAATGAAAAATATATGAAACATGTGAAACAAACAGTTGAAACATATGAAACATATGAAACATATGAAACAAACAGTTGCTTCGTGATTTCAGTTCCGATTACACAAAATAAAGAATAACAATGTTTGAAATGTATGATGCAAATTATATATAGGAGCATTTTATCTAAATATTTTGTCAGATATTATCCAAACGTAATATTCATTTATATATGTATTACCGAAGGTGAGAACAACATTGGTACAGTTAGTTTGACGGGTTTGAAACCGACGGTACCAATGTTGTTCTCATCTTCTGTAATACATAAATATATATATATATATATATTATTTCATGTATCCACATAAAATGTTATAAGGGGATATAATCTTTTATGTATCAATTTTCAGTATTTACTTCAACAGTGCTCAATACGTAAGTAGAGCTAGGTAGTAAGTTATAAAAATATATTTATGGCAATCAAGCTACACAGAGGCTTCCACGTTTCATCCTCAAAGGGTGTCGTCAGACTAATATGCATGGAGTTTGTGTTGCCGGGTTTTTATTTATATATATATATATATATATATATATATATATATATATATGAAATTAAAATGGAATAAGCGGAAGACCTAAAAAGCTCAACGTTTCGCCCAAATGTTATATAGGCTTTGTCAAGAGCGAACGACAAAGCCTATATAACATTTGGGCGAAACGTTGAGCTTTTTAGGTCTTCCGTTTATTCCATTTTAATTTCATACCGTCGGATTATTTTATCCTTTCATCTATTTATATATATATATATATATATATATATATATATATATATATATATATATATATATATATATATATATATATGTGTGTGTGTGTGTGTGTGTGTGTGTGTGTGTGTGTGTGTGTGTGTGATTGTTTAGTCTAGCTAGTTAACCAATCAGATTCTTTGTTATTCTCTTAGCCAATCGTTTGGCTTCTCACAAGGAAAGGTTCGGTTGATTTTACTCTTTATTCTATTGTTCTTTTTTCTATAGGGCGGCCCATCCCTGTTTCTTTGTTGTGTCGAAATAATGGGTGACCTTATTTTAACACGTGCTTGCTTGTATTTCTATGTTAGGTTTTAGTTTAGTTTTTATTTATTTATTTATTAAGTATTGTTAACGTAAGGTAAATTATATATGTATATATATATATATATATATATATATATATATATATATATATATTCTCATATCTTTGAAGTAAATAAAAGTTTATTTTAAAGAAAAAAAATCGTTTTTGGCTTTTTGAAAATGTCGATAATCGGATACAAAACGATATTCAAAAGTATCAACATAGCATTTCTTAACGCACCACGCAGCCCTCGTGCGACACCAATAAAGATTTTCACATGGTCCGACTAACATCTGAACGGACTACTACAACAAAAAGAGATTTTATTTCCGAAGGACAAAAAAAAAAAATGATTTATAAAAAGAAAAATCGCTTGAAAAGGATCTGTTCAGATCGAAAGCTTGCTCGTATCTTTAAAGTAAATAAAAGTTTATTTTGAAGAAAAAAAAATTATCGTTTTTGACTTTTAAAAAAATGATATTACGATACGAAACGATATGCTAAATTTCACTAATCACATTGAGAAAGGTATGGATCCATATATCCACCCTCAAGCTATAGATTAAATAGTAGGGTACACTGGACCTTTAGGTCTCGATTTTTTAACTCGTATAGGAGAAGGAAAACGCCAAAATAACATCAGTATTTTTCTGCTCATCCTGGCAGTTTACAATCGTCCTGGACTTTTCCTTGCCGATGGACTCAAACAATACCGGTTCAGGAGACGTGCGGTTGTGAATGCGCAGCCTTTGTGTCACCCTAAATTACACACGTAGGAATCTTTACAGGGGGTGCCCATTGTCTCTCGAGATTGACAGCGAGTCAGAATATAGATAGATAGATAGACAGATAGATAGATAGATAGATAGATAGATAGATAGAATAAGGAGAGACTGAGAGAGAGAAATAGATAGATAGATAGATAGATAGATAGAGAGAGAGATAGATAGATAGATAGAGAGATAGAGAGAGAGAGAGAGAGAGATAGAGAGATTGATAGATAGATAGATAGAATAAGGATAGACTGAGAGAGAGAAATAGATCGATATATAGATAGATAGATAGATAGATAGATAGATAGATAGATAGATATAATAAGGAGAGACTGAGAGAGAGAGAGATAGATAGATAGATAGATAGATAGATAGATAGATAGATAGATAGATAGAATAAGGACAGACAGATAGATAGATAGATAGATAGAGAGAGAGAGAGAGAGAGAGAGAGAGAGATAGATAGATAGATAGAGATAGAGAGAGAGAGGGAGGGAGAGAGAGAGAGAGATAGATAGATAGATAGATAGATAGATAGATAGATAGATAGAATAAGGATAGACTGAGAGAGAGAAATAGATCGATAGAATAAGGAGAGACTGAGAGAGAGAGAAATAGATAGATAGATAGATAGATAGATAGAATAAGGACAGACAGATAGATAGATATATAGATAGATAGATAGATAGATAGATAGAGAGAGAGAGAGAGAGATAGATAGATAGATAGAGAGAGAGAGAGAGATAGATAGATAGATAGATAGATAGAGAGAGAGAGAGAGAGATAGAGAGATAGATAGATAGATAGATAGAATAAGGATAGACTGAGAGAGAGAAATAGATCGATAGATATATATAGATAGATAGATAGATAGATAGATAGAATAAGGAGAGACTGAGAGAGAGAGAAATAGATAGATAGATAGATAGATAGAATAAGGAGAGACTGAGAGAGAGAAATAGATCGATAGATAGATAGATAGATAGATAGATAGATAGATAGATAGATAGATAGAATAAGGAGAGACTGAGAGAGAGAGAAATAGATAGATAGATAGATAGATAGATAGATAGATAGATAGATAGATAGATAGATAGATAGATAGATAGAATAAGGAGAGACTGAGAGAGAGAGAAATAGATAGATAGATAGATAGATAGATAGATATATAGATAGATAGATAGATAGATAGATATAGAGGGGAAGAGAGGAAGGGTGAAAGGGAATAGATTATGAGACAGAGGTCGAGTAAAAGAAAGGTTCATAATGACTATGCAAATCGGTTTAGTCATGCATGATATGCTATGATATGCTCGACAATATGGCCGCTATTGACACAGTTGTTCTTCAGAGGTGCCTTTCTTTCCATCGTCCATTTTGCTGATTTTTGTTTATTTGGGGGGTCGGAGGTGTCCCCCCCCCCTCTCTCTCCAGGACAGTTCGGTCAACATCCCTTCGTTTACACTTCGCCTCTAGTCTTGATCTACAGCCTCATTAGGAATCTATGTTTGTTTTGCATTGGGTTAAGTGGAGCGATTAACGGCTTTATTTTACGCCGAAAACCCGAACGTTGGAGTTCAACCGTTTGTGCTTATGTTAGTGACGTCACGAAGCGTTTGGTGTCCAGCCGCACAATTCGCGCATGGAAAGTTTTGCGCAAAGAAGAAGAAAGAAAAAAAAAAAACGACGAAAACATGGCGAGCGAATGGGTGCACGCGATGATGGTGGGGGTCTATGATGTGCGTGCGGTGTGCGGGGTGGACAATTACCCGGGTTATTTAATGCCAGGTTCCCTTTTCGGCAAGAATAGGGAGAAGAAAAGAAAAGGTTCGTATTCATCGCTGTTCAGTCGACTGTGTTGGGCAATTACAGTGTTTCAATCTTGAAATTGCCTTGCATAAACAGGCAGAAAGTGCGAGACCTTACTTAGCAAACAAGATTTGTATCGCCTTTTATCCTTTATTGGGCTCAAGCGACTCGCTACGTCGTCGGCTGAGAAAGTTCACAACTACGAACACCCTTTAAAAACTAACGTGACCTATAGAAATTCCATGGCGAATTTAAAAAAATAGACTTTATTTTATTTTTTGTATGTATTTATACATTTTATGAGTATAGGGGGGTAAGTGATTTATTTCCCTTTATATAATATACTGAGTATAATTGGAGTAATTCAAGGAAAGACAAAGAATACATGATCGCGAGAGGTTGGGAGTTACGGAGGGTCGATGTACGAGGTCAGAATTTGTTAATGACGAAAGTACGTCTGCAGGTTTGAAAAATACAACGTGAGAAAAGGCTTTGGTTGATTGGTTGGTTGGTTGGTTTGTTTCTAACGGCATATTGATCCTGTAATGGTCATTTAATACCATGAAAGGTTATTTTCAGTAGAATTAGATTGTATTGTTATTTGTTTGTTATTTTAAAACGTATAGGTGTAAGCATATTTGGGAGATGGGTAGAGAGAATTCTGTGTTTTTTCAAATGTTCTTGTAAAGTCCTGTAGCTTTCAGGAAAATTGAATATATTGTCTACGTGAATTTATTTTAAACAGATCCTTCAAATTGTCTATTTGCTAGTATTTTTTTTTTTTTTTAGATATTTACAGTGAGAAAAGACAGTTTTATTCAAACAATGATTTATCTCATTTTGTGTTAAGTATTATTTTAATAATACTTAACACATCTTAGCTGTTGTGTTACTGAATTTTTTAGATCATTTTTATTATTTGTATAATTCGGACAACTTTTCTAATCTCGGATATTAGTTTCACAACGTTTCGGACCGATGTAAACTGCGACCTTCTTCGGGAATCTTCAAGTCGGACTCGGGAATCTCTACGGTCTTCTGAACGAAACCGTTTGTTTAATGAATGGGGGTAGCTTGTTCTCGTTCCATCAGCCATGACTGGGAAGAAGTCTTCAGTAATTCGCAGTTCTTCGGAGCTTGTTCTTAATCATGAGCGGGTAGAATTCTCAAGTAATTCGTAACAGTAGTAGTAAAGATCTAACAGTAGGAGTATCGAAGTAATACTCTTTTAGAGATTATTAATTCAATCCTCAGTACGAGTGATACTAAGAATACTAAAGAAGATCGGATGTCACATCGGCCGAAACGTTTTGAGAATAACATCCAAGACGAAAACAGTAGAAATCCGAATAAGCCAACTAATACGATCATATTAATTGGCAATCATCATTAACGTAATAAAAGGCTGGTATTAAACCTGGCGACTTGTTCCCTTAACCCAAATTATGTAAGCTATCTTCGGCTAATAAATATATCCATTTTGAAAGCTAAGTTCCTAGTTTATTGGCGTAAATTCTTTCATTGTTATTGACGTAAAAGAAAGATATATTTCGAATCAGAAAGTAACTAGAACTGGTCTTAGACTTAAGTACTTCCATGTGTTGAGACATATGAGGTAGTCAAAGACATTTCATTTATTAGTAGTTTTTCTATGACACTAAATGAGACAGGTTACACATCAGAAGGAAATAGAATAGAATATATTGTTCCCATACAACAGAGGAATGCACAAATTAGACGTAGACTTAGGTACTATCATGTCTTGAGACATATGATGCAGTCAAAGACATTTCATTTATTAGTAGTTTGTCTATGACACTAAATGAGACAGGTTACATATCAGAAGGAAATAGAATTAAATATATTGTTCCCATACAACAGAGGAATGCACAAATTAGACGTAGACTTAGGTACTCTCATGTCTTGAGAAATATGAGGCAGTAAAAATGATCCATCGCATTCAGAAGAATTTGAATTTGAATTTGAATTTGAATTTGAATTTGGATTTGAATTTGAATTTGAATTTGAATTTGAATTTGGATTTGAATTTAAATTTGAATTTGAATTTGAATTGGAATTGGAATTGGAATTTGAATTTGGATTTGAATTGGAATTGAATTTGAATTTGGAATTGAATTTGAATTTGGATTTGAATTTGGAATTGAATTGGAATTTGAATTTGAATTTGAATTTGAATTTGAATTTGAATTTGAATTGGAATTGAATTTGAATTTGAATTTGAATTTGGATTTGAATTTGGAATTGAATTTGAATTTGAATTTGAATTTGAATTTGAATTTGAATTTGAATTTGAATTTGGATTTGAATTTAAATTTGAATTTGGCATAATATTGACTGTTTTCGTAGACGGAGCTACCCAGGTATTTTTACAATAGGTATTAGACATCAATTAATAAATATTCCCAAAAGTTTTTTTTATCCCCCATTAAAACCCGAACTTGTGCCACATTTCACCCTCATATGGATATCCGATAAATAGGGACGTTGGTAGTTCTAAAGGTATGTCGGGGGTCAAAGTATAAGAAAACATCGACTAAAAAGCCGTGAACCAAAAAAAGGGACCTGAATATTTTAATCACCGTCGTCTCTGTACACCCCCATCTTTCAGGTTTACACTCTATTTTCGTATATTTACATAAGTAAGAATGCAACACTGACGAAAGACGATAATGGTTAACAGTATTTGCTAACCCTCTTCGCGGGACCGGGTCTATCCGGGGCGGGTGAGGGTGAGATGTGGGTGAAAGTAGCGTTGACACTCAAAAGGTTAACCTCTTGACCCCGACCACGAAAAGACTTTCAAATGAAAGGTTGTATTTAAATAAGAACGTTAACGTAAGCCTATCCCAGTTATTTGTTGTGAACGATCGCGAAACAGTAAGCGACGAGTGTGGAAATCTAATGTTTATCAAGGCTCAATCAATATTTTGACAAAATGGGTTCCTTTTCACGTTCAATGGAAGGTCCGTAATCTGAAGTAACAATTCTGCAAGGAAGAAATAGAGCACCCGAACAAAATGGCCGACAAGTAGAATTAGTCTCATGAATATATGTATGCGGATACACCAACACCCACCCACCCCTACACACACACACATATATATATATATATATATATATATATATATATATATGTTATGTGATAGTATGCTTTTAAAGTAGATACAATGTATCTTAAAAGAAAGTGATATATATATATATATATATATATATATATATATATATATATATATATATATATATATATACATTTTTTTGTGGTACAAAATTTAATAACGGCGAGGAATACGGACGTTTGGGACATTTTTGGGAGGGTAGAATAGAATTAAACAAGTATAAAAACGAGAGGAAACGATTAAAAAAAAATTAATTAATGTACTAAGCCGGCTTTCGTCCACACTCATCAGAGTATTAACGTGGAAGTAATTAAATACAACTAAAACCTAAAAAAAAAATGAAAACTAGTGACAAGTTTAGGAGAAAAAAAATTATGAAAAAAAAAATGGGGAGGAGGGTCATAAGTTTATCACATTAAGTCCTAAAATCCACTTCTTTTGTTTACAAAGTGGGGGGGGGTGATTGACTTGATATATATGGCTTCTAGTACTTTGAGGTGGAATAGAGAATGCGGCCTACTTATGACAGAAAACCAGTCACTATATATATATATATATATATATATATATATATATATATATATTATAATTATAATATAAAATGAAGTAATAAAATAAGGTGTCAATCAAATTTTATTAGAATTCAAAGTTCAAGCAAAGTATCCTTAAGTCCTTAGCTCATGAGTTTTCAAAGATAATTCTTCTCTTCAGAGGACCATTACCGCAGTTATACTACTACAGGTAATAAAATTACGCTTTGAAAATATATAAAATTATATACACAAATACATAAAAATACATAACATCAAACATATCAACCCAAAAACATACTTTTTGTTGAATCCATACAGTCCATCCAGGTCATACATATTGAGCAGCATAATCAGGAAAGACATTACTCCAAGTTATAAACAGCAGTTCAAATACGTGTAATTGAAGGGGCTGACAAAGTTATCCAGTCCCGAAATGTGTCAATATTCAATGTTAATGATAAATAAATCAAATAATATAGAACGTCCAATCAAAGTTCCAAAATCCCGATATGTGCAACCCAAGTCAAATCAAAGTTCGTTGTTTAATTAATTTCAGTCTGGGGTTTGGAGGCGAGCCTATCAGACGTGATTTTTATGATGTAGTCAACAATATAATTAGGGGAATTAATTCCATAAGAAAATACAGGCGAAAGATCTCTTTTTCCCCTCCACGAATGGTTAAGGACTTAATTGATAAGCAGTAATTTGCTCTCTCTCTCTCTCTCTCGACGTTAGTGGATATCTCCAAGCTGACGGATAACTAACGCTTGAAATAAAACAGAAATTAAATTTAAAAGAGTGTTTGTCTTCTGGGTCGGCCATGGAGCTTTTTGTGTTGCAACGGCGTGGTTCACGGCAGAAGGAAAGAAGAGGGAGTTCAACCACTGGACGACGCACCCTCTACGCGGCTAGGGAGAAATTTAAAGGTATGCAAACTTAATGGTTTATGGTGTTAAAAATGATGAGTGATAAAACGAGAACTGCCACAGCCCGTTCCGGGACGAGTGTACAAAACGAGTACCGCCGTGGCCCAAGTCGGGGGCTAAGCAACATTTAAAAATGAAATTAAATGAATAATTGTCTTCTAACTTACACCGGAAGTCTGTCTTTTCAATTTGTTGAACTGAAACCATTGCTATATCAGGATTACATTGCACGCATGCGTGGTCACGCACACAAAGAAAAACAATGGTGTATATCCAAGCCCAGTATGAAATCTAAATGATGATGTAAGGAAAAATCTTACAAAAGAAAAATAAATCTTTCATTAATTTCAACTATTTCTTTTCATATTCATTGTGGGATTATTTTTACACATTATGTCGTCACATTTTTTTTTTTTTCTTCTTGGAAAGTAAAACACCTAGAGCGATTCTTAGATTATGAAAAGTTTCCGTTTTCATTCAAATAAGACGAGATTAATATATTAATCAGAAAACGCATCACGCATGCGCCGCCGGAAGCGCTTATTTTTCGCTGTGTGATTTTGTAAGCGGCCATATTGGTGTAAATGTTGAAAATACGTAAAGGAATTCTTAAATGATTTTGAACATTTTGTTTGTACATTACCTTTTACTTAGATTAAATCCCTTTCATAAGGTAATTCATAATTGATGGAATTGGGGGAAGACATAATGTGGAGGCAGTAATATGTTGAATATCTGCGCGGGTTGCTGACTTGGCATTCGAGTTCTGTCTCGTTCATTGCATAACACTATTTCTTGGTTTCAGCATTTTATCCGGACGAGAGCAAATTGGGGGGAGGGGGATCCAATCATATACAAAATATCTCTAATATTTCTCAGGTCTAGGACTTATAATCGAGTTTTGGGGGAAGACCATCAAGGAGCCGGCCCCAGCATTATAATATAACGAGCACCTTCTCTGTCTGTCTGTCTGTCTGTCTGTCTTTCTGTCTGTCTGTCCGTCGTGGAGATGTTTTGTAAACGTAAGAGAGAGTGTGGGGGGGGGGCTCGAGCCATTACTATTTAATTAATTAATCTTTTCAAGTCAGCGTTCATAATATGTGTATACCTTTAGAATTAGGAAACTATTAATCAATTATTAATTTAGATTAGATAACATTAAATAACATTAGATAACATAAACAAAGAAGAACGAAATTTCAAGACGAGACTGCGATTAGAACGGAAAACGTGTCAAGAATCTTACTTAAACTAATACTTTTTTTCAACTTCCTTATATACTGTTACAAAAAGTCGTTCAGACACTAGCCGGGTTCTGTCATTTACATAATTCATTCCTTTTAACCTTCAATTAAATTCATATTTACAAATATACACTTATAACTGCTATTATCAAAATTACATATGTATTTACAATATTTTCCGATAAGGTGATATTAATAAAAATTATTCATACAATTAATTAAAGCCATTTTCTTCATAAACCAGCGTGTTTTCTAAACCATACTTTCAAAACCATACCCCTGCATTCCACTGACGGCGGGTTATCTCGTTAACACATCCAGTTTTGTTGTTTTTCTAACAAGTAGCAGTAGTTTGTTCTCTCCCCTCTTCTTTGTTCGTTTTTATTAACAGCCATCGTGCGTCTGTTGTGATGCGTGTTCATTTTCGTCGTCATAATAATTACAGCGGTTGTAAAAGTTATTAATAATTAATTAATTATTAATAATGACAACACACATTTTGGGTTTCATAATTCTTTTGTTTTTTTTATTTTATTCACATTATACATGCATATTTTAAAGGTACATGATACCCCGTGGGGTGCGTTCCAAACCCCCATAGCGGAGGAAGCAGCTTCCCCAAACACCACTGCTCTCATTCTCGATTTAAAAACAAGAAAAGGATTTTTATCAGCTTATCCTGTACGTGTCACTGGGGACTTCATGTATGTAACGCAACATCCTGAACACTTTACCTTCAATGGGATTTTCCGATGTTCTATGTCATCATACCTTGTTTAGAGAATTCGGGTATATGTTACGACGCTCAGCAGAGGCGCGAACGGGGTCCAAAAAAAGAACGAGAAAGGGTTTAAAAACATAAATTTGCAACAAATGAAGTTGACCTACGACGAGAATAGATATTTTCCTACTTACCTATGTAATTTGTTTTTATTTTTACGTATTATAAATGGGTTTTCATTAGATGTAAAAAAAAAATCTCTTGTTTTTTTCCCACCGTTTCCACAAAAATCAATATGGTCGTTCCTAGTGTATTCGTTAGTAATCCCCCCCCCCCCCAAATTCGGCCATGTTTTTTTTTCAACTTGCGGTGACAAAACTATTGATTTCTAATAAATAGCACTTAAAACGGGTTTAAAATACAAACAAATAGCACATGCAAGTTTGAAACTAACTTTTACAGCTTACAGTTACTTTTATTTGTTGTAAATTTGTTTTTTTAGCGTTTTTACTCTGCTGAGTCTCGTAAAAGATGCCCGAGAATTCTATTTTTAACACTATTTTAATACACACATAGCCAATCTTGCTACTATAGCGGGGCATTAGTTTGGAATATTGGCAACCTTCACATGATCCGTCTTGTAAGTACTTTTTTCATTCAGGTAAAACAATGTTCGCAAACAAAATCATTCTGGTGATAGTTTGTTTTGTTTTGTTTTGTTTATTATTCGGACTACTGTTTTCATATTGGATGCATTCTCACCACGTTTCGGCCGACGTAATCTGCACGCGACGTTATCAATTCTCATGTGTCCTAAGTGCCAGTCTTCTTGATATTGGGGATTCAATCTTCAGGCGATACTACGAATATATTTAAGAATTACTTAAGCTTCCGCCCGGTCATAGACGATAAAACGAGAGCACGTTACCTCGGTGGATTTAAATAAAGTGTTCGCTTTAAAATTCCGTACAGATTCCCGGGTTTGAGAAAACGATTCCCCGGTTCGATAAGAAGAAGGTCGGAGGTTACATCGGTCGAAACGCTGTGAGGATAACATCAAATATGAGAATAGTAGTCCGAATAATCAAAAGTATACGAAGAATCATGAAAATCAAAAAGATCAAAAAGATCAAGAAGTTATAAGTAAACAAATAACGAATTCTGTTATTTTTAACAATGTTTGCATATATATATATATATATATATATATATATATATATATATATATATATATATATATATATATATATGTGTGTGTGTGTGTGTGTGTGTGTGGAAGGGGTGTATGAGGATAAAATGCAAACACACACACACACACACACATATATATATATATATATATATATATATATATATATATATATATATATATATATACATGAGGATAAAATGCACAATATCTCATAAAATGAAATGCCATGAAGACAGGATGTGTGAAAATGACAAAAGGAAAACAAATCAAATGAATATTATTTGATTTATTTTCCATATATATATATATATATATATATATATATATATATATATATAGTCTCGGAAGTTTCTCAACCATTAAAACTATAAAAAAAAAACTTTAAAAAAACAAAAAAACTTATAGTCTCAAGTCTTCCAGTGGAAAATCACTCATGTAAGTCAATTTATTTTTTACAGTTATTATATTAGTTAGTTTCTAACACTATTTTAAGGGATCATCAGTTGTTTACCATGAAAAACTGTTTCGGGATATATATATATATATATATATACACACACAATATCGTTACGATAAATTCCGAACAACTGTCCTGCTAGTCGGGTAAATTGAATGTACCCGATAAATACATGAATAAAGTAAGGGGGTGAGGTCGGTTGTTCTTGAGATACGAATTGGTTGCGCCAAGTCGTGAGTGTGAGAGTGGACGGGATTTTGACACAAACGGAAAGAAAAAAAAGAAAAGAAAAAAAACACACACATTTCTTATGTTCAGCCAAAAAAGAAATCGGTTGAGGGCGAGAGGTAGAGTGTCGTCCTCCTCACTTAATCAGTGGGGTTAGCGTAGCCTTTAGAAAGCTCGGAGCCCAATTACACGTTCGCCCCAACGACCAGGGCCGCTGTTGGGTGCCACTCTTATAGACACGCTCTTTATATCCACAGTGCACGGGCATTACATACGTATCCTAGTCTTTGTCTGTCGATAGTTCGCCATCGCTTTATTTGACTCAGTTAATTCGGGTTTCCATCCCATTGTGGATAGGGACACAGTGTGAGGGCTGAAAAGGCCTGGGGGAGAGAGAGAGAAAAGGGACGCAATAGAAAAGAGAGGGGGAACATGAAATGCATTGCCGTTGCAGGGTAAAGTTATATACGTACGTATACATAACGGTCGGGTTTCGATCACGGCTTGAGGCGCTTGGTTGTCTAGCCACACTTTACAGCTGTGATAGAACGAAACAGTCTGTCTGTTGATTACTATTTGCGTATTATATTTTTGTGAAAACGATATCAATGCCTATATTGAAAATAAAAGCCGATAACGAGATATTAAGTGTTAATTACATTTTTTAACGACATGTCTGAATAACTTGACCAAGGTGTATTTCACTTACCTCCTCTCCCGAAGGTTAGGCACAAGGTCAGGTGTGGGTTTTGATAGAAGTGTTTCTGTGGAACGAACTGGATTCGAACCCGGCACACCCAGGTCCTCAGTCCGCGTCGTTAACCACTTAGCCACCGTGCCATCTCTTGATCAAGGGGTATTACACCGAAGGTCATTAAAAAATATAACCATAAGATAAAGAAACAGAGAGAGAGAGAGGGGGAGAGAGAGAGAGAGAGAGAGAGAGAGAGAGGGGAAGGGGAGGGGGAGGGGGGACATGAAAATACATTACCGTTACGAGGTAAAGTTATATATCTATGTATATATAACGGGCAAGTTTGGGTCTCGGCTTGACTTCCTAGCCACACTGAGGAAATGTGATACAGCGAAACAGTCTATCTAGATGACTATATAACCCCCCCCCCCTTCTCCGTGGGTTGAGTACTGGTGTAAGTGAAATAGCCATTAGCGTAGACACGAATGAAACACTTTTCGGTGGTTATCAGTATTTATATAAAGTTGAGATTTATCGTACTATATAACCTGCTCTTGCTTGCCACGTGGTTAGATTCGCTGACTGTCGAGAAAACGGCTCGGGGCGCTTTCCTGTCCATCTATACTGAATGGCTGTGATGCAGCGAAACATTCTATCTGTGGATAACTATATACATATTTTTAAGCCGTACCAATGTATATATTAAAAACAAAAGCCGGAGGTGTTAAGTGGCAATTATTATATTTTTAAACATTTTGGGGTAACTTGATGAAAAGGTATTACACCGAAATATTAAAAAATATAAATATAAGAGAGAGAGAGGGAGAGGAAGGGGGAACATGAAAATGTATTGCCTCTTTTTAGTGTGTAGCATATGTAAACAAAAATTGTCACAACGGTTGTTTATTAGCAAACATATTACATCCATGATATTGAGGTTAGTGTTTATTTCTCTCTCCCCCCCTCCTCATTGAGCTTTGGTGTGAAATGGTACTTTTGATGAGAGTACCTCATTCATCCTTAAGCGTGACGAACGAACAAAAATGCTATTGCAGGCGAAAAGATGATAAAACAACGATATTTCAAATGTTAGCCTGGCAGACGGACATAAATGCTATTTGAAACTAGCGTGAGAAATAAACGAAAATACTATTTAAAACTAAAACGTGACAGACGGACGAAAATTATATTTAAAATACTGAAACGTGACAGACGGACAAAATCGTTTTTGCAAACTAGCATGAGAGATGACGAAAATGCTATTAAAACTGAAACGTGACAGACGGACGAAAATGCTATTAAAACTGAAACGTAACAGACGGACGAAAATGCTATTTAAACTGAAACGTGACAGACGTACGAATATGCTTTTTAAAACTGAAACGTGACAGACGGACGAAAATGCTTTTTAAAACTGAAACATGACAGACGGACGAAAATGCTATTAAAACTGAAACGTGACAGACGGACGAAAATGCTATTAAAACTGAAACGTGACAGACGGACAAAATCGTTTTTGCAAACTAGCATGAGATGACGAAAATGCTATTAAAACTGAAACGTGACAGACGGACGAAAATGCTTTTTAAAACTGAAACGTGACAGACGGACGAAAATGCTATTTAAACTGAAACGTGACAGACGGACGAAAATGCTGTTAAAACTGAAACGTGACAGACGGATGAAAATGCTATTAAAACTGAAACGTGACAGACGGACGAAAATGATATTTAAACTGAAACGTGACAGACGGACGAAAATGATATTTAAAACTGAAACGTGACAGACGGACGAAAATGATATTTAAACTTAAACGTGACAGACGGACGAAAATGCTATTAAAACTGAAACGTGACAGACGGACGAAAATGCTATTTAAACTGAAACGTGACAGACGGACGAAAATGATATTTAAAACTGAAACGTGACAGACGGACGAAAATGCTATTTTACACAAGCATGAAAGACTGACGAAAGTTCTATTTCAAATTAAGCATGACAGACAAACGGAAATACTATTTTAAACTTTAGCGTGACACACCCTATAATTTTGATGCTTCTATAATAAGACGTGTTTATTTAATCTGCATTGCGATGGAAAATACCTACTTCGTTCTTAAGCGTGACAGACGCACGAACATGATATTAGAACCTAAAGCGTGACGAACGGCCCGACCGACAAGTCTTCTGGTATGGATCAGGGAGGGGGACGTTAAAGAAAGGGCGTTACAACTACGGTTAAAAGGTAAACGTCGTTTCTCTTTCACATCTCACCTACGGCTCAATTGCTCGACTCAACCTAAATATAATAAAGACGTAAGAGAAAGCAAGAACACGGACTAAACACGGACTAAAAACGGACAGAACACGGACTAAACACGGACAGAACACGGACAAAACACGGACAGAACACGGACAGAACACGGACAGAACACGGACAGAACACGGATTAAACACTGACAAAACACGAACAAAACACGGACTAAACACGGACAAAACACAGAAAAAAACGGACAGAACACGGACAGAACACGGACAAAACACGGACAGAACACGGACAAAACACGGACAGAACACGGATACAACACGGACAAAACACGGACAGAACACGGATAGAACACGGACAAAACACGAACAAAACACGGACAGAACACGGATAGAACACGGATAGAACACGGACAAAACACGAACAAAACACGGACAGAACACGGACAAAGCACGGACTAAACACTGACAAAACACAAACAAAACACGGACTAAACACGGACAGAACACGGACAAAACACCGACTATACACGGACTGAACCTGGACAGAACACGGACAAAATACGAACAAAACACGGACACAACACAGACAAAACACGGACAAAACACGGACTAAATACTGACTAAACACGGACAAAACAGGGACAAATCGGTTGGGTGTATAAAGGATATAAAAGGGATTAAGGAAATAAATAAAAAAAACGAAAAGAAGCGCGAAACACGAAAGAAGTGACACTAGAAAAGACCACGCCCCATTATTCTTTAATCGCTGTCCGGGTCCCCCACATGCCTGGGGGCTGAAAAATCCAGATAAAAGCACCCGGTATGAATTTGGGTGGAGATTCGACGGGTGCAAACAAAGCTCAGTGAAAACAAGCGGATCCGTCGAATAATATAGAAACCGCAGTTTCATTTTCTCTCTTCTTTCTGATTCAACAGAGGTCTTCATTATTTCATAAGTTTCAATTATTTCCTTTCGAAACTCTTTGTGGGCTCGGTTAAAAACACTATAATCGCTGCTTATTCTTTTGGAAGAAAATACTTGGAGAGATTCTTTGATTGATAGAAAAAAATAAAAATAAATTTCCGTTTCTGATTTAAATGAAAAGCGGCGAATATACAAGAAAGAAAAGGGACGTTCTTTGCCGCGGTGCTAGCAAGATTAATTCTTGCTGCGAGTGTTTCACGCGGGAACCAGAGATTGGAGCTCAGTCGAGCACTTACTATGAAACTAACGATAGAGCAGAGAAAGACTAGTGACGTTTTTTTTATGTGAGAAGGAGGGTTTAGAAAAGAAAAGAGATTATTACAAACTAGATTGCAAAGTTGATTTTGTATTTTTGCAGGCAGGAAGGAGTCCTCTGAGTAGCACATCCCCAAATCTGGCAGAAGCACTTCAAATTGGGGTGTATGGGACTCTTATATAGGTAGAAGATACAGGTTATCCAACCCTTTTTCCAGCGACCTTAGCAACTTATTTGATGTACGTCTGCCATTCCAACCCTTTTTTTCCAGCGACCTTAGTATCTTATTTGATGTACGTCTGCCATTCCAACCCTTTTTTCCAGCGACATTAGCAACTTATTTGATGTACGTCTGCCATTCCAACCCTTTTTTTCCAGCAACCTTAGCAACTTATTTGATGTACGTCTGCCATTCCAACCTTTTTTTCCAGCGACCTTAGCAACTTATTTGATGTACGTCTGCCATTCCAACCCTTTTTTTCCAGCGACCGTAGCAACTTATTTGATGTACGTCTGCCATTCCAACCCTTTTTTCCAGCGACCTTAGAATCTTATTTGATGTACGTCTGCCATTCTAACCCTTTTTTTCCAGCGACCTTAGCAACTTATTTGATGTACGTCTGCCATTCCAACCCTTTTTTTCAGCGACCTTAGCAACTTATTTGATGTACGTCTGCCATTCCAACCCTTTTTTCCAGCGACCTTAGCAACTTATTTGATGTACGTCTGCCATTCCAACCCTTTTTTTCCAGCGACCTTAGCAACTTATTTGATGTACGTCTGCCATTCCAACCCTTTTTTTCCAGCGACCGTAGCATCTTATTTGATGTACGTCTGCTATTCCAACCCTTTTTTTCCAGCGACCATAGCATCTAATTTGATGTACGTCTGCCATTCCAACCTTTTTTCCAGCGACATTAGCATCTTATTTGATGTACGTCTGCCATTCCAACCCGTTTTTTCCAGCGACCGTAGCATCTTATTTGATGTACGTCTGCCATTTCAACCTTTTTTTCCAGCGACATTAGCAACTTATTTAATGTACGTCTGCCATTCCAACCCTTTTTTTCCAGCGACCGTAGCATCTTATTTGATGTACGTCTGCCATTTCAACCCTTTTTTCCAGCGACATTAGTAACTTATTTAATGTACGTCTGCCATTCCAACCCTTTTTTCCAGCGACCGTAGCAACTTATTTGAGGTATGTCTGTCATTACAAATCTGGAGTGAAAGTCAGTCCTAGGAGCCTCTCATTATGATAAGCTTTCTTAAAGAATGAATCATTTATTTCAAAGGCGGCAACACGAAAATCAGACCGTCCATTATTGAGTTTCCACAACCTAATACGAAGTATAATAAACACCCACACCTGATATGGTCTCTGATAGTGAGTGTCTATAACCCAATACAAAATATGATAAAAATACCCAAACACCCAAACATCAAAAAAAGATGATCCGCAACCCCTTTTGACTCCACGTGTGAACCATATTTTCAACTTTATTCTGCATTGGAGATTAATTAATAACTACGCATGACGTAGTATGTTTGAAATACCAAATTTATTAATCCAACAAATGATCACCGGCCGATGGTTGCGCCATAAATTCCTTGTAGCTTTTCCTATAATTTAATCATTAAATGCTTTATTTTTTTAATATTCGTTTGAAACAAGTGAAAAACGTTTCATAGGGGTAATATAAACTAGTGTAAATGATTTTTGGAAAAATAATTATTGAACAAAAATAAATGATGTTGCAAATGTGCAACAAATGGCATAAGATTGTACATGTATAACAAAACACTACAATATATGCATCTAAATAATCATAATACACTAGAGAATCATAAAATAAATTATTGAACAAAAATAAATGATGTTGCAAATGTGCAACAAATGGCATAAGATTGTACATGTATAACAAAACACTACAATATATGCATCTAAATAATCATAATACACTAGAGAATCATAAAATAAATTATTGAACAAAAATAAATGATGTTGCAAATGTGCAACAAATGGCATAAGATTGTACTTGTATAACAAAACACTACAATATATGCATCTAAATAATCATAATACACTAGAGAATCATAAAATAAATTATTGAACAAAAATAAATGATGTTGCAAATGTGCAACACATGGCATAAAATATTACATGTATAACAAAACACTACAATATATGCATCTAAATAATCATAATACACTAGAACATCATAAAAAATTGCTTACCATTATAATGACTAGTTTAGGCTCTTGAATTAGGCAGATGACACTCCGATGACACTGGTCCATGCAACATCATACTAATACCTCCTCACACTTGCCAACAGGTTCGTCGCAGATGTGAAACAAGTTGCAGTTTGGCGCATTTTCATCAGACAATACACATCAATATCGAAAGTTCGATCCTTGTCTAAGTTAGCTAAATCAAGTTTCAAATAAAAAGTATACACCAAGGTATTATAATTGTTTACAGCTGTTTCCAGTCAGCGTTTATTTTACTTCATGCAATAAATCGTAAAACTTATAAATGTTGACTCTCATTAGAACAACTTTTTTTTCAAATCGGAATTTTTGTAATTGCCATACAAAAAAGCCACCTTCAATATATACGTCTAAAAAAGTATTTATATTCCATGAAAAAAAATAAAACCAAATCACAAGAAAGGACTTCGACCAATACCTCAGTAAATATCCCATCACACACACACACACACACACACACACATAATATATATATATATATATATATATATATATATATATATATATATATATATATATATATATATATATATATATATATAAAAATCGAAGCCATCATTCCATTCATTTCGCGTCATTTGAATGAGACAGACTAGTTATGAAAACACCATAACCAAAATCATGATTTTCAGTTTTTGTTTGTTCGCGTCTAGAGCCATGCCCAAGTCTAGAGACTTTCTGAGAAATCATAATTAATATTCTGTATGATTTTTCTACATTGTTTCTTCATCCTGGGGAAGTCTTTCAATAAAGACGAAACGTTGATGAATACTTAAATAACATATTTTTGGCTTTCCTTTTTCATTTTCAATATATATATATATATATATATATATATATATATATATATATATATATATATATATATATATATATATATATATATTATTAGATAACAAGGAGTGTTTTTGCTTGATAAGACTTTTTAAAAATTTCTTTTCAATTTTCCAAATGGTCCATTTAGTTTTTTGGTCAAATTGCTGTATGTAAGTTCCATGGGTTTCTTGTTCCATTTTCTTTCTTTTTTTTCGAGTACTTTCGCTTTGATTCGTCAAATGACATTCAGGCGGTGTTAATTTGGGTTTCTTAAAGAATATACCTTTACTGTTGAGTTTTTTATTATTATTATAACAGCCAGTAATTTACAACTTAAAATGACACTAGCTCCATTTGCCAACCCCTAAAAAAACATGACCGCCCCCTTCTCAATATGACACATACTAGTTAACAATACTAAAATAATACACCACGATACCGACACCAATAGATTAAACATTCTTGAAGCCCTCTACATAAAAACTAAAAATTTCACAATCAATAATGTGAATTATGAAACTAGTTATAATATTTTTAAGTGTCTAGCCTAGTAATAAACGTTACCAAATGCTTAGCCATTAAGTAATTATACGTTTGAATCTTGAACGCGCTCAGAACGTAATCAAATTTTTAACGGTGAAGCAATCAAACTTTTGAATCTTGTACGCTCTTAGAACGTAATCACGCTCTCATGTAACATCTCAATATTATAGACGCTTCTTTAAGTTGTAAATTACTGGCCGTTATAATAATTTTAAAAAACTCAACAGTAAAGACATATTTTTTTAAGAAACCAAAATTAACACCGTCTGAAGATGATTTGATGAATCAAATAGAAAGAAAATGGAACAAGAAACACATGGAACTTACATACAGCAATTTGACCGGAACACTAAATGGACCATTCGGAAAATTGAAAAAATAAAAATGTCTTATCAAGCAAAAACACTCCGTTATATTTACAATGTTTGCCTAAATGAAAATATGCTGCCTAAATACACACACAATATATATATATATATATATATATATATATATATATATATATATATATATATATACTATTTAAATGTTGAATTAAATTTACGATAATTGAATTATCGTTTAATAATAATCTATCGTGATAATATAAAGCTCAATATATTGAATAGAGCAATCAATTCTAGAGATGAAAGATGAGAATAAAAAAATTGTAAAGATACAATATTTATTAGAACATCAAAAGTTCAAAGCAAGGAGCTTCATATCCTTAATCCATGGATTTTCAAAGATAAACTCTTTCCATCAGAGGATAGAGAAAACCCCACAATGTCATTGTAAATATTATCGGCAGCATTTAACTTTGAAAATTTTACATACAATAAAATAAAGACTAAAAGATCAAGAGTCTTTATATATATATATATATATATATATATATATATATATATATATATATATATATATATATATATAGAGAGAGAGAGAGAGAGAGAGAGAGAGAGAGAGAGAGAAAGCGATTGCTGACGGCGGCCGGGGGCATACCTCGACGGTAAAACCGAAGCGTTTGGTGCCCCGCCCATTTTTTTTGTTAATGCTGTTATGTTTTCCTTTGATCATTAAAAAAAAAAATTCCAATGCCGTCGTCGGTGGCGTTGGCGGCAAATGGGGATTGTTGTTAGATGTTCTTTTGCCATCTTTCTCTTCGGTGCCGGTGGTTAGGGTTCAGGCCGATTTGCTCAGTTTGGGCCATAATTACGTCAGCCCCGCTGCGATTTTGAATGGTGACTTTCAATGGAGACCCGCACAAAAGAGAAGAGGCCAAGATTAACGCGGAATCGGGGGGAGGGGGGGATAGTTTATAGAAATGGGGATGGGGGACGGGGAAGAGAAAAGGTGAAGAAAAAGAATGGATTGTTTCTTTTTTGTTGTTTTTTTTTAAAAGAAAGATTTATGAGAGAAAATGAAAGAAGATGAAAACTATTGACGTAAAATGAAGAAATAAAGTAAATGAGTTTATAGGAAACAGAAGAAAAAGATAAAAGAAGAAGAAGAAGAAGAAGAAGAAGAAGAAGAAGAAGAAGAATGAGAAGAAGAAAAAGAAGAAGAAAAAGAAGAAAGAAGAAAAAGAAAAAGAAGAAGAAAAAGAAGAAAGAAGAAGAAAAAGAAGAAGAAGAAGAATAAAAAGAAAGAAAAGAAGAAGCAGAAAAAGAAGAAGAAGAAGAAGAAGAAAGAAAGAAAAGAAGAAGCAGAAAAAGAAGAAGAAGAAGAAGAAGAAGAAAAAAAAAAAGAAAAAGAAAAAGCAGAAAAAAGAAGAAGAAGAAGAAGAAGAAGATGAAGAAGAAAAAGAAGAAGAAGAAGAAGAAGAAGAAGAAAGAAAAGAAGAAGCAGAAGAAGAAGAAGAAGAAGAAGAAGAAGAAGAAGAAGAAGAAGAAGAAGAAGAAGAAGAAGATGGAGAAAAAGAAGAATAAACACAAAGAGGGTTGAGACGAAATAAAGAGTTAGGATTATTTGGATTACGACTAGGACTACTAGTCTAATTGTGAATGTTATTCTCAAAACATTTCGGCCGATGTAACCTCTGGCTTTCTTCGAGTGCGTCTTGTCGATTTTCTGAATCTATTACTAACCATGAATAACTTGGTATATTTTTTTTAATTTTGTTTTTTTTGAATTTTTCAAAATATTTTAGCATCGCTTGCAGTGATGACTGCATTTTCAACCTCCAGAAGACTGTCACTTAGAGTTAATTGTCACTCACGCCTGTATCCGTTGCGCCAGGTGTCCATACAAAGTATCAATCCTCATCTAAAGAATTCCGAAACAAAAAGAAGAGTATTAACCAAAACGGAACACGAAGAAAAAAAGAAGAAAAAAAAACGAAAAGAAGAAAAAAAAATTTAAAGAAGAAAAAAAATTATAAAAAGAAAAAAAGAGAAAAAGAAGAAAAAAAATTAGAAAAAGAAGAAAAAAAAGAGAAAAAGAAGAAAAAAATTAGAAAAAGAAGAAAAAAAGAGAAAAAGAAGAAAAAAAATTTTAAAAAGAAGGAAAAAAACTTTTAAAAAGAAGAAAAAAATTTTTTTAAAAGAAGAAATAAAAAGAAAAAGAAGAAAAAAAGAAAAAAAATTTTAAAAGAAGAAAAAAAATTGAAAAAGAAGAAAAAAAAGAAAAAGAAGAAAAAAAGAGAAAAAGAAGAAAAAAATTAAAAAAAGAAGGAAATAAATTTTAAAAAAGAAGAAAAAGAAGAAAAAAAATTGTGTTAATTATTTCTTAGAACGTCGTGTCGCCTCCAAACTTCCACGCGACTGTCCCCCTCTTTCTTTCTTTTTTACCCAGCTTACGTCACGTCCGTTTTTAGTACACAGCACGGTCGAGATGACATTTAAATGCACTCGCTGGCCCGATGATCTGTGTACGTGTTGACATCGGCCCGTGAATTAAAATCACTAGATTAATCCTATCAAACGTACCTATTTACTATTTAACACTATGCCGTTTGTTTTTATAATAAAACTATGGCATTTTTTTTTTTTTCAAATTATGATTATTTTTTAAAAGGATTTTTATAATAAAATGTAATTATTACGGTACCGTTTGTTCCGTAAATTATTAATTGGCCGACATTGTTATAAAACTATGACCAATTGTTTTAATCTCTATTTATGCAATCGTCTGTCTTACATAACGAGCGCTGTGTTTTGGTGAGAGGGGTTCAGTCTCTCTTAGCTAGCGAGATTTCAAGGAGGAAAGACGTGTCATGGGTGATGTTCCCAATAGGAAGCAGCACACACAATGGAGCTGGCTGTAGTAAGACGAGTTGTCCGTCTGTGTATATGTCGGTCTTTCTTTCTCGCTCACACGCGGTTAAAAGGTGTCTCTCTGATGTTTGTCTGTGACTGACTTTAAATAAACCTTCCCAGGAAGAGACCAGACAACAGCTGTGGACCAGACGGCTAGAGAATGCCCATCCTACTGACATGGAAATACCTGATGCTGAGGAACATTCTCCCGGTTCAGAGGAACCCTGGCTCCAGTGGAAAACACCCAACCGTCTGAATACGGGAATGAGTCGATCAAAAGTTGCTATGAGTAGATGGGGCTACAAAACTGGCCCAACATTTTGCGAAAGTGAGGGGGGGGGGGGACCATACGATGCAACACTGCCTTGTCTGCCCCCTCTTTTACTGCATAAACGGTGCAGCTTTAAAGATCTTGCAGAGTACAACAATAATGCAACGGACTGTGTAAAAAAGTGGGAAACTGTCGTATGACCATATGCTTCAAAAGCATGCAAAGAAGAACATCAAACCTTCTATATAACGAATAGGCTATTTTATAACGAATAGGCTATTTTATAACGAATATGCTATTTTATAACGAATAGGCTATTTTGCCGAAACCGGCAGAATAACGAGCCCTCGTTATTTTGCCGGTCCCGGCAGAATAACGATGGAACTGTTATTTTGCCGGTTCATGTTTATTTAACCTAACTGTTACGATTACAATGAAGATTTCACGAGTCAACTTAACTGTTGGTTTATTTTTATTTCAACATTTTTCCAATAAGAAAAAAGAAATAATTGAAACTTCTGACTATTTTTTAAAATTAAATAAATAATTTATACGTCGATTTTCGCCAGGACTTACGAAAAAAATATGTTTTATTTCACCATAGACTAAGTAACTACGATGAATTTCTATGTCCATTTAAATGCATTTACGTATTGTTTTTATTATAAAAAATACAAATTATGTTTTTAAGTACAAATAATTCGCTTTGAATCCCGTTTATGTCTACTTTAAAAAAAATATATAACTCTCTACCAGATAACCTCACAATGTTTGTTTGTAAAACAATTCAACTTTGCATTAAAATTCGTCGTTACATGTAGCAGTTGAAATTATTGACAATTACTACTGTTGTTATTTTATCGCAAGAAAAACATTCAATTTAATGGTTGATTTAGTGAAATAAGAAATAATCCTAACATTTATCTTAAAAGTTAGTGAAAAATCAGTTTTAAAATTGCTGTTTAGACTGTTTATAAAACTGAAATTATATAAACAGATTTCTTAACAAGAGTTATATATTTTTTATATCAATGAATCTAAACTATTTTTTTTCTTAAATAACTAAAACATTTTTATCCGACGCAAATTACTTCTAAATCCGACTAAAGAATCTAATTGTCTGTAATATTTCGTTCATTTAATTAATTTTTACTTTTAATGTTTTTTGTATTTTTGTATTAAAAGCAGATATTTCTTTTCTATTCAAAAGATTAAAATAACCGACAGTATAACAACTGATTATGACGATGAAAATAAATTGTTATTTAATATTTGTCCTCATTTATTTCATTACCCTTTCTTTCACAAGGCCATAACAGTTAGGTCAAAAAAAAACATTAGCCGACAAAATAACGAGGGGGTCGTTATTTTGCCGGTCCCGGCAAAATAGCCTCTTCCTTTTTATAAACTCCGGCGTTCGAGTAAGTTTATCAGCCGACGAAACGAACCTGGGTTCACAACGACAACACCGGCGTTAAACGGTAAGCGAAAGTGTAACATTTGATGTAAATAACGTCCAAAAGATCCCATCTCTTTGTGTGACGCAGACTATGGATACATCCAGATTTAAAAAAATTCTTGTAGAAAAAAGACAAACCCATAAAATCATACACTTACAGTCTGCTCACAGGAGCACATGCTCCTCTGTCTCCACCCCTCTCTCTCTCTCTCTCTCTCTCTCTCTCTCTCTCTCTCTCTATTTAAGGTACACCTTCTCTCCCCTATACACTGACAAACAAACAAATGCGCTTGCGTGAAACCATAAAATCTTAAATCCTCTGTTCTTCGTGCTAAACTCCTTCCCTGCTGTTCCTAATTCTGTTTTCTCGGGACCTATTTTTTTGTTTTCGTCCGAACAGTCCCACCCCTTTTTTAGCCACCCGGGCCACCCACAGATATGCATACATGCACACGTAGGTGGTACCAGAACAGCATTTCGACGTAGCCCCCCCCCCCCCCCCCCCACCTGCCCGGGGGCCTCTATAACATAACCCCCATTTGTCTCCAATATGACGGAAAATGTCCGAGCAATAAGTCTTTCATTAACTGATCATGTAATAATGTCCCCTTGTTTCGGGTCTGAATTGGGTGCCGACATAAAATAGCCCCTCTGGCTGAGATTTGCAAAATGGCGTGGGGTAGAGAGAGAAGGGGAAAGAGACCCCCTCTTTAGGGCGATATGACAGCTGTGGAGAATACGTGGACCCATTTGGTACATCTGTGTGTTTCATGGATGGGAATTCTTTTTGTTGATCTCAATTTTTATGAAGGGAACAAAGAGTAATCGCAAGTGTTGCTCGGTAGTCATTTTAGGAGTACGATGAATCACCTAGCCACACTGATGAGTCGATAAATGACGAAACAGCTGTTTGCGGATGACTATATATATATACTATATTACCTACTCAGCGTGACCTGGATGCAGTGAAGTCATTTTATTTTTTTTTATTTTTTAAACTTATACATAAAAAAAAAAATTATTTAAAGGTTGAGAAGTCTATTCATATTCTTCAATAAACAAATGTGAGTTATTCTCTTTGCTGATGTGCTGTTTTCTCGGACATAATCTAAAAAAGTTTATATATTATCAGTAACATGACTACATCATTCTTTCTAATAAACTGTAGCGTAGTACAGTGTTAATAACATGGTTCAACAATAACGAATGAAAATTGGCTCGTCAGTATCAAAGTTTGATATTTCAGATTAAATGCTATTCGGACCCAACTTTACAAATCTAACAAAATAACGTTATACGTTTCTTCCGTGAAACTAATCGAATCCTCTTGTTTATCAATATCGTACGAAGGTAAATAAATAATTAAAAAATAATTGAAACTAAATTTAAAATAGTTTTACTTTTTATAAATGTACTTTTATTATAATATTTATTTATTCTTTACTAACATGTTATTATACGTTAATTTTAATGTATTTATTTTTTTGTATTCCACGTTAATCTTAACCTCTTATCTTTTCATTCGTCAGCGAACAGACAATACACATCTATTTATATATTTATATACCAATTTATGCAACCCTAAACCTAATCCTAACTCTACCCCATAACCCGAACCCTAACCCTAACCCTAACTCTAACCCCTAACCCTAACCTTAACACTAACCCTAACCCCTAACCCTAACCTTAACCCTAACTCTAACCCTGACCCTGACGCTGACCCTGACCCTGACCCTGACCCTGACCCTGACCCTGACCCTGACCCTGACCCTAATCCTAACTCTAACCCCTAACCCTAACCCTAACCCCTAACCCTAACCTTAACCCTAACCCTGACCCTGACCCTGACCCTGACCCTGACCCTGACCCTGACCCTAATCCTAACCCTAATCCTAACTCTAACCCCTAACCCTAACCCTAACCCTAACCCCTAACCCTAACCTTAACCCTAACTCTAACTCTAACCCTGACCCTGACCCTGACCCTGACCCTGACCCTGACCCTGAACCTGACCCTGACCCTAACCCTAACCCCTAACCCTAACCTGTGGCGCAACGGATATAATTGCTTAGTCATAATCATTTTTAAGTGGAAGTCTCCTGGCGGTTGAAGGTTCAATCCTCAGTACGGGCAATACTAAGAATACAATTACGAATTACGTACAGTTTCTAGACTGTCATAGCTTATAGAACAAGAGAAAGCTTCTTACGTTCGAATTCGGGTAGATATTCCTGATTTTGACATTAAGATTCCCAAGTTCGACAATGCGCACCTGAAGAATGTCGGAGGTCAAAACCTTGTAGGAATAACATCTAAGACGAGAACAGTTATTTATAATTAATTAATATTTATAATTAATTAATATTTATAATTAATATTTATAATTAATCGAAATAATACAAGACATATCTATAAATTGTACCAAGAAATCATTTTTTTAATATGATTTTATTTTATTTGTTCAATTTTTTAAATTTGATCTTTTTATTTAAGATGTTTAACTCAAAGTTTGAATTTCATTTTAGCTGATTCTTATTTTGACATTAGTTATTATCACCAAAAATATGGAACATATCCTGTCGCTACCCGGCCACACAGTTTCAGAATTTGAGTTCATTTAAATGATCAGCAATTCATATAATACCACTATCACACACAAAAAATCAAAACTTCTCTCGAAATAACTAAATATTTCAAAGGTAAAGTACACGTAAATAAACAAACTTAAGCCTGGTACCTAGCACAGCCCCATGTAAATAAACAAACTATATCCGGGTGCCTGGCACAGGTACATGTAAGTAACAAACTATAAATATAATAATGATAAATATATCAAATAAAATATGAGTAGTATGGAGGAAAAGGTTTGGATTAGAGTTTCTTTTGCTATATGTGGGCAACTAATACTGGTTGCTTAAAATATGCTCAGTGTATGTTGTTTGAAGTGCTTGCAGTTAAGCCTGGTTTCATTCCTAACATTAAGTAATTTGCTTCTGCCCTTCAATCTTATAATCTTAATTTTCTCATTAAGACATAAAACACGATGGGTTAAGGCATCCACAGGTCATGGTTTTCTTAATTATTTCCCATTTGATTATTGAAGTTTTTTGTAACTCATTAATTTCCAGAAATGCAGTTATAGTGAAGTGTGCTTCTCATATATTTCATATCTGAATGATAATCTATGTCCGTAAAGCCTATCTTTAAACTTTCCACTACTGGGTTCTTTACTGAATATATGTTTACTCGGTATATCACTGAGGCAGTAAGACAATTGCTAAGGTGCCTGCATTCTATCTTTGGCAATTACTGTTATTTGTGGTACAATCATTATTTATGAAAATGTTCGTTTCATTGCTTTTTAGTATTTTATATATGAGATATACTATTTTATATATTTTTATTTTATTATATTTTTCTCATTTTTTAAAGTTTATGTCTAGTTACACAGTCGCATATCTTCGTCATTAGAATTAGGAGTCTAGACATAAGGTTTAGTATTATTATATCTTGATTAACTCACTGCAACAAACACAAAAAACACTCTCTTTGTTGGCTACATATGTTTATGGCCGGCTTCTGTGTGTTCGTTTGTATTCTTTGACGAGAAGCGACTTTAATTGATCGTTTTCATTTCATGTTTTGCATTGCATCAGCCTTTTGATAATAAATTAAGCTTCGAAACGTGCGTAAAGCGTCTGTATATGGACTCTGATTTCTGAAACTTGATTATTTTAAGTCCATATACACACATATATGGAGCTCTATTTTATCACATTACAAATATTGAGCTTTCTGGCTAGAACTAAATTCAGTGAGGACCTGTTAATGCGTTGTATCAGATTGCCACTTTTAATCAACAAACAATAAACAAAAATAACCAGATTGTTATTTTAATATGTTTTTTAAATAAAATTGAAAGACAATTAGTTAACATAGCGTCCGTGCGTCTTTTAAAGGGTGCGATGATTGAATAGACGTGTGCGAAGCAGCAGCAGTACCACGACCACCACCTAAAGTCGAACCCTACCTCACCATGGTAGGGGAAGTGGCAACGTACCCTTGTCAGACTTAAAATCCAGGAGGCGTCGGTATCAGGCTGTGTCGTCCCCTGATCGTCTGTGCCACTGCATGTCGTAAGCAAAGACACGTCAGGCATAGAAGTGCAAATCAAAGGAATGAGAGTGACAACGTTGCTTCTGTGTCATTCATTCATGAGTTCTGGGCCAAACCTTCCCCGACTTCGCATGCAACCGATACGGCGTTGTATAGGACTTCCGTTTTCGACCTGCAAGACGTCTCTAAACCAGCAGCAAGGTTATAAGAAAATACCCCCAATCGTTCCGTTGCTCGTCATCATCATAATCATCATCATCATCATCATCATCATCATCATCATCATCATCATCATCATCATCATCATCATCAGTAGCAGTAACAGTAACAGTAGCAGCATGTTGTTTGTAAGTATCGATTCTCGATTGGACACAATCGCTAACAACAGACGCAAAAATATTCACTGCCAAAAATTTCCGCGCGTACTATAAATACCCAAACGCACAGCTTTCATTCTTTTTTTCCCGGTATTTTTCTTCAGACCTGACGCACGTGATGAATTCCATCAAAATAGTCTCGGCCACAGGCTGAGAACAAATAGCACACACGTGACGAGAGACATTCACAGACTACTTTACGCCCAGCAACGGCACCAACATCCCGCTCACCGAACGC
>OY744546.1:54759392-54764392 GCA_963556195.1 Sepiola atlantica | reverse complement strand
ACATAGGCTAGAATTGGAAACGTTGTTTTTATTTTGTTTTTTGTTTTTTTTATGATATTTCACCCCAAACAAGGCAGGCCCCACTGTAGACGTAACTGAGAATTAGGGAGTAGGTTTAAGGTGACATCCTAAGTTGGGGGCTGTGCAGCGAGATGTCTGTTTACATTAGTTTTAAACCACTGCATGTCGGTACTTGCTAACTATTATCTAACGAGCAATATTTATTATATTTATGCATATAAAAGTATCCGCCTCCCCTCTAATATCCCCCTCCCCTCAAATATCCCGCTCCCCTAAAAAAAAGCACATATATTTATTTCATATACATTGGCATTATTATAGGTAAAAAAAAATCACAACACGTGCTTTTTTAGGGGAGGGGGATATTTGAGGGGAGAGAGTTATTTGAGGGGAGAAGGATATTTGAGGGGAGGGGGATATTTGAGGGGAGAGGGCTATTTGAGGGGATAGGGTTATTTGAGGGGAGGGGGATATTTGAGGGGAGGGGGATATTTGAGGGGAGAGGTCTATTTGAGGGGAGGGGGATATTTGAGGGGAGAGGGATATTTGAGGGGAGGGGGATATTTGAGGGGAGAGGGCTATTTGAGGGGATAGGGTTATTTGAGGGGAGGGGGATATTTGAGGGGAGGGGGATATTTGAGGGGAGAGGTCTATTTGAGGGGAGGGGGATATTTGAGGGGAGAGGGATATTTGAGGGGAGAGGGTTATTTGAGGGGAGGGGGATATTTGAGGGGAGGGGAATATTTGAGGGGAGAAGGATATTTGAGGGGAGGGGGATATTTGAGGGGAGAGGTCTATTTTAGGAGAGAGGGCTATTTGAGGGGAGAGAGCTATTTGAGGGGAGGAGGATATTTGAGGGAGGGGAATATTTGAGGGGAGAGGGCTATTTGAGGGGAGAGGGCTATTTGAGGGAAGGGGATATTTGAAGGGAGGGGGATATCTGAGGGGAGGAGGATATTTGAGGGGAGAGGGATATCTAAGTGCATTCAAAGGAAGAAGACGGTGCATCCGTGCATAATATATGTTCCATATGTATCACGTACGGTTTCGATTCCTCGTCGAAATAACCGTCGTCGCTTCGTCTACAATTATTACTAATACTTCAAGTTAGCTCCTGCTGATGCTTTGTATGATCTTCCTTGATGAACAGACACACTTAGCAACATACAGAGAGACATTTATCCACCACGAATTATGCATACATAATTAAATAAAGAATCTACTCTTATTACGTAAAAAAAAATCACATATTTTGTGAACATTGTGACGCAAAAGTAAACTTCTATGAAAATTTTTTTTTTTTAAAACTAAAAATATTTCTATGTATGGGGGAGGGTAAAAAAAAAATTGGGGGGGGGGCAAAAATGTTTTTTCTTCATTAAAAATATTTATATATATGGGGGAGGATGAAAAAAAAATATTCGGCGGGGGGAAATTTTTATTTTTTATTTTTTTTCCTTTTTTGAACTAAAAATATTTCTATGTATGGGGGAAAACATTTTTTTTGGGGGGGAGGGTCAAACATTTTTCTTTTTTTTTTCTTTTAAATTAAAAATATTTCTAAGTATGGGGGAGGATGAAAAAAAATTTTCTTTGGGGGGGGGGGGCAAAGTTCACTCGGAAAAACCAAGTTGTCATCTTATTCCCATTAAACACAATTCTAATACTACAAGAAAACTACTGCTGATGACACCGTTCGCCTGTGAAAGGAGTATTGTTGCAAGATCTCGGCTGGTGTATATAGCTTCTCAATCTTGCACAGGGTGCAAAAAAAGAATGTCTAACCTAAAGATCGAAACCCGATCACATCGCCGCATCGTTACAACCACGTGCGTGTTGTATAAGTCCTTCTTTACTGTAATTTTCCCTCCATTAACGAAAATACCCTCGACTAGCAGCAAAATCGCACCCTTTCACTTTAGAGACTCCCTGTTACCCCGATCGTAGTATAATGCAGAAATTTAAATATAATATGACAACCCCTTTACACGGTCGGTCCCTATATAAATCTGGCCCCTATCACCATAACCCCGTATGCTACAGTGGCAAAATGCCTAGTTTAAAGTGAGTAAAAGTAAAAAAGAAAAACACCTCACCTAGTGTCGCACACAAAGAATAGGTATTTAAACATATAGATATTGAAACAGAGAAACAACGCGCATTACAGATGACTGCCTTTACTTTATTTATTACAACATTATGTGATCATGCAATTTCATAGTTTTCCTCAACACGTAGTTGGTACACATATTTTAGATTTGTTTGTTATTTGTTGATTGTGAATTCCTTATTTATTTGCCTCCCCGCGAGGGCAGAGTTAGACGAAAAATCGTTTTTTTTTTTTTTTTAATTTGTCGGAAAATCCACCACTCCTAAAAATTGCACTCTGGATTGGGACGAGTATAAAAATTGCCTCAGTCTAGAAGGATCTTTTTTCACTGACCGAGGGCAGAACAAACACAACACTTATATTGAGTTAGAAAGCCGAGGAGTATTTATTTTCTTCCTCGTCAGGGAGTATAACATAGGGTACAAAAAAGTGAACTCTGGACTACAAAAAAATGGCCGAGCATCCTCGTCGGCATTCCCCGGGAGGGGCGCCTCAGACAATTAGCAATAAACGAACCCATTTCTCAACTGACTGATATTTGAGGACGGGGTATTGCTATACTCCTCTCCAGGAGTTAGGCACAAGGCCAGTTTTTATCTTACTCCCACAAGTAAGATGTGACCCAAGGTCGGGTCGGGAAAGTGGGGTTTAAAAATTGCCTGGGCAGCCCCGTCGACATTCCCCGGTAGGGGCGCCTCAGGCAATAAGCAATAAACTTACTCCTCCTCAAAGAGGGGAGACGAAGCCTGGGAAAGTGTACCTCCTAGAACTGCACAGGACAAACCCATAGACCGGCGTAAATCAAGACCCCGAAGGCCAAGACAACACCAGTATGGAGTGCAGTATCAATCGGAACAGATACTACACTTTGATCTTAGCCAAAAGCCGGAGTAGTTGTTGTTCGAAGAGTGTCGTTTCAAGCTCACGTAAATCACAACATTTTTACCAAGAATTAGAAGAAGAAAAATTACTTGAACGCTACCAGTAAAGCCGAACTAAAATCACCCTCTACTCAGTACTAGCTAACTTACCCACCTTCATCTATATTACAACTCGAGTCCATGAAAGTAAAAGCGTCACGTTTCACTCCCCACGCAATGATAACGGTCATTCGAATATTCCTTATCGTTTCGTTGAAAATAAAAATGGATTTCCAGCATCGCCAGAAGCGTGGTTATTATAGTCAGTTTCTTGAAGAGGTTTGTGGATAAAATCGAAGAGGCTTATTTCGCAAAAACGGCGTTCTTTGCCGCGGGTAAGCAAACGTCCAATATTTCAATCGGAAAACGTATTTCGTTTTTCCCTTTTCTGAGATTTATACACTCACAAAAGGGAGTAAATGTTATGAAAGATGAAAAATAAGAAAGTAATGGAATGTGTGTCGCAAAGAGTTGGTGGAATCGGAAGAATGGCGAAGTTAATGTTAAGAAAGATTGTGAAAGTAAGGAAAAGTGGAAAGAAAGAAAGAAAGAAAGAAGAAGAAGAAGAAGAAGAAGAAGAAGAAGAAGAAGAAGAAGAAGAAGAAGAAGAAGAAGAAAAATGGACGAAATAATGAAATCTGGCAGGAAAGAAAAATGAAAGAAAGAAAGAAAAAAAGAAAGAAGGATTGGTGGGGGAGGAAAACAAAAAGAAAAGTAGAAGAAGAAGAAAAATGAAAACGAATAAAAGCAGAAGAAAAAAAGATTAAAGAAGTAGGGAGAGAGAAGGAGAAAAAGAAGAAAAAGAAGAAAAAGAAAGAGGAAAAAATATATACATAATGAAGTTTGGGAGGAAAAAAGAAAGAAATATGAAAGAAAGTAAGATAAAAAAAAAAGAAAGAAGGATTGGTGGGGAAAGAAAAAGAAACGAAAAGTATAACGAGAAGAAGAAGAAGAAGAAGAAGAAGAAGAAGAAGAAGAAGAAGAAGAAATGGACGAAATAATGAAATCTGGGAGGAAAGAAAAATGAAAGAAAGAAAGATAAAAAAGAAAGAAAAATTCGTGGGGGGGGGGGGAAGAAAAAAAAGTAGAAGAAGAAGAAGAACGAGAAGAAGAAGAAGAAGAAGAAGAAGAAGAAGAAGAAGAAGAAGAAGAAGAAGAAGAAAAATAAATAAATAGGCTGAAGCTGAAGAAGTCGGGAGAAAACAAAAAAGAGAAAAAATGAAGTAGAAAAGGAAGACAAATAAAGAAGAAGAAGAAGAAGAAGAAGAGATAAGTAGAAAGAATGAAAGCTGAGAGGAAAGGAAGAAAGAAAGAAAGAAAGGAAAGAAAGAAAGAAAGAAGAAAAAATAAAGAAGGATCGGTGGGACAGAAATAGAAAACGAAAAGAAAAGTTGAAGAAGATGAAGAAGAAAACAAAAAAAAAGAAGAAGAATTAGAAGAAGAAAAGAAAAAAAAGAAGAAGAAGGAGAAGAAGAAGAAGAAGAAGAAGAAGAAGAAGAAAATGAACGAAATAATGAAAGATGAAAGGAAAGAAAAATGAAAGATTGAGGGAGGAGGGGTAGGAGGAGGTGAAGTAAAAAAGACGGAATTGGAACAGGTGTAAATTTTTCAGTTTTGTTCACAGTTTTCAGAAAATTAAATTTGAAAAAAAAAAACAATGAAGATAAAAACGATAATTTTGTAAATTCTAATTACAAAACAAAACCAAATGTTTGGATAAACAAATTTGATAAAAGAAATAATAATAATTGCGTATTTTCAAAGCGAATCACGTTATTTATAAGTCAATGACTCAAAGGAAAAAACGTTGAGAATTCTGAATTTTACGAAAGTTCAACAAATGTTTCAAACAATCGTTTTGGTGTGTCTAAAAAAATAAATCGATCAGAAATTTTCTGTAATTTAAAATAAAACCGAAAAATAATTTTTAACATTTAAGAATCAAACTC
>OY744546.1:54741892-54756892 GCA_963556195.1 Sepiola atlantica | reverse complement strand
ATGGCTATCTAGTAGACATTTGCTTGATAAGACTTTCTTTTTTTTTAATTTTCCGAATGGTCCATGTAATGTGTCAGTCAAATTGGTGTATGTAAGTTCCGTGGGTTTCTTGTTCCATTTTATTTCCTTTTTCGCGAGTATTTTCGATTTGATTTCCAGGTGGTTAATAAAATCGAAAGTACTCACAAAAAAGGAAATAAAATGGAACAGGAAACCCACGGAACTTACATACACCAATTTGACCGAAAAACTAAATGGACCATTCGGAAAATTGAACATTTTTTTTTTCATTCTTATCAAGTAAAAACGCTCCGTGTTATTTAACAATGTCAATTTCCTATATATATATATATATATATATATATATATATATATATATATATATATATATATATATATATATATATATATATATATATAATCCGAGTATGGTGTAGATTCACAGGGTATAAATCCAGGGGAGTTGAACCGGGTTTATGAGAGTGCTTCTATCACCTTAAAAAAACTTTGTGTGATTATGACCCTATCTTAACAGGCATAATTTTATTTCGAGGCCTGATGATCGGGAGTCCCTCAAACGTCTCTCGTGAAACAAAATCAATTTTGTAGTCAAAATGAAATAAATTATCATTTATGTATACATATATATATATATATATATATATATATACATATATATATATATACATATATATATATATATATATATATATATATACATATATATATATACATATATATATATATATATATATATATATATATATATATATATGTATATATATAAATTAGTGCTGTGATATATATGCAGTATCTATTAACACTTTTTTCAAAATATTTAGGCGTTTAATGTCTATTTGCGTTGATCAATCGTCATTTTCCTAATAAATCCATTTTGTTTACATATAGTTTTCTTGATAAGACTTTTTTTAATTTTTTAATTTTCCGAATGGTCCATTTAATGTGTCGGTCAAATTTGTGTATGTAAGTTCCGTGGGTTTCTTGTTCCATTTTCTTTCCTTTTTTCGCAAGTATTTTCGATTTCATTTTCAGGTGGTGAATAAAATCGAAAGTACTCGCAAAAAAAGGAAATAAAATGGAACAAGAAACCCACGAAATTTACGTACACCAATTTTCCTAATAAATCCATTTTGTTTACATATAGTTTTTTTTTAATTATCCCCATAAAATATTATTATAGTTGGCCGAACCTATACTCAGTTTCGATATATCTTAATAAAGTATGTGTTTGTCAAGGTTATCTAATTAATCCTACGCCAATGGCCAATCCTACGCTATGAACAGATCAACAGTTTATAGCGTAGGAGTCTTAATGTAGTAGGCTTTTAAAACTGGTTTAGTCGACAGGACGACAGAATTCGATTTTGAAACAATTCATCTTGAAATTAGTAAAATCTATTCTTTTTTTACCTTAGCGACATCGTGCAGTTTCAGCAGACGCTCTCATTCTATTCAAATAGGTATGGAATATTTTAACGTGCGTACATACGCGAATAATCGTATTATCATCCCCATAAATGAAACATAACAATTGAAATCGACAGTCGCCATTTTGTTGACAAAATAATACTTGTTTGTACAAGTGGTTTTACAAAACGCATAATAGATATGAAAATAAATAAATGCAGTCTTGCATTCAGAGAAACAGGTATTTGACAATGCGTTCGGCCACAGGACATGTGCACATCGCAACAACGCGTATGACTGGCGCACAGCCACGCTCCTTGCATTGAATAACACGCGTTCACTGACCACGTGACACCAAAACTCTTTTCTTTCTTTCAATATTTCTCACACTTACAATTTCTCTTTGTACAAAACAGCGTAACTCGGCCGTTATTCTTTGACAATGGAGTGCATCAACGTAACGAATATCGTGTCGGAACCGTTTTCCCGAAACAAAAAGGAAATAGAAAAATGTTGGGATTATTTGGAGAATTCGAACAACTTTTCTCACATTGGATGTTATTCTAAAAACGTTTCGGTCGATGTAACCTTCTAATTTCTTTAGGTAAGTTTTGTCGAACTCGGGAATCTTTATGTCGAACTCGGAGAATCTTTATGTCGAACTCGGGAATCTTTATGTCGAACTCGTGAATCTTTATGTAGAGCTAGGGAATCTTTATGTCGAACTCGTGAATCTTTATGTTGAGCTCGCGAATCTTTATGTCGAACTCGGGAATCTTTATGTAGAACTAGGGAATCTTTATGTCGAACTCGGGAATCTTTATGTCAAACTCGGAAATCTTTATGTCGAACTCGTAAATATTTATGTAGAGCTCGGGAATCTTTATGTCGAACTCGGGAATCTTTATGTTGAACTCGGGAATCTTTATGTCGAACTCGTAAATCTTTATGTCGAACTCGGGAATATTTATGTCGAACTCGATCATCTTTATGTAGAGTTCGGGAATCTTTATGTCGAACTCGGGAATCTTTATGTCGAACTCGAGAATCTTTATGTAGAGCTCGGGAATCTTTATGTCAAACTCGGAAATCTTTATGTCGAACTCGAGAATCTTTATGTAGAGCTCGGGAATCTTTATGTCGAACTCGGGAATCTTTATGTAGAGCTCGGGAATCTTTATGTCGAACTCGGGAATCTTTATGTCGAACTCGGGAATCTTTATGTCGAACTCGAGAATCTTTATGTCGAACTCGAGAATCTTTATGTCGAACTCGGGAATCTTTATGTAGAGCTCGGGAATCTTTATGTCGAACTCGAGAATCTTTATGTAGAGCTCGGGAATCTTTATGTCGAACTCGGAAATCTTTATGTAGAGCTCGAGAATCTTTATGTCGAACTCGGGAATCTTTATATAGAGCTCGGGAATCTTTATGTCGAACTCGGGAATCTTTATGTAGAGCTCGAGAATCTTTATGTCGAACTCGAGAATCTTTATGTTGAACTCGAGAATCTTTATGTTGAACTCGAGAATCTTTATGTTGAACTCGAGAATCTTTATGTCGAACTCGAGAATCTTTATGTAGAACTCGAGAATCTTTATGTCGACCTCGTGAATCTTTATGTAGAGCTCAGGAATCTTTATGTCGAACTCGAGAATCTTTATGTAGAGCTCGGAAATCTTTATGTCGAACTAGGGAATCTTTATGTAGAGCTCAGGAATCTTTATGTCGAACTCGAGAATCTTTATGTAGAGCTCGGAAATCTTTATGTCGAACTCGGGAATCTTTACGTCGAACTCGAGAATCTTTATGTAGAGCTCGGGAATCTTTATGTCGAACTCGCGAATCGTTACGGAATTTCGAACGGAGGTAGCTTGTTCTCGTCCTATCAGCCATAATCGGGTAGAAATCTTAAGTCATTCGTAATTGTATTCTTAGTATCGCCTGTACTAAGGATTCCACACAGATTCCCGAGTTCTACAAATTCGCATCAAAGATGGTCGGAGGTTACATGATGAGAATAACATCCAAGATGAGAACCGTAGTCCGAAGCATCCAAATAATACTAATTATGAATCATCATTTAAAAGATTTCATAGCAAAAATGTATTTCGCTTTTCATCGTTCTTCTAGATGAGTTTCGGTTCTTTTGGTCACGCATTGTATAGAAAAAAGCTAAATTTACGCAATGTTAAAATGTTACTATTCCGAAACATTCCTCAAAACATGCTTACTGAAATTGCAAAAGTTCACAGAACCAGTTTTACTTTAGAGATGCACTTGTAAAAAGCAGATCAGTTGATGATGATGAAACCACACACATGCACTGCATAAAGTGTTGTTACATGGCCGTGCGTGCATCAAATGCACATAGGTGTTTCTCTGGCGGATGTGATGCGTAACAACCTGAAGCCAATGGTCGAAAATAGTCTTGAATTTCGTTATCGCCACCGTAAAATAACCCGCCTCTGTCTGGATGTGAGAAAGAACAAGTGCACACTGGAACGAGAGTATTTACGCGTATCGACCACGTGTGACCGGCGTGATTTTCCACCAATCAAAGACAAGCTTTATAGAGGTTTTAAGTGGCGGTTTAGCACTCGAAGGGCTACGGACATCGACCATGAATGGAGACGAGTATTTAAAACGGTGTTGTTGGAGAAGAGTATACTACGTACCGAAGTTCTGGTGGTGAGCACATTGTTTTAATCAACAGAGACCATTTTTACTTCCCTTTTCCCTTTTTTATTCGTTTATTTTTTTAAATAACACAGTGAGAGAAGGATTATATTAGAATAAGTGATGTTTAGTAAAGACGAGGTTCACGACAATATATTGTGTCGTTTAGCGGGAAATGTTAGGAGTGTACGGACACAGAGTGCCAGAAAAGTAATCAACAGTTAATGTAATTGTTGTGAAGTTGTCCAACAGTAAATAATAAATAAAGGAAGTCAAGTCGAGGGTTGGTTTAACAAGTGTATTAACAAAGTAAGAAATTGACTAGCTCTTGGCTAGACAGTTACAAGACTGTGCTTTGTCTTTTTGACTCGCACTATTTATAGTGACAACCGGTGTAGTTTCTCCTGTGTAAGAACGGCCGGTGTAACAGTAATCGAAGTCAGTCTAGAAATAATGACCGAAGAGTGCCAGAAAATAGTTAAATCACCAAGATGACGTGATCGATCTAGCCATATCGACTGGAGCAATATAATAAGCCGATTATACCTCTGCAGAGGAGTAGACACCCCAAGTAGGCCACCTGTTGGGCGAGGATGGCGGGATTCTGGTGGCTGAGCAGCTGATGACTATGGAACTAAAAGACCCTAACCCTAACCCTAACCGTAACCTAACTTTGGTTCTTACGAGTGGTCAGAGAGGCCCAATCCGATCAATTGCCTGGTCACACAAAACACCGTCATATAGAACCCAAAACTAACAGTCTACACTTCTCCCAGCCACTCACTAATACCACTGACACATATTCCCAAATATATGACGGGGACCGGTGTTTAAGAATCAAAATCAATTTGGAAAAGAGAAACACGTCATGGCTGCTAAGCATAGAAAATCTTGATGCATACATAAAAAATGATGCCATTCAACGAATTAATGATTCAATCAACTTAAAAAAATCTCTTCTCGTCCGCGTAATACGTGCGCGTTACTCTCCTCCGAAGAGCGAGTTATATCGTTAGCTGTACCAAAACGCCACAACCTTTTCTAATCAATTATCTTATAGAAGATGAATGTTTTATTCATATCGCCGCACTTGATCGTCCAGTGAGCAGCAAAGTCAAATAGTTAGAAAGAGAAGAGATCCAACCGGGGAGAGCGTAAAATATTTAGCTTATTTATTATCGTTTTGTGATATCATCTTACAACCATGTCTTGTCGATCCTACTTCTCACACAAGGTTTGCAAAAAATGTTTTATGGGAATCGCTCCAGACAAGGCTCGAAGCCACTTGATGCAAGGAACTAAAAAATATTACTTCATGATCAAAAGCTAGCCAACGATAAGTGTTAGATTAATAGATTTCAACTCCGAAAACAGCAATCTTCCCCCGTTTTTTTAAAGAAAAGCGAGAGTCACGAGGCTGCCGAAAGTAAACCCGAGTTCCACTTTCCACTCTCTCAACTGTATGCCTGGCGTCATTCTCGACTAAATATTCCCACTTCCTTTCTACTGAACTCCTAGCTTATTTCTAGACAATGTTTTTCCCGTAATCTCCTTGTGACCCCTGTCTAGAACACATCCTGTTTACTATATTATGTCAGATCCACTTATATATATCTTTTAACTAATATTTATATTAGGTCAAGTTTTCACTAATATTTAACAATTTGATGTACTTGAATAGCCGAAACGATGGAGTGCAGTTGGTTGGGGACCCTTTTTCAAAACGAGTATACCTTCCATGCACATATGTTATGACAAGACGGATAGGTTTCCCCTTGTCATGTCCCAATTGTGGATTTCGAGTCGGTATGGAACGTGCTTTATTAAACCAATAGAATATTATCCATTGTCCCTCTCACAAAACCCCCAGCCATCCAAGAGCTTCTATATCAGGGGCGGGCAACCTCCGACCCGCGGGTCACATCCGGCCCGCGAAGGCTTAGCATCCGGCCCGCCACCCTGCTAGGCTTTATTATTCCAATCCGGCCCGCGGACCTCCCAGTAAAACTCATAGCAATTTGTGACATAGACGTAAAAGTAGGTTACAATTAAGATTTACAGTGGGATAAAAATGTATAAATATCAGCGAGCGATGATGCATGTATATTTCATTTTTCTTTAACTATTAATTTCAAATCCTTGAAAAAAGAAAGAGGGAGGCAAAGATGAAACGAGAGACAAGGAAAGGGCATGAAACATAGAACTTATGTGAGGTGTGTCAAAACGAATGCTGGATCAACTTGCTACTTCCCCCACCCCGCCCCTCTTTTTTCATTCGAAAATGGCTCTTCGTCGGCGTCTTTTATAACATCACATACAGAAGTCTCTTGAGAAAAAATATCAGATTTGTAGAGTGTTCAATGCAATTTTTGTACAATTTATTCATGTAAACAAAATATAGTAATTCTGAGATTTCGTTTTTCACTCCGGCCCGCGATCTCCTTCCAAAAGTCTCATCTGGCCCTCACGTCTGAAAAGGTTGCCCGCCCCTGATCTATATCAATCGGTCAGCGAAACAAAGAAGTGAGAGATAGGAGGTCTTTGAGACACTTCATTAATGATAGATCGTATTCTGAAGGATCATCAGAAAACCTCCCATGATAAAGGGGGGGGGGGTAATTGTAATGTCGCGGTATACACTTTGTTGTTTCTCGGTAACATTTATCTCAATTTATTGGATATACATTGTATAAATGAAGGGAAGCAGGACTAATCGTGCACGGTCGATGACGTCACAAAATGTTGGCCCCACTGAGAGAGAGAAAAGAGGGTCCTTTATGGCGTATTATCCAGACGAACAGTTAGTCGGTTCTTTTATATAAAAGATCTCTGCCCATCTCCACTGTCTCGTAGTTGATCGATTACGTCATAATTTTGTGACGTCATTCGCTGTGGAGTATACACATGAACAAGTAATTTAGGATCAACTTTCATATTCCTGAATTGTATAGTGTTTTCGTATTTTAAACCTTTCTTTCTTATTTTGTTTTTATTTTCATAATTTCCTATAATTTCATGTCATGATTCCTATAATTTCATATCATGTTTCCTATAATTTCATATCATGATTCCTATAATTTCATATCATGATTCCTATAATTTCATATCATGTTTCCTATAATTTCATATCATGATTCCTATAATTTCATATCATGCTTCCTATAATTTCATATCATGATTCCTATAATTTCATATCATGTTTCCTATAATTTCATATCATGTTTCCTATAATTTCATATCATGATTCCTATAATTTCATATCATGCTTCCTATAATTTTATATCATGATTCCTATAATTTCATATCATGTTTCCTATAATTTCATGTCATGACTCCTATAATTTCATATCATGATTCCTATAATTTCATATCATGATCCCTATAATTTCATATCATGTTTTCTTATAATTTCATATCATGTTTCCTATAATTTCATATCATGATTCTTATAATTTCATATCATGTTTCGTATAATTTCATATCATGTTTCCTATAATTTCATATCAGGATTCCTATAATTTCATATCATGATTCCTATAATTTCATATCATGTTTCCTATAAGTTCATATCATGTTTCCTATAATTTCATATCATGATTCCTATAATTTCATATCATGTTTCCTATAATTTCATGTCATGATTCCTATAATTTAATATCATGTTTCCTATAATTTCATATCATGATTCCTATAATTTTCTATAATGTTTCCTATAATTTCATATCGTGTTTCCTATAATTTCATATCATGATTCCTATAATTTCTTTCTTTCTTTCTCTTTTCGTCCATTCCTGCTTGCTTTCTTTCCTTGTTAATTACTTAGTTTATAACCCATTACGCTTTTCCTGCTTGACCTTCGTCATTTTTCTTCATCTTTCTTCTTTAATTATTTCGTCATTTAATTCCATCAAATTTTTATCGTTCCTATATTTTTTTCACTTTTTACTTTTTTTTTTTTGGGGGGGGGTATTTTTTATACTTTCTAATTTATTTTATTTTTTTCTTTGTTTATTTATTTATTTGTTTATTTATTTGTTTATTTGTTTGTTCTCCTATCTTTTATTCTACCTTTTCAATGTTTCTCTCTTTCTTCCTCCTTTTTTTCTCTCTTTTGTTCTCCTCGTTTCTTTTCTTCTTTCCTTTTTTTCTTTCTTTATTTGCTCATTTATTTATTTATTGGTTCCCCCTTCATTCCAACCTTCCTTTTTTGTTTCCCATTCTCCCTTTCTTCCTGGTTCTATTTTTCCCTTTTCTTTCTTTCTTTTTTCTTTTTTTTCTTTCTTTTTTCTTTTTTTCTTTCTTTTTTCTTTTTGTCTTTCTTTCTTTTTTTTCTTTTTGTCTTTCTTTCTTTCTTTTTTCTTTTTTTCTTTCTTTTTTCTTTTTGTCTTTTTTTCTTTCTTTTTTCTTTCTTTCTTTCCCTGTTTCTTTCTGTCTTGTTTCCTTCTTTTCTACGCACTTCTGCCCCTTTTTCTCCTACGAGTAAATCCCCTTTTCAACCTAAGGGACCCTACACGCGTATTAGAACTAAACGGTTTTTAACAGAAGGCATTCACCGTGCGCACATCTGCAAACACTAGAGACATCGACTAGGGACGAGAACAATCGACCGCTTGCCTCTGTTGGTGGGACAAGCGGCGGATGTGGAGGGGTTGTTCTCTTCTTCTTCGTTTTTTGTCGTTTGGAAGATTGCAAGATTGGCATGTGACAAAATATTAGAGATAGAGAGAAAGAGAGAGAAAGATGGAAGGAGAGAGAGAAAGGGCGAAAGAGAGAGAAGGAGAGAGAAAGTAGAGAGTGATCGAAACGAGTATAACTGAAAATTCAGCGATATATATATATATATATATATATATATATATATATATATATATATTACTTCTTTGTAATATAGTAGGAAAAATCCCAGCAGAGTGCTCGATTAATTAAGAATTAAAGTTAAAAATTAAGAGCATAATATTTATTTATTTTGGTACAGAAAAATTAGTACAACATTCGTACTGTCGGTTTCAAGCACGGAAAGTCTTAGCCATCCGGCTCACTTCAGCTTCTGTTTTCATCAGATGACAACAGAAGCTGAAGAGAGCCGGATGGCTATGACTTTCCGTGCTTGAAACCGACGGTACGAATGTTGTACTAATTTTTCTGTACCAAAATAAATAAATATATATATATATATATGTGTGTGTGTGTGTGTGTGTGTGTGTGTGTGTGTGTGTGTGTGTGTGTGTGTGTGTGTGTGTGTGTGTGTGTGTGTGTGAGAGAGAGAGAGAATATGAGAGAGATAGAGAGAAAAAAAGTTATGGACGCAGACGAAACCTGGCATCGGTGTCGTCTGCGCGTGCGCAAGTCTAAATGCAACTAACCAATCAAAAGCTGAGATGAGATGGGTTTCTTTTGAAAGGCAGGGGGGGGGGGTCGGATGCTTATATGAAATGTAAATATATATGTAAATGGAGAAAGCGATTTAGCCTAATCTGTGAGGAGGAGTAGAAGGCGGTACGGAAAAATAAAAAAAATATGTAAAAGTAGAAATTTTAAAAAAGGTAAGAATAAAAAAAAAGTGGTCAACAACAGCAATAAACAGAACGAAATCAGTCGAAGGCATGGTAGGAGGCGATCAGAAAATATGGTAGGAGGCGATCAGAATATATGGTAGGAGGCGATCAGAATATATGGTAGGAGGCGATCAGAAAATATGGTAGGAGGTGATCAGAAAATATGGTAGGAGGTGATCAGAAAATATAGTAGGAGGTGATCAGAAAATATGGTAGGAGGCGATCAGAAAATATGGTAGGAGGTGATCAGAAAATATGGTAGGAGGCGATCAGAAAATATGGTAGGAGGTGATCAGAAAATATGGTAGGAGGCGATCAGGAAATATGGTAGGAGGCGATCAGAAAATATTGTAGGAGGTGATCAGAAAATATGGTAGGAGGCGATCAGAAAATATGGTAGGAGGTGATAAAAAAATATCGTAGGAGGTTATCAGAAAATATGGTAGGAGGCGATCAGAAAATATGGTAGGAGGCGATCAGAAAATATTGTAGGAGGCGATCAGAAAATATGGTAGGAAGCGATAAAAAAATATGGTAGGAGGCGATCAGAAAATATGGTAGGAGGCGATCAGAAAATATGGTAGGAAGCGATCAGAAAATATGGTAGGAGGTGATCAGAAAATATGGTAGGAGGCGATCAGAAAATATGGTAGGAGGTGATCAGAAAATATGGTAGGAGGTTATCAGAAAATATGGTAGGAGACAGTAAAAAAATATGGTAGTAGGCGATCAGGAAATATGGTAGGAGGCGATCAAAAAATATGGTAGGAGGTTATCAGAAAATATGGTAGGAGACAGTAAAAAAATATGGTAGTAGGCGATCAGGAAATATGGTAGGAGGCGATCAAAAAATATGGTAGGAGGCGATCAGAAAATAAAAGCGAATACAGACGAACGGGTTGAAGTGGCTACACCAGAAAACTTACCAGTTTCTCTTCTATTCAAATAAAAAAAAGAGACAAAATTGAAATTCTTTTCTTTTGTGGTATGTTTGACAGTTGTACTTCAACACTATCCCCAAACCTAACCCTAGCCCTTACAGTTGTACGTTTTCAGTTGTACTGCTTATTTATTTATTTTTACTTTTTATTATCTTATTCTTTACATATCCGCCCGTTCTTCTCGCTTTGCTTCTGACTCTTTGTCTCTTCGTGTACCTCTTCTCTTTTTCGTTCTCCGCATTGTACGCATTGTCTTCGCCCCTAATACAGAAAAGGGTTAAAGAATGGGAAAACATGTTTAGCGCTTGTTTATTTGAAAAGAGCTTCGAAATGTTTTCAGCGGATTTGAACTGAAAACGAGGCCAAGAAAGCAGATGCTGCCAATTCTTTGTTATATTAAATGAGAAAAAAAAAACCTTATTTATATAGGATTTTTGTCAGCTTAAAAAGGCTAGAAGCCAATTAAACAATCACAGTGGACCAAACATAAATGTCGACATCATTACAGTGTTTAATTGCATCTGTAAACCGAATCAAATATATATATATATATATATATATATATATATATATATATATATATATATATATACAGGGTGTCTCCAAAATGACATAATCTTTACAGCAATTATCTTAAAAACTACTAAGTCTGACTGAATAAAATTAAATAGTGTTTTCTTTTGTTCACCCCAAAGAAGGCATTTGTGTTCACCCCAAAGAAGGCATTTTGCCACTGAGTCGTAAGGGGCTACAGTGATAGGCGGCCAGATTTATAGGGACTATACTGAGTGGGGAGTGTACAGAAAGATGTTTGTTTAGGTTACATTTAAATTTTGGCACAGTCGGGGTAACAAAGAGCAGGAATGAAATTCCGAACGCAAGAAGTCCGATAAAATTAGCTATTAGAGTATTTAGGGACCTCTACGGTGAAGGGGTGGGATTTTGCTGCTTGATCGAGGGGTATTTACGTTGAGGTAGTACAAGTGCAGTAACTTTATCTGAGCACATTCCATGGACGTACTACTAAAACCAGTGCAAGGATTCCATATTGCGGCGATTGGGAAGAGGTTCAAGCTTTGTTCGCCTTCTAGGTTAGAGAGAGATATATACTAGTGGTTGGTGCAGCAGCCTGGTTTTGGAAACCATACTCCATGCATGGGGGAATAGTGGTTTTATAGAGATATATTTACTGACAGGTGTGAGAAGTTTTTTAGTTTGCAGCAGACTTGGCAGTATTTTGTATGTATTTATTCCAATTCGTATTTCCTGCGAATGTCACGCCGATGAGTTTAAACGTACGGGTTCTCGGAAAGGGTGCCATCGGCCATGGAAATCAGTAGTTTGGAAACGTTTCTGATAACTGTTGATCTTTATAAATCTATTTTGCGACCGATTTCATAAATGTTCAATATATTCACAGCCTGTGACAGAGTATATGTAAAGTTGCTAGTTCAGTTTTTGAGAACACGATGTAGCTAGTTTCCGGCTACATTATCTAGTGCGAAGTTCTTTGTGTGCTTGAGTTCTTCGACGTTAGCAGGTAGAGGGAGGAAGGACGTAGACGAGAGACTTTCACATATCTCTATCAAATAAAATCACACGGGGACAGGTCCGATAACCCCGGCGGCTGTTTCATCAGAAAACTGTCCCCATCTTCACGACGCTTGATGCATCTGACAGATTCTCATTGAGATTATCATGTTCTGTATCCTCTTCCAGACTGTCATTCGCGGAATCTGGGTTTAATAACTTCTTTTTTTTTCTTCTTTTTCTTTTACATTAAAGGTCAACGCTTATCAAGGCCCAAAGGCCAGTCGAGCACAAGGGTTAAAGAGTTTGACTGGCGAGACAACATCGCGTTCACTGACACGATGGTCGTAGCAGGGCCGAAATTGAATTTTTCTACGGGGACAGTTCAACAAGAACTTGTTTACATTGGACTTGAAGACAGATGGGAGATTTAGGAAATAAGCTCTACCCATGGAAGTTTTGTTTTGTCTTGGGCACGCAGAGGGAGAAAAGGAAATCATAGACAGTGGTAGTAATTAGCCGGGTTCTTATTGTAAATGATTTACAAAGGGGAAACCATAGAGTTGAGCTCAGTCGAGCGCCTGCCATGAAAATAACGGTGGAGCACAGAAAGACTAGTAACATACGGACTTTTTGGAACTTCGCAAGAGATTTTCACAAACTATGTTCTTGTTGTTAAGCGAGTTAAACTTCTGCATATATCTCACGAATATCGTTGATGGTCTTGTTGTTAAGCGAGTTAGACTTCTGCATATATTTCACGAATATCGTTGATGTTCTTGTTGTTAAGCGAGTTAAACTTCTGCATATATCTCACGAATATCGTTGATGGTCTTGTTGTTAAGCGAGTTAGACTTCTGCATATATCTCACGAATATCGTTGATGTTGTTGTTGTTAAGCGAGTTAGACTTCTGCATATATTTCACGAATATCGTTGATGTTCTTGTTGTTAAGCGAGTTAGACTTCTGCATATATCTCACGAATATCGTTGATAGTCTTGTTGTTAAGCGAGTTAAACTTCTGCATATATCTCACGAATATCGTTGATGTTCTTGTTGTTAAGCGAGTTAAACTTCTGCATATATCTCACGAATATCGTTGATGGTCTTGTTGTTAAGCGAGTTAGACTTCTGCATATATTTTACGAATATCGTTGATGTTCTTGTTGTTAAGCGAGTTAAACTTCTGCATATATCTCACGAATATCGTTGATGGTCTTGTTGTTAAGCGAGTTAGACTTCTGCATATATTTTACGAATATCGTTGATGTTCTTGTTGTTAAGCGAGTTAGACTTCTGCATATATTTTACGAATATCGTTGATGGTCTTGTTGTTAAGCGAGTTAGACTTCTGCATATATTTTACGAATATCGTTGCTCAGGATTGTCTGGTCTGCATGAAGTCCTTCTCGTTTCTCGACAATTATTAGTTAACCTCAAGATTATAGGTGTTTACCCCCAACACCGAAGCCAGTAAGACCCAGCATACGAAGTCGGGGAATGTTTAGCCCAGAAAACACAAAGAAATGGCGCAAAAGCGGCATTGCCACTGTCACTCTATTGATTTACGGTTCTGCACCTGAAATTTTTTTTTTTTTTTACACGCAAAATCAGAAACAACCAGAGGACGACAGATCCTGATGCTAACTCTTCCTGGATTTTCACCAGCGCCTATTAGCCGGGTAGCTCTGACACTACCACCTTGCAACCGCCTCTTCCACGGTAAGGAAAAGAATGAACTTTAGGAGAGTTTGGGGTTAGGGTTAGGGGTTAGGGTTAGGGTTAGGGTTAGGATTAGGGTTAGGGTTAGGGGTTAGGGTTAGGGTTAGGGTTTTTGATCTACCAGTTGGTTTAATCATACGTAAGTAGTTCTTCTCTTTAAATGTTTGGTACAAAGTCAAAATTAACTTTGCGCGTTGGTAAAGGTTTTCCAAATTTTCTATTGAAGACACGCTCCACATTCTTGGGTGACGCCTTCAGACTAATATCGAAGTGTAGTATATGTTCTGTCGTCGGTCAGAGGAGAGGTATTTCTTGACTGGAGCTATTTTTTTTATTTTTGTCTCATTCAGATGTTCCCTTTTGAGGCAGCTGAAAATCCCTCGTGTAGAAAACAGACCACGTGTCTAACTTTTCTCTCGAGAGGAGGCAAGTAAATAGGGATTGTGTGCGAGCATTTTTTGAGACGCAAAATGGCTTCTCCTTGGACGTGAACGGGATAGCTGAACCTGAAACAGAACAAAAATAAAACATTGAATATATGAAGAGCAGTTGTCTATGTGTGCGGGTCTCCAGCTGAAAGTAGAAAAACTGAAACAAAACAAAAAACAACGACAAAGTTCGTATTTTCATGATCAGCGTTGCACCGGTTGAATAATATCTAAATAAATAAATAAAAAATATCAAAATTCATTCTTTGAAAGTCAACTGGCTCAGCTTTTGTCAGAGATTTTAAATCTTATTATGTACTGATTTGGAAAGAAAATGCTGACTCAGTAAAAAAATTATTGGACGCTAACTCTGGATTTTTATTTCTCTTCACAGGGAGATATGGTGGCAAGAAACTCGGTAAAGGTGGTTTTAGTTGTGCTCTGGAGGCCTGCTTAATTTTATTTTGGTGGTTTCAGCGACGCTATGGAAACTTTCTCAGGTTTATTTGTTTTTTTACTCTATATGGGCGGAGATTAAAAAGTGAATTAAAAAGACGAAGATGAAAAACAGCCAATAACCCGGTAAATCAGCAATATATATATATATATATATATATATATATATATATATATATATATATATATATATATACGTATACATATACGTATATATATATATACACACACATACACACACACACACACACACATATATA
>OY744546.1:54719392-54736892 GCA_963556195.1 Sepiola atlantica | reverse complement strand
TATCCACTTCTTAAAAAACTAATATTCTATTTTTTAAATGCCTTTTAAAGTGAAAAAACATTTTATTATATATATATATATATATATATATATATATATATATATATATATATATATATAGAAAGAGAGAGAGAGAGAGAGAGAGAGAGAGAGAACGAGAACGAGAACGAGTAGTATTAGAATGCCAATAAAGACAGGGCTGCAATTTATATATATATATATATATATATATATATATATATATATATATATATATATATATATATATATATATATATATATTTTTTGATTTTATTCCATTAGTTGCGACAAAACAAGTTTTGTTTCATTGGCGGAAATAGCGACCAACTCATCAGGCTAGCGATGGAATTCAAATGGTATACGTATATATATATATATATATATATATATATATATATATATATATATATATATATATATATATATATAAAGATAGATGAAAGAAGAGGGATAAACATGTACGAATAACAAATTTATTTTAACTTCGTTACTTCGTGTACTTGGCAAAAACATGTTTATTATTCTTTCCTTAAGCCAAAGCTTTTCAAAGATCAAAATCTTATCATCAGAGAAATTACATAGATAGATAAGTTGGCAGTGGAAAAATACCAACGTATTTATCATTTGATATGCCTTAGCTTAAGGTAAGAATAATAAACATGTTTTTACCGAGTACACCTAGCATTGAACAATCGAAGTTGAAATAAATTTGTCATTCGTACTTCTTTGTAATATAGCAGGAATATATATATATATATATATATATATATATATATATATATATATATATATATATATATATATAATTTTAAAAATATATATATATAAAATCAAAAAGAATAATAAATGTTCCATAGGTGTTACGGGCGTTTTCGATTCTTCGTCGAATCATCCTCAGGTGACGAAAGCAAATGAACAAAAAAGCTGGAGAAAGAAGAGAATTTTAAAAAGGACGGCGGAGAAACGCGCAGGAAAGTTTTTCACATTGTTTCAGGAAGTCGTTAACGATTTAAATTCAGCAACGCTTGATGGCATCAAATTTGCTTTTGACACCTTTTTAAAATTATTTTAATACAAAAAAAGACATCCGAAAAATTGAAAAAATAAAAAAGGTATAATTAAACAGACGAATTCCGTTATTTTTGACAATGTTTGCATAAATGAGAAAATGCTGCCTAAATACACACACACAATATATATATATATATATATATATGTATATATATATATATATATATATATATGTTTATGCGACGGTTTAGGTAGGAGGCAGTGAAAAGCGAAAGTAGGAGTGACTAAAAAAAAAGGGCCTTACCGGTGAATTACAAGGCAGAAATGTGTATAAAAGTCTGTCTTTTTTTTTCTCAATTTTTTAGATGAGGATTGATAAAGTGTATAAAAGTGTGTCTTTTTTATCGTTACGGCTATCAGTGTGCATCGTGGCTCATTAGATTTTCAGCGTTGACATGACAGGCAGATTCTTTTACATTGGGGGGCGTTTCTAATTGGTGAAAAGATACACGATCGACCCTTTCTCTCCGGCCCTTCTTGCTAAACAGGGTCCATAATAGAAAGCAGTCCATAACAATGTGTAACTGTTCAATAAATTGTCAAGTGATGACAGCCCCGATCTCTCTCTCTATCTCTCTCTCTCTCTCTCTCTCTTTCCCCCACCCTCTCTCCTCTCTCTCTCTCTCTTTCTCGCTTTCTCTCTCTTTCTATCTATTAATCTATCTATCTATGAATCTATCTTTTACTCTCTCTCTCCCTCTTTGTCTCTCTATGTATCTATCTATCTATTAATATATCTACTCTCTCTCTCTCTCTCTCTCTCTCTCTCTATATATATATATATATATATATATATATATATCTATTAAGCTATCTATCTATCTATTCTCTCTCTCTCTATCTGTATATCTATCTATTAATCTATCTATTCTCTCCCTCTCTATATATCTATATCTATTTATATATCTATTAATCTATCTATTCTCTTTCTCTCTCTTTCTCTCTATCTATCTATCTATCTATCTATCTATCTATCTATCTATCTATCTATCTATTAAACTATTCCCCCTCTCTCTCTTTCCCTTTATCTATCTATCTATCTATCTATATATCTATCTATCTATCTATCTATCTATCTATCTATCTATCTATCTCTCTTTGTATCGTAGCCGCGTGGGAAGCTAGATTCAACACAGCAGTTTTTCTTTCAATTTCCGTTTGTCATTTAAAAACTTGTTGTTTTGTTGCAAGCAATTGGGGTCTGGTTAGGTCCGGGAGAAGAAAACCCTTTCACTCTGGCTTTAAAAGACGGCCTTATTTTCAAAATAAAACATAAAAACTGTCACTGTAGACCCATTTTCAGAAGAGACGAGATGATGCGAAATGGATCACTGTGCAAAAGTTTTTACCATTCTTACCACAACGACATGTACGACACATTTTACATTTTACATTTTACAGTCCCTAGTTACTCGCCTCCCTACGAGGGCAAAGTTAAAGACAAAGTCTTTTTGTATATGGAGGATATCCAGCACCCTCCTAAAAGAGCACTCTGGATTTGACATGATGGCGTGAGAGAGTAAAGAGGCTTCGTGACACAACCATGACTAGACGATGACATATATATATATATATATATATATATATATATATATATATATATATATATATATATATATATATACGAATACGTTCGTCGAACACTCTAGTCTTCTATTTGTGCCCGGTTCTAGGTACATATAGATCTTAATTTCCCTTAATCACGTGAGTCTCCGTTGGCCGAGTGGATATGGCGACTGTATGCAGATTCTACGCTGACTCTGTGGACCGGGTTCGCGCCTCCTGACCGTCTGAAATTGTTACTTTCCTGCACTGATGAGAGCAATAAGCTTGAAACGCTATTCATTTATAAATATTATATATATATATATATATATATATATATATATATATATAACTTCTTTGTAATATATATATATATATATATATATATATATATATATATGACAACAGAAGCTGAAGAGAGCCGGATGGCTAAGTCTTTCTGTGCTTGAAACCGACGGTACGAATGTTGTACTAATTTTTCTGTACCAAAATAAATAAATATTACGCTCTAAATTTTTAATTTTTAACTTTAATTCTCAATTAATAGAGCACTCTGCTGGGATTTTTCCTGCTATATTACAAAGAAGTTATATATATATATATATATATATATATATATATATATATATATATATATATATTCAAAAGAATGTGTATTCTCGCACATTGTTCCTGTTTCTTTTGAATGCATTTGGGACTAATTCTTTGCTTGTTTGCTTAGTAGTAACAATACAGCGAAAATCTTACGAGCTGCTTTTTAAAGACATTTTCTATTTTTATTTTTTCTTGTCTTCCTGTTAAGTGACCTCAATTAAGGCAAAACCACATTGTGTATCGTCAGTTGTTGAAACTCTTATTCCAGGTACTTAATTTCCCTGATGATCTGCCAAGCAAGAACCTGCTTGATTGTGAAACACGTGTAGGAAAAACTCTTGAAATTGAATATATATGATAAATAAATAATCTTTGAAAGAAAATGTCTTTTATGGTGATGATTGGTCTCCTGAACGGAATGCTTTGGTAAGCCTTCAAAAAATCACATATAAATGCTCTGTACCCTGTAATCGAGTCTCATCGAGCTTGTTTTAATTGGCCTAATCCCGGTCTTCACTGAATAATCTATCTTCTAAGTGATAAATCTGAATCACTCTCTCTCTCTCTCTCTCTCTCTCTCTCTCTATATATATATATATATATATATATATATATGTATATATATATATATATATATGTATATATGTATATATATATACATGTATATATATATGTATATATATATATGTATATATATATATAAATATATATATATAAAGATATGTATATATATATAAATATATATATAAATATATATATATAAAGATATATATATATAATATATATATATATATATATATATATATATATATATATATATATAATTTTCCCTGGTAGAATAAATATACGACGCGATAGATTTACAATGTCCTTGTAACGTACTTCTAGTATTACAAGAGTTTTGATTCTCTTCCAAACTTAATCTTCTTAATTTGTCCCGGGGCGAACAACTCGTTACCGATGTTCCCACAAAAGGACGTGAAGTTTTTTTTTTGTGCGTTTTTTTACAAAACAACTTTAAAAAAAACAAAAAAAACAGAAAGGAAAAGAGAACAAGGTCTATTAACAAAAAAGTACAACTGTTTAACACGATACAATAGAAATCAGTTGTATGTTGTTCTCTTTTGTCGACTAAAGGAAACGATTGTGTATGGGGGAGAGGGCTGCATCAAACACCGTCTCATACATCGTCTTTTGTTATCAAAATGGCGGAGGGCGAACGGGGCCTAGCGCTAACGTCACAATAAAACTTAGCAACCAATTGGCAATGTCATGGAGCGTACAATTGTTTTCTTCTCGATCCGTCACTATTTTGTGCTTAAATGGACGCTTTCAACTTGATACTTCGATGCGTCCTCGTTGCTTCAAGAGAGGCTTTGTCCGTCCGTTCTTCACGCTGAATTATCAGGTCGCATTTCCGTCGCGGTTTATTTTTTGATGCGTCTAAGCATTCCTAGAAGACGCTCTGTCTGTTAGTCGGTCAGTCAGGCTTAAGTTTTCGTCGCTCAAAGCTCAGATTGAATCTTATTTTAGATGGCTGTAACGCCATAATACACTCCGGCCATCACAGATATATCAAGCTCGGTGTGATTCAGCGTAATTGTTGGTCTTTTTGCTTTAGTTTGCGTTCGTCTGCCATGGAGCTTGCTCGTCCATTGGTAATCTCTCGCGGTCAAGTTCAGAATAGCATTTCCGTCGGTCTCTCGTGGTCAAAGACGAAATAGCATATCGGTCGGTCTCTTGCGGTTATGTTCGAAATAGCATTTCCGTCGGTCTTCTGCGGCCAAGTACAAATAGCATATTTGTCAATCTCTCGCGATCAAGTTCGAAATAGCATTTCCGTCGTTCTCTCGAGGTCAAGTTCGAAATAGCATTCTGTCTGTCACTGGTGGTCAAATTCGAAAGAGCATATCCGTTAGTCTCTCGCGATCAAGTTCGAAATAGCATTTCCGTCAGTCTCTCGCGGTCAATCTAAAAATAGCATATCCGTCGGTTTCCCGTGGTCAAGGTCAAAATAGCATTTCCGTCAGTCTCTCGCAGTAATGTTCGAAATAGTATTTCCGTTGATCTCTCATGGTTAAGTTCGAAATAGCATTTCCGTTGATCTCTCATGGTTAAGTTTGAAATAGCATTTCCGTCGGTCTCTCGAGGTCAAGTTCGAAATAGCATTTCCGTTGATCTCTCATGGTTAAGTTCGAAATAGCATATCCGTCGGTCTCTCGAGGTTAAGTTCGAAATAGCATTTCCGTCGGTCTCTCACGGTCAAATTCGAAATAGCATTTTTTGTCGGTCTCTCGCGGTCGAGTTCGAAATAGCATTTCCGTCGGTCTTCTGCGGTCAAGTTTGAAATAGCATTTTTGTCAATCTCTCACGGTCAAGTTCGAAATAGCATATCCGTCGTTCTCTCGCGGTCAAGTTTGAAATAGCATTTCTGTCGGTCTCTCGTGGTCATGTTCGAAATAGAATATCCGTCGGTCATTCGCAGTCAAGCTCAAAATAGCATTAGTGTCATTGTCTCACTGTCAAGTTCGAAATCGCATTTCCGTTGGTCTCTCGCGGTTAAGTTCGAAATAGCATTTCCGTCGGTCTCTCGTGGTCACGGTCGAAATAGCATATGTTTCGGTCTCTCACGGTCAAATTCGAAATAGCATATCCGTCGGTCTCTCGCAGTCAAGCTCGAAAAAGCATTAGTGTCGTTGTCTCACGGTCAAGTTCGAAATAGCATTTCCGTTGGTCTTTCATGGTCAAGTTCGAGATAGCATTCTCGTTGGTCTTTCATGGTCAAGTTCGAGAGAGCATGTTCGTCGGTATATCACACTTGAGTTTGAAATAGAATTTTCGATTGAAATAAAATTTTTGACACCCTTTAATTCAAAATAGCATTTCCGTCTTTCTTTCATAGTCAAGTTGAAAAAAGAATTTTCATCGCTAAACGCGCAAAACAAATCGACGCAACAAAAGTCTGTTTTTATTTATTTGTCTTTTTTTTCCTTCTCCATCTTCCCACTTCTCCATCCCCTCCTCCATCCCCTCGTCCATCCCCCTCATTTTCTAACCTTTCAATATTTGTTTCAATATGGCGTTATCGCGAATACAACACCAAGGTACTTCTCTCAAAAGAACCTCGGATTGTTCATACGAAACCTCACTGGATTTCACGTTTCTTTACCCTTTCAATTCTGTCGCTCCTCCCACCCCCTGTTCGTTTCAGACGTCCCTATTCTCTAAAAAAATGTATATATATATATATATATATATATATATATATATATATATATATATATATATATATATATACGAATGTATGTATATAGATAATATAGTTATCCACAGCCACGTGTTTCATGGTCTACAGCTAATCATTATATATATATATATATATATATATATATATATATATATATATATATATATATATATATATATATAATATATTATATATGTATATATATATATATTGATGTATATGCATATATCTATATGTATATATATATATAATATATATATATATATATATATACATATATATATATATACATATATATATATATATATATATATATATATATATATATATATATATATATATATATATATATATATATATATATATATGAGAAATGAAAAAGGAATCAACCAAGAGATATTTTTTTTCTATATTCATCAACGTTTCGTCTTTATTGTAAGACTTCCTCAGGATGATAATTTGAAGAAAAATGTCATGCAAGTACATCGAAATATTAGGTTGACATGATGGGTTGATAACGGAAAGTAGTAGCCATGGCTACTGTGAGCGCTGGAGGACAGTCCAGACTGCGAAGAGTCAATGGTGGCGAAGAATGACTGATTCTCACAGCCTGGACATGGCAGAAAAACAAAACATATATGAATGTATATGTACACACATGTATGCATATATCTATATATGTATATACACATATGTATATATATATATATATATATATATATATATATATATGTATATACATATGTATACATATACATATCTATGTATGTATAGATATGTATATGTATACATATGTATATACATGTATATAAATGTACATATATGTATATACACGTATATTGACATGTATGAATATGTTTATATATGTATAAATATGCTTATTTATACATATGTACATATATATTGATATATACATGTATGTATAAGTATATGTATATATACATGTATATAGGTATATCTTGTCATATCTATGTGTATACATGTATATATGTATGTGTATCTATGATTATGTATGCATATGTATATGTATGTATCTGTTTGTATGTATGTATATATATATGCATTTATACGTATATATATGCATATATGCATATATACATATATATATATGTATGTATATATGCATATATACGTATATATTATGAATATATGTGCATGCATATATATATATATATGTATATATTTGCATATACATGTACATGTATAAAGGTATATGCATATATATATAAATATATATTCATGTATATCTATCTTTATATATATATGTATATATATATATGTATATATATGTAGGTATATATGCATATATATGTTAAGATATATGTATATACAGACATGCATATACAGGGTGGGCAAAAATAAGGGTCCTATTTTTAAAAATTCATAACTTTTTTATTTATTGATTTTTTTTTAATTTTTTTTTAGAATAAGTAAAGGACCCCTTCCGAAGCAAGCATGAGCCGTATTAGTCCTAAGGAACGTACCCTCATTTAGAAAACATTAATTTTGCTTAAAAAACTCAAAACAGTGTAAAAAACAATACTTTAGTTTTTGTAAGTTTTAAGAAGTGTTTTTCGGCTAAAATTTGTTTTGTTTATTTCAAAAAATCTCGGAAGGGTCAGTCTACACACACATAAAGTTTGGTGAGTTTAACTTTTATTTTGTGGAAGTTATTCAAATTCAAGTTATTCAAATTTAAAGATAGGACCCTTATTTTGGCCCACCCTGTATATATATATATATATATATGTATATATATATATGTATATATATATGTATATATATGTGTATATATATATATATGTATATATATATATATATATATATATATATATATATATATATATATATATATATATATATATGTAGGTTTATATGCATACGGCACAATCACGTTGACACACCGGTTCCCGTTAAGCGGCGTTGAGCCTGGCCAGTACTAAATGGGTGACTATTTAGGAATACCAGGTGCTGTATGTACTCTCTGCTTATCTCGGCATTGTTTCCAGTCGTCTTGTATTACTACTTGCCATTGGAATCAAGCAATGCTGACTTAGGAGAGCGGTTGTTAGAGATTGCGCAACCCTTGCAATTACAAATTCACGCGCGGGCCGCCCCTGGTGGGGCACTCATAGGTCGAAATCGACGGGACAGAGTCCATCATATATGCATACATATGTTAAGATATATGTATATATAGGTATGTATATATATATGCATATATATGTATATATATATATTCATATGTATATATATTACATTGCATTCATCGACATTACCAAGGCCTTTAACCTTGTGAGCGGAAGGGACCTCCCACTCTGCTCCTTGAGAGTGGATGTCTCCCAGCCTCCTGAGATTGATCACATTTTTTCATGGAGACATAGAGAGCACCTGGCACAGGCTAGGAAGTAAGTGTAGTATCTGTTCGGATGGATACTGCACCCCTATAGACGGGTGTCGTCTTGTCCTTCGAGACTTGATTACACCTGTCTGTGGATTTGTCCTGTGCGGTTCTAGGAGGTCCACCCTCTCAGGCTTCGCCTCCCCTCTTTGGGGAGGAGTAAGTTTATTGCTTACTGCCTTAGGCGCCCCTACCGGGGAATGCCGACGGGGCTGCCCAGGCAATTTTTAAATGGCCAGAGTGCTCACTCTCTCGGGCGCTGGCTTTTCAAACCCCACTTACTCGACCCAAGCTGTGGTCACATCTTACTTGTGGGAGTAAGATGAAACTGGCCTCCTGCAGAGGAGTAAATAAACATAGAGAGCACCGTACAGTACGACGACTCTTTTTCGGACTTTGTCCCAATCAAGAACCGGATGAAACTGTGTTGCGGACTCGTTTCGACACTTTTCGGCATCTGTTTCTCTTTTTGTTTTGTTCTACGTCTTCAGCAAGTCGGAAGGTGGACTGTACCTCCACACCAGAAGCAACAGCATCCTCTTCAACTTTGACCGTTTCCGAGTTCAGACCAAAGCCCGGAAAGTATTCCAGCGACTCACCATGCATGTAAAGAATTTTGCATGACCATCAGGCTAAAAAAACAAAAAAAACATCCTAGGCTAAAATATCGCCATTTGTGACTGCACCCTCGGGATTGTTGAATGCCTAACATACCTCGCCTCCACTATCTCCGGCAACTTCTCCTGTGATGCTGAACTCCACAAACGCATAGGCAAGTTATATATATATGTAAGTACATATATGTTGAAGTAAATACTGAAAATTGATACATACAAGATTATATCTCCTCATCACATTTTATCTGGATACATCAAATAATAATTATATATATATATATATATATATATATATATATATATATATATATATATATATATATATATATATATATATATATATATATATATATATATTAGTACTTCATGGCTCCACATAAGATATTATAAGGAGATATAATTTTTTATGTATCAGTTTTCAGTATTTACTTCAACAGTGCTCGATACGTAAGTAGAGCTAAATGCATTTAGCCTGAAGATTCCCCCGGAGATGAAACGCGGGAGCCTCTGTGTAGCTTGATTGTCATATATATATTTTTTTTCATTGCTTACTATATATATATATATATATATATATATATATATATATATATATATATATATATATATATATATATATCAGGGTGAGCCAAAAGTATGTGAACATTTTTTTGTCGAAGCGTAAGAGGGAGACTTCAAAGCTGTGTAAATCAAGAAGGGAAATGTTTTTACTGTCCACCTACTTTCGGCTCACCCTGTATATAGGTAATAAGTAATTAATATTTATTTATAAATATTATTAAAAAAAACCTTCACTAAGGCTGGGCACTCTAAGAGAGTTTCATAACAAGCAGTACTACTAGCTTCATTGCGAGATCCAACACTGTTTGTTGATCACTATTCGCTGCTCGTTGTAAATACCCGCCGACTTGGCATTGACAAAGTTAAATTCATCCTACCTTCCAAACTAATTTGTGGTGGCGAACGGGTAAGACTCTTGATTGCGAATCAGTGGCGATTTGTGATCGGAGTTCGCGCCCGCCGACCGTCGGAAATTAACTTCCTGCACTGAAGATTGCGTAAGCATGAAACATCGATGTGTGTAGAAATAAATAATTAGTATATATATATATATATATATATATATTAGTAAGTTTTTGAAAGGCTGTGGGCAATGCAAGTTCCGGGTAAGATGCAAGTTGTAAGGAACAAAAACAATAACAATAAATCTAATACGAAATATGACTTACTATTTATTTTTCCTTTTTTTTCTAAAATCTTACACAACAGCAAGAGTGTTTTTAGCTGTTCGTGTGATGTCCGGGTGATGTCCGGGTGATTAAAAATCACTATTTGATATTTCGGGAAAAGACTTCCCTTTGTCAAAAATAATTAAACCAGAAGAAAATTTTTTTTTCTCCGACTGTGTAGAGAATACTGCAAAACAAAATTTCTGCCAGATGTAGACCACAGCGAAAACGAAAACAGTCTCGCAGGGATTAAATTTTATTTTAAGGTTATGTTACATATATGATATACTCCAATAAGAACAACCCCCACATCACCCCCAACATCACCAGATCCCAACGCCTTACCCCAGAAAACCCGAAACCCAGCAATGCTTCAAGCAAACTACCATTCTCTACTAATATATATATATATATATATATATATATATATATATATATATATATGGGCTGAACCATATATATATATATATATATATATATATATATGGTTCAGCCACACTATACATTCCTTCCTCTTCTATTAGCAAGGTTTGGCTCGAATGCAACATCTCAATTTTTTATAGACGCTCATTTTAAAGTCGTATACTACTAGCCGCCAAAACACTCAACAGTATAGTTGTAAAGACACCGCCTGATGATGATTGGAGGAATCAAATCGACAGTACTTTGCAAGAAACAAAAAAAGCAAAAAAACCCGGAACTTACATACATCAATTTGACTGAACTTTACTAAATGGACTATTCGGAAAATGGCAAAGAATAAAATAAATCTGATAAAGCAAAAACACTCCGTGGTATTTAACAATAATTATCTAAACCAAATATGCTGCCTAAGTACACATACAATATATATATGACCGCACTTAAGAGAGTATACATATATATATATATATATATATATATATATATATATATATATATATATATATATATATATATATATATATATATATTTGAGTTTCGATTCCAGCTTGAGGCACTAGTTGGTCTAACCGCATTAAAGAGCTGTTATACAGCGAAACAGTCTGTATGCGGATGACTATATATATATATATATATATATATATATATATATTCATGAGAGAGAGGATCTAGTTGAAAATAAATTTTATATAGGCATTGCCTGAAATAACTTCAAAGTAAAATTCAACAACCACAAATGTTCCTTTACTATTATTAACATTTCTGGTACCTAACCACAAATAATAAAACATCAATAAGTAAGTGGAATATTAGAAAAACTAGTTCATGTAGATTCCTATACACATCTTGTTATGTTTTCCTAAACGAGAAGCTTGAGATCATTAGATTTAGTGACACGTTTAAACTTCTAAATAAAAAATCTGAAACCTCGATTAATTGTAAGCATAACAAATCCCAGAAATCAAACCAAGTAAAAATGGCCATGGTGATAGAGGGGCTATGTGTCCGACCGAATTCGAACATGGCACGACGGTATTTACGTAACCACCGCAAGATTGTTACGTGTTTTCAAAGCAGCAAAGTAACACGTGTGAAAGAAATAACTTTGATTCATTGATGATAAAAATCCGACGCTGATGACGGTCGTTGACATAAACATTAAATTAAAGATTTTAATTGAAAAGGCCAAAGGCACTTATTTCGCGCCATTAATCCTCTTCATTTCACTGCTGTTGTTAATAATTATGACGGTGATTAAAGTTGCATCAGCGAGAGAATCGGTGGAAAATGAGTCTGCGTCTTGACAAAAGAAACATCCCAGCAGCCATTAAGATGTTTGAAAGAGCGCCATCCAATTTCAAGATGGAGATGTCGATCACGTGTAATCGCCATGCCTCCTCATCAGATTCGCTTTCATTCAATTCATTCCAATATCGAAAAACGAATCCTCATTAAGAATTTAGCTCACACGAAATATCAGATAATGAAAACATGAAAATTGCAATCTTTTCTCTACATGAAACACGGATACTGTTTAGCTCTTCAGGTCTTCTCCATCCATTGCATCTATCTATCTTTCCTCTCTCTCTCTCTCTCTCTTTCTTTCTCTCTCTCTCTCTCTCTCTCTCTCTCTCTCTCTCTCTATATATATATATATATATATATATATATATATATATATATATATAGTAAGTTATGAAAATATATTTATAGCAATCAAGCTACACAGAGTCTCCCGCGTTTCATCACCGGGGGGAATCTTCAGGCTCAATTTTCAGTATTTAGTTCAACAGTGCTCGATACGTAAGTAGAGCTAAGTAGTAAGCTATGAAAATATATTTATGGAAATTAAGCTACGCAGAGGCTTTCGCGTTTCATCTCTCAGGGGGGGGGATCTTCAGGCTAAAATGCATTTTAGCATGAAGATTCCTTCGTGGATGACACGTGGGAGCCTCTGTGTAGCTTAATTGCCATAAATATATTGTCATAGTTTATTATATATATATATATATATATATATATATATATATATATTTATATATATATATATATATATATATATATATTGTAGCCAAAACTTCAGTGTTTAAGCTCAATTGATATTAATATATAATTCCAGAGCATGTATATATAGAAAATAGAAACAGATTCCAACAAAATTTATTCTCCAGCAAAACGATTTATTTTACCTGCTGTTTCCTCAAATTTCAAGTTTTCTTTTAGCATCAACCAAATCCTGAATCTTCTAAACAATGCGTCATCAGAATAAATCAGAAAGAATATCCCGAAATCGAAAATTAGTTTAGAAACCTGGTTTGGTTTGGTAGTTTTGTTTTACGGCATATCAACCCTTTTTGGGTTATTTAATGCCGAATCTGGTCTTGTTTTCTTCTCTTTTTTGTTTCTTTCCCCTTTTAATATCTGTTTCTATTTAACCCATAGTTGGGACCCTAACAGGTACTACCACTCCGGGTCAGGGTGGACCTGGGAGCAATGGTAATTAAGAGGAGGCTCCACATTCCCCAAAGTCCGTAAGCCGGATCTCACCATCGGATGTAGTTTAAGGTCATATCCAGGACCGGGAGTAGGGTAGGAAAAATAAAAATAAAAAAGGGGAGGGAGAAAGGGAGAGGGGCTGTTGTTTTTGGTTTTGTAGAACATAATTAAGTTTTACAAACAAAAAAAAAAAAAAGTCAATGTAGGTGAATTTCGTCTCAGGGAGCCACAGGGCAGCCTGATCTGGTATCACCAGGTTAGAAACCTGTGCCTGTACCTGATACGGCATCCACTCTAACCCTAACCCTAACCCTAACTTTAACACATAACCCTAACCCTAACCCTAACCCAGCGGCGGGCAACCTCCGGCCCGCGGACCACATTCGGCCCGCAAAGGCTTAGCGTCCGGCCCGCCACCCTGCTATGTTTTATTATTGCGGACCTCCCAGTAAAACTCATATCATTTTGTGACATAGACGTAAAAGTAGGTTTCAATTAAGATTTACAGTGGCATAAAAATGTATAAATATCAGCGAGCAATGATGCATGCATATTTCATTTTTCTTTAACTATTAATTTCAAATCCTTGGCCTGAGATAAAAATAGAAAAAGAGAAAGAGAGAGGCCGAGAGGAAACGTGAGACGAGGAAAGGGCATGAAACATAGAACCTATGCGAGGTGCGTCAAAACGAATGCTGGATCAACTTGCTACTTCCCCTGTCATTATTTTTTATGATTCCAAAATGGCTCTTCGTCGGCGCCTTTAATAACATCACATACAGAAGTCTCTTGAGAAAAATATCAGATTTGTAGAGTGTTCAATGCAATTTTTGTACAATTTATTTATGTAAACAAAATATAGTAATTCTGAGATTTCGTTTTTCACTCCGGCCCGCGATCTCCTTCCTAAAGTCTCATCTGGCCCTCACTCTGAAAAGGTTGCCCGCCCCTGCCCTAACCCTAACCATAACCCGGCGGCTTGAACCGGCTTGCACTCATGGGAGTATCAAATTCACAAGCGGTCCCTAATCGAATGTATATTCCGGTTGGGGGAGACGATATTTCTATTAGATATATTTGGGGGGGAAATGTGAAAAAATAAAAATAAAAATAATAAAATAAAAACATGGTCATTGGAATATAATATAAACCTGACTTATATTTGCTCGGCCACTGGAAACTGTCACGTAATTAAGAGAAATTTAGATCTATATGTACCTTGAAGCGGGCACAGACAGAAGACTGGTTGAGAGTGTTCGACGAACGTATTCAGAACTTTGAATTATAGCTTTTTTGACAGTCTATTTTTAACATCTCAGAGAGTGCTCGACTTTGATTCTTAAAGGGTCTTATTATAATATATGTTAGCTTTATGCAGTTCTTGCAGTGAGGTGTCGACGTCCTCCTACATACATCGCCTGTTATTCTCAAATGGTCACCCATCTGATACTGACCAGACTTAACGTCGCTTAACTTCGGTGTTATTCCCAAATTGTCACCGATGTAAACAATAACTGTCATAATAATAAAAAAAACAACTGTTGATTTTTGCCGCCCTTTTCTGTTTGTGTTAAGGGGTCATTTCCCACTGTGATCAACGATTTGTAGGGTCCGGCTATTGTTCGTTTCCTGTCGTTACCCTGTGCGACATTGGCCCCTGTCTTCACAAATCGCCACTCCTTGCCATCCGAAAACTGAAGGTGGTTGTCTGACAGCTTCGCTGCCACTCAAACAACTGTCCTACTTGAGTAGTCCATGGCTGTATTTACTCGTGAAAAAGAAAGGCAAAGGGACGAGTGTTCAAACTGTTTTGTTGGCCGTGGGTTAGGGTTAGGGTTAGGGTTAAGGTTAGGGTTAGGGTTCGTGTCAGGTTGACGTAGGAAACGATCCTTTGATTAGAACAAATAAGAACTAAAGATCATCCGTGTGTCCCCTAATTGTTCATTTCGCCGTGTAAAATTATAGCCCTTTTACCAGTTTTATCAATTGGGGTTGAAATGAGCAGAAATAATAAATAAGGCGAACGGGCGTACATGTATTAGGTTTAGGGATAGGGATAGGGTTAGGGTTAGGGTTAGGGTTAGGGCTTACATGTGTGAAATTATTCTTTCTGCTTCTACAAGTGCACACATATGATATATAGATAACCTTTTTACATTGAAAATAAATTATAAAGAATAAAAATTATACTTGTATTAGACATGATTAGATTATTTTTTTTAAAGGGAGAGAAGTAACTCCTTGTTAAAAACTCGACGGTTACTTCCCTTGGTTTTTACATTAAAAGTGATGTCGTGTCTAGTAACAGTACTAAGCTGGATACTCCACCAGACTAGATGAATTCTTGTCGTGGAATCCGGTTAGACCAAGAGACCACGAAAAAGATATACTATAACATAGTCAACTGGTCAATTGGAGAGAGGAAAATTAATGATCTTAACTTCTATACTAATTCAACGTTTGACAGGTATAGGAGAACTTTAATGGAATATTTGAATATCTATGAATCTCATATTCAAGTGTTCAAGTGTTAGCCCCGAGAAGGGACCACTTTATTTCTGAGACCTTCGACTGAAGTAAAATGATATATATATATATATATATATATATATATATATATGATTATTGATTAGAAATATAAAAATACAGGATACGTACAGGTTATTTAAAAAGATGTAAAGGGGCCATAATTCCATGTTTAATATATATATATATATATATATATATATATATATATATATATATATATATATATATATACATTAGTTTATATATATATACATTAGTTTATATATATATATATATATATATATATATATATATATATATATATATATAAAGTGGTGCACTAAAAGCGAACTTTTAGGAAAAGTAAAACCTATTGTGAAGAGTATACAGCTCAATATCCTCAATATTCTATTTTCGCCGAACCTGAAGTTGTGGCTTCTTGGAATTTAACTTTGAATCCTCTCTCTCAACCTTTCGGGCCTTTTAACGTCCTACCTATCTACATCTCATTCTCTCCGCTGGACTTTTCGACACCGGACTTTTTAGCAATCGGACATTTGCTTGCATTCGGGCAGAATTTTTGCCCTGTGTTTCTTCCCCTACAACTTTTATTTTATTTTTTCAAATTTTAAATCTTGGCCTTTGCCAACTTATCTATCCCAGCGACTTCCTCTGATGATAAGATTTTGATCTTTGAAAAGCCTGGCTTAAGGAAAATTTAACTTGAATAAATTGCCTTTTTTGCGGAATATACCTTGCTCTGAGCAATTGAATTGAATTATGATTTGGCTTTTGCTTCTCTAATTCCTTTCCATTCTTCTTCATATATATATATATATATATATATATATATATATATATATATATATATATATATATATATATACATTAGTTTATATATGTATATACATTAGTTTATATATATATATACATTAGTTTATATATATATATATATATATATATAAATATATATATATATATATATATATGTACATTAGTTTATATATATATACATTAGTTTATATATATACATTAGTTTATATATATATACATTAGTTTATATATATATATATATATATATATATATATATATATATATATATATATAGTCTAAAGAAGCTTTGAGTTATTTTAAACAAAAAGACAAAAAAAAAGGAAAATGCAGTTTAAATTCCCACGGAAACTAACTAAATCCAAAATAGTGCAGACTTAACATTCGTTGGAAAATTTATAAATAAATAAAATATATAATAGTAAGTAAATAAAATTAAAAGGGGGATTAAGTATCTAACAGTGAAACCAAACAGTAGACCTTAACGTAAGCATCTAATATTAACACGGGGATCAT
>OY744546.1:54686892-54714392 GCA_963556195.1 Sepiola atlantica | reverse complement strand
CATATATCATATATATATATATATATATATATATATATATATGCATATATCATATATATATATATATATATATATATATATATATATATATATATATATATATATTAATTGAATGACATAATTAAATGTGAAATTAATCAGATTTTATTAAAGTTCAAAAACAAGGAGTGATACTGAGTCCTTAACTCATGAGTTTACAAATAAAATCTTGTCCTTAGAGGACCATTACCGCAATGACATTACTGCAGGTAATAAAATATAGCTTTGAAAATATATAAAAAATATATATAAAAAATACATGCAGAAACATCAAATATATCGGCCAAAACGCACATTTTTTGTTAAACTTATACAGTTCATCCAAGTCATAAAGTTTAAAAGAATTTCAAGAAAAATGTCAAAGAAGTCGATTAAAAAATAATCCATTCACGGTAGTCCAAAACATATTTTTCTATATTTTACAAGCTTAATTTTATTACCTGCAGTAATGTCATTGCGGTAATGGTCCTCTGAGGAGAAGAATTTCTTTGAAAAGTTAAGGACTCAGTATCACTCCTTGTTTTTGAACTTTAATAAAATCTGATTAATTTCTCATTTTATTATGTCATTCCCTTAATATTATTGCTCTATACACTATATTGAGGCTTGTTTTTATCCTGATAGTCTACTGGTTAAAGATATTATTTATATCTTTAAAGTATTATCTTACTCTCTCTCTCTCTCTCTCTTTCTCTCTCTCTCTCTCTCTCTAATTACATTTTTGAGACTGATAGAAAATTGAATTTCCCTACGAAAATTCAAACACAACCAGAGAGAGTGGTGGTAGCAACCAATTTGATTCAGTTTGGATGCAAAATCCGAATATAGGAAAACTATTCTGGAAAAAATCTGTAACAATTACAGAAAGGATACCCACGACACTGAAAAGATAATTAATGAAGATACCTAGGAATTTGCATCAAAACTGAATCAAATTGGTTGCTACCACCACTCTCTTTCTGGTTGTGTTTGAATTGTCGTAGGGAAATTCAATTTTCTATCAGTCTCAAAAATGTAATTGTCTGAGTGATGCTTGAAAAAACCGCACGGTTGAAATAAATTATTGCATCGACAATTATGTGATTTCGTGTTATTATATTTTATGTTATTCTTGATCTGTTTACTACATTGAGCTCTCATACCCAGATTTCCTCCTGGAATTATCCCATTATAACACAAATATATATATATATATATAGGTTTGGTAGTTTTGTTTTACGGCATATCAACCCTTTTTGGGTTATTTAATGCCGAATCTGGTCTTGTTTTCTTCTCTTTTTTGTTTCTTTCCCCTTTTAATATCTGTTTCTATTTAACTCATAATTGGGACCCTTTTAGGTACTACCACTCCGGGTCAGGGTGGACCTGGGAGCAATGGTAATTAAGAGGAGGCTCCACATTCCCCAAAGTCCGTAAGCCGGATCTCACCATCGGATGTAGTTTAAGGTCATATCCAGGACCCGGAGTAGGGTAGGGAAAATAAAAATAAAAAAGGGGAGGGAGAAAGGGAGAGGGGCTGTTGTTTTTGTTTTTTGGTTTTGTAGAACATAATTAAGTTTTACAAACAAACAAAAAAAACAAAAAAAACGTCAATGTAGGTGAATTTCGTCTCAGGGAGCCACAGGGCAGCCTGATCTGGTATCACCAGGTATATATATATATATATATATATATATATATATATATATATATATATATATATATATAAATAGTATTTAGTAAATGCCCCTTTAAGATGTATAATCATAAAAGTTGAGCACTGTTTGAAATTACGATATTGTTGTCACCCTGCGATAAAGCAAAGTTCCACTCGTGTGTAGAATACTATTGACATCATGACGCTAATTCCCACCTCCTGGGTAAGTGTATCTTATTTCAATTACTGTATGTGGTGATTTCTCGCGGCCGTGTCGGTCTGCGCGTCAGGCTCATTAATCTAGGCTGAATCTACGTTCGAGCCACTACGACCGCCTAAAACCAGGTGTAACCCCGAAACGATGTCGTCTGTAGGTATGAAATACTTTAATATTTAATCAAAATTATTATTATTATGTATATGTATATGTATACACGCGCACATCTCTCTGTCTCTCTCTCTCTCTCTCTCTCTCTCTATATATATATATATATATATATATATATATATATATATATATATATATATATATATATATATTGATTTTTAAATGAATAATATGAAATTATGTTTACATACATACGCCAGCGTTTCAAGCTTTCATTCTCATCAGTGTAGGATATGATGACGGTCGTAAGGTTCGAACATGGTTACAGAATCAACTTAGACTCCGCAAGCAAGCGTCATAACCATGCGACCACGGGACATTACCACGTCCACACGGGAATTTAAGTTCTATTCATGCGAAGAGAAGCACACATAGAAAGACTGACTAGAGTATTCTACGAACGTTGTCGGAATATACTTTATGACTATGTGTCAGTATATATATATATATATATATATATATATAGTACGAATAAAAGTGGCAGTATATATATATATATATATATATATATATATATATATATATATATATATATATATATATATATATATATATGTATATGGGGTAAGGTACACGATAATTCATGAAAATGAAGTGTCGTGATGGACAAAATGTGTGAAAAGATGACATATAAAATAAAATTATTTCTGTATTCTTCATTTTCTGAAGACGTTCCCCACGAACGAAACCGGTCAAAAAATCTCTTGTTTTTGTTTTTCTCCTGCACTTTGACTTGTTTTCCGTCTATCATCTTTTCATATATATATATATATATATATATATATATATATATATATATATATATACAGTACGAATAAATGTTATTTCCTGAACGGAACGGTTTTTCGCCAATTTTATATCCCCTTTTCAAAGATAAAAGTCAAGATATAATGCTACTAAACTTTATGTCTAGAATGATTATTCCAATTGTAATCAAATTCCATTGTATGATTTTTGTGCTAAAAAATGTCTAAAATTCATATGAAATGAACTGAAAATCAGAGATTCTGGCTTAACTGGTGTCTCATAACAATGGATCAAATCCAATGAAAATCTGAAATATTTCAATTTTCAAAGAAGAGTTTGTGCCGATTTTATGTCCCCTGAAATCTCTTTGAAATACCCCAACGTAACTGAAATTTGGAGAATAATTATTTATTTATATCTAGTGCTTATTGTATAAATTTAATAAAAATCGGATGGATCTGAATTTTTCCGAAGGACTTCCACCCCACAACACCCCATCATCTACTTTGCCCCCTTTGCATAACACTGAATTAAACTAAATATATCCCATCTTACCCACCCGATTTGACGTGCCCTAAGTTTCATAACGATCGGTTAATTATGCTGTAATACAAATATATAAACATGAAATAATTAACTAACACTAGCCCTAACCCTAACCCTAACCCTAACCCTAAACCCTAACCCTAACCCTAACCCTAACCCTAAACCCTAACCCTAACCCTAACCCTAAACCTAACCCGAACCCGAACCCTAACCCTAACCCTAACCCTAACCCTAACCATAAACCTAACCCTAACACTAACCATAAACCTAACCCTAACCCTAACCATACACCTAACCCTAACACTAACCCTAAACCCTAATCCTAAACCTAACCCTAACCCTAACCCTAAACCCTAACCCTAAACCTTAACCCTAAACCTAAACCTAACCCTAACCCTAAACCTAACCCTAACTTCAAAGAAGCCCGACACTTGAGCCGATTATTCAACGAGAAGTCGCTGAAGACTCAGTAATCTATTGCGACAAATAGACAACTTTTAACTAATTTAAACCAACTTAATTTCTGTCATTGTTCCATAAATAATCATCAAAACTTCGTCGATTCGAACACCGGAGAATTAACACAAAGAAATTGAAAGATCATGGATTGACGCGAAGATTCGTATATTGAAAAAAATGAGAGGCGTACGGTGTAGATATGTTTCTATTGTAGATGCCAAGGCAAGGTAGCACCGGTACAATGTATATACGCCTTATTAGTAGATAAAAAGCTAAAGCGGCACCGAGTAGAAAATCTTTCGACATCTAGCCACCTCTACAGTGAAGGGGTGGGATTTTGCTGCTAGTCGGGTGTGTCAGTAATGTTAATTTAAAGCAACCTAATTTTCGTCATTTTTCCGTAAATCATCAGAGCATTAACACAAGGAATTGAAAGATCATGGATTGCCGCGAAGATTCGTATATTGAAAAAAAAATGAATAGAGGCGTACGGTGTAGAGATTGTTTTCTTTATAGATAACAAACCAAAGTGGCACGGAGGCGCGGTTATTGTTGCGCAACCCTTGCTTCACCATAGACTTTGGGGAGGAGGGGACATTTATAAGGAGTATCCATTGTCTGGTGAGATTGAAAGGAGGCCTTATAAATTGTTAGAGAAAAGGGCTGTATGAATTTATTGAACTTTGCGGCGTTATACATAAAGTCTAACGATACTGATAGAATTGATTTAACTTCAACGTCTGTGTTGTTATTATTATTCGATACTGTCTTCACGTATCGCAGGCGCTAGATACAAAATGAGATCAGTCGTTATGAATCCATCGCTGCCAATCGATTATATTTGGTAGGACTGTCCTCCCCTACCTCCACCTTTTTGTCTCTCTTCTGTGTTCAATAGCGCCAACGCTGTTGCGGCTCCCAACGCTTACCGGATACGGCATTGGCATCGCCAGATACCCATGCAACTTCGCCATAAAACCACTGTAGGGTTCACCCCCGACCATCGTTTGTGCTCAATTCTTTCATTATAATAGGGTTATGGTTATGGTTAGGGTTAGGGTTAGGGTTAGGCGTCCGAATATGAATTTAACTTAACGCCAGCGCGCAGCCAACTTCCGCCGAGAGGTGGCGATCGCCAACAATGCGAGCCGGTGTGTTAATGAGGGCCAACATGGCCGCCATTGGAGAAAGACCGGAAGTGATTTTTCGGTAGGGAAGCGCGGGGGGGGGGGGGGGAGGAGGGCTGCTTAGACGCCCGGTACGTAAGTTCGGCGTCAAATCGACAAAGATTGGCGAGCAAAAGGAACGCTTTTGTGACACGGGCAAAAACTAGGAAAAGGAACGAGGAAAAGGTTACGGTCGAAGATTGGAGGTGGAGTTTGTAGCCGCCAGCAACGTTCCACGTTCGGACAAAAGGCACCAGATAAATATGGCGGATATAGATTGGGCGAGTTTCGTGCCTTAATAAGCGCTAAATGTTTCTCGAGCTGCTCTCGAAGTTTTTGTCTGTAGTGGTGGGTTTTTTGTTATCCCTACCTTGCGTTTAAAACCATCATGATCGACATTACTTATAGTCGGCCACCATTGAGCTTTCTACTTATACTAGAAAAACAAAGCGTGATCCGTTGGGTCATCTTTTCAGTTTGGGCTTGATAGTTTAATTCAAGAAAAAGTGTGTTGGCAAAGCCAGTTCTTTTTTTTTTTTGTAATTAAACAGACAAAATCAAAAATTAGTCTGTCTGTCTGTCTTTCTGTCTGTCTGTATGTCTTTCTCTCTCTCTCTCTCTCTCTCTCTCTCTATATATATATATATATATATATATATATATATAAATATATGTTTATATGTATATAAACATATATATATAAATATATATGTTTATATGTATATTAACATATATATAAATATATATGTTTATATATATATAAACATATATATACGTATATATATAAACATATATATATATATATATATGTTTATATATATAAACATATATATATATATAAACATATATATATAAACATATATATATATATATATATATATATATATATATATATATATATATATATATATAGATATATATATATAGATATAGATATACATCTGTTACAATACTGTAGGGCCCCATTATGCAAGGCACAGTAGGTTAACTAGTATCAAATAGCTAATTTTGTTATTGAAAAATAGGTTTTGTTTCTGGACTCAGAAGTGAGTTCAGAGAAGTGTTTGATTCAAGAATAGTCATAACAAATTTAGACACCTGACGTGACCTTTGAGTCAGAGATCAGAGTGGGTCGTTTTTGTCCCCATCTCGTGCGTGGGAATGATGATTACGTCACCACGGAAAACAAAAACTTAGCTTTTTAGAATCAGTCTGAGCTTAGAGGCGATACCGTTCAGACCGGGTGCGAGCATGTAGCCAGTAAACTGGTAAGGCCCCGTTCTGGGAGGGCAGAAGATATCCCAAAAGGAACCGGAAAATAGCCGGGGCATGAGAGAGTCGAAGCCGGAATCCCCCTGACAGCAAACGAACCAGAAAGATAAGAAGCTTGTGTGAGAATAAAGAGATTTGTGTGAAATATCCCTTCAAAAAAATTCGTGTCTCGTGTATTCATTCTGTCTGAGACAGACCTCTTCCTTCGATCAAGACGACACAGCCAGCGAAGACTAGACGAATCACAGGCCAAAGAAGAGAACAGAAGAAAGGTAAACCTTGAGATTTATTTGAGAACCTTTTAGAGACTTTAAGATACGTATAAATGAACAGAGGCCGTAATTGAAAAAAGCTTGAGATGCCGTGAACAGATTCGTGGTTTTAAAAAGGCCTGAAGGGCCGTAAATTGATACGTGAAGATTTAAGACTGTGGTTACAAAATGATATGAGAAGATCTGTAGCGTGTATCGTAACACATCCAGCTATAGGTTAAATATTACAACAAGTGATATTTTTTGTTGATGTTACTACTACTAATGATACTAATACTAATAATAATAATAATAATAATAATAATAATCATAACAATAATAATCATCATCATCATCATTATTATAATGATGATGATGATGATGAAAATAATAATCATAATCATAATCATAATCATAATCATTATCATCATCAACAGCAGTAGCAACATGATAATAATAATAATAATAATAATAATAATAATAATAATAATAATAATAATAATAATAATAATAATTATAATAATAATAATAAGCCACCTGATGTACATGGATGACCTTAAACTGTTTGCAAAAAACAAAAAAGAACTGGAAAAGCTGATAAACACAACCAGGATATTCAGCCAGGATATCCAAATGGAGTTTGGAATAGAAAAATGTGCACTGCTAGAGATCAAAAGAGGAAAACTGGAAAAGACAGAAGGTATAGAACTCCCCAACCAAGAGGAGATGAGGGCGCTAGGAGAACAAGTAGTTACAAATACCTGGGAGTTCTGGAAGCAGACACAATCAAATATACAGAAATGAAAGAGAAGATTGGAAAAGAATATCTACGAAGAACAAGGAAACTCTTAGAAACTAAATTATATAGCAGAAACCTAGTAAAAGGGATAAACACATGGGCTGTATCACTAATAAGATACTCTGGACCATTCATAGGCTGGACCAAAGAAGAACTCAGGCACCTTGACCAAAGAACTAGAAAACTAATGACTATGCACAATGCACTGCACCCAAAAGACGACACGGACAGACTCTACGTGAAAAGAAATGAAGGAGGTAGAGGACTGGTAAGTATAGAAGACTGTGTGGAAGACACCAAAAAAGAGCTGGAGAAATATGTAACCCAGAACACGGAAAGACTGATCACCACAGCAAGAGACACCAGCCCAACAAACAACCCCGGAAGCACTGAACCCAGAAACAAAAAGACAAGAAAGGAAAAGTGGGAAGAAAAACAACTACATGGACGCTTTATAAGACTCACAAGCGATGAAGCCAATGAAAACAGCTGGGCATGGCTAAGAAAAGGAAACCTGAACAGAGAAACGGAATCTCTGCTGACGGCCGCACAGAACAATGCGATTAGGACAAACTTTATTAAAGCAAAGATAGATAAAACCCAGGAAAACAGCAAATGCAGATTGTGTGGACAAAGAGACGAAACGATAAATCATATAATAAGTGAATGCAGCAAGCTAGCACAAAGGGAATACAAGAACAGACATGACAGCATGGGGAAAGAAGTACACCGGGAAATGTGCAAACAACTGAATTTCGAATATGCAAGAAAACGGTACAAACACAAACCAGAAACTGTACTAGAAAACGAAAAACACAAAATCATATGGGATATGAATGTACAAACAGACAAACCCATAACAGCAAGGAGACCGGATATGATAATAATCAACAAGAAAGAAAAATCCTGCAAAATCGTGGACTTTGCCGTTCCAGCAGACCACAGAGTGAAGATCAAAGAGACGGAAAAGAGAAGCAAATATACTGAACTTGCCAGAGAATTGAAAGGAATATGGAACATGAAGAAAGTCAGTATAACACCAATAATCATAGGAGCACTAGGAACAGTCCCCAAAAACATGGAGAAAAGACTAGGAGAAATAGGAATCAAAGGGATAAATGAGACCATACAAAGGACAGTAATGATCAAAACAGCTACAATCCTGAGAAATGTCCTCGAATGCGGAAACCAACCCACATAAGCAACGAATGGAGAACAAACACATGGAAGCACAAGACAGCAGAACCGGGGAAAATACAACCGCACGAGAGAGGCGCAAGCATAGGCTGACGCCACGAAAATTATGGACAGAGGGTCGAGGAGGGAAAGCGCAAAACCAGACCTCCACTGGAAGAGCGCGGACAGCTCTGGGACCTTGGGAAGGCTTGTTGCCACTCGGGCCCCAAAGGGGACCAATGGCCCTTATCAGCGGGAAATCGTTGGTAGGTGGCTGTTGCGATTACCGCAAGGTCATCAGCGGTGATGAACGAAAAGAGGTGGAGCATACTGGAGGCCTGAGGAGACTTGTTGTCACTCAGACTCCAGGGAATACCACAGGTTGTCGGCAGTGGGTGACCAATGACGATGACCAGTGTGATAACTCCTAGTGAGTAAATAATAATAATAATAATAATAATAATAATAATAACAATAATGATAATAATAACAATAACAATAATAATAATAATAATAATAATAATAATAATAATAATAATAATAATAATAACAATAATATTAATAATGATAATAATAACAATAACAATAATAATAATAATAATAATAATAATAATAATAATAATAATAATAATAATAATAATAATAATAATAATAATAAACATCTTAATTTAATAAGTCTCTAACACAAATATTTGCGGGTACTCTTCCGCCAAACTCCCTAATTTCATTATTCATAAGAAATAAAGAAGAAAAAATGTGCAAAATACAAAAAAGACAAGAGTAACATAACGACAAATAGTCATAAAAAACTGCAACATGCGGAAATTGTGCACTCTTCAGCGAATACACATTAAACAGACACATGTACATGAAGATATATGAAAAAAATTGAAGCCTACTAAACATTTACCTCGATTATCTAAGGTCTCTCTTTACAATGGTTTGTCAGGACATCCTGGCATGAGGATACTTCTTCCTACAAGAAAACCTTGACTAAATATTCAATAGAAAACAGTGTTCGAAGCCTAAATAAGACCCCCTTAGTATGGGTACCCCACAGTAGCGTATACGATAAATAGTGCACCTTCTCAAACATTTTGTGCTTGTGTGTTGTTTTCTTCAGACAATCATCCTGAGAAAGTTTTGAAATAAAGACGAAACGTTGATGAATACATAAATAATATTTTTGGGGTTTTCTTTTTTCCATAACGTCGGAACACTTATTTCCTTCCTTTACCATATATATATATATATATATATATATATATATATATATATATATATATATATATATATATAGTAAGCAATGAAAATATATATGGCAATCAAGCTACACAGAGACTCCCGTGTTTCATCCCCGGGGGGAATCGTCAGGCTAAATGCATGGAGTTATTTTTGTCAGGTGTTTTTATATACATTGCTTGCTAGTTAACCAATCAGATTCTTTGTTGTTCCATCAGCCAATCGTTGGGCTTCCCGCGAACAAAGGCTTTGTTGGTGACGCTCCTATGCCTATCCTATTCTTTGTTAACAATGGAGTTTCCTATATCCTGTTTCCTTTGTTTTGTCAATACAGTCGGCGAATTTATTTTTAACACGTAGTTTCTTGTATTTCTATTTTAAATTTTAACTTGTTCAGTTTTTTATTTATTTATTTATTTATTTTTATTTTTTATGTTTTTATTTATTATATATCATCCTAAGGTAAATTTATTTCTGTGTAAACAGCTGTTTGCTATTTCACTTCTAGAGTTTAATGGGTTTCGGGGATCTTTAAAATTTAGGATTTCATATTTTTCATTCAGGCATAATCTACACGGGTCGTCTAAGTTTCTACATGTACTGGTCTGTCTTACTATTTTCCATTCAATTATGGGTGAGTGTCCATTTTCTTTTAGCCCCCAATAATGGTTAGCTAGTGCTGTTTTAGTTCGACGTTCTTTGTTTTTAAATGTGCTTTTGTGGTCATAGTATCTGGTCTTAAAGTCTAGGGATGTCATACCCACGTAGTATTTCTTGTTATTTGGTCTTTCGTTGGCAAATATCGTTGCTTGGTATATATGATGAAACACGGGATGAAACACGGGAGCCTCTGTGTAGCTTGATTGCCATATATATTTTCATTGCTTACTACCTAGCTCTACTTACGTATCGAGCACTGTTGAAGTAAATACTGAAAACGGACACATAAAAAATTATATCTCCTTATAATATTTTATGTGGATACATGAAATACTAATATATATATATATATATATATATATATATATATATATATATATATATATATAAATAAATGTTTTGAGGTACAAAATTTATAGATACATTTAAAAAGAATACGCGGAAATCTCTCTAAGGCCCTTTCGACTATCATCTCGTCAGGAGAAAATCGATAGTTTTAATTAATAATAACGTCGAAAGAAAGAGCAAATGGGGAAATTGAGTGTGCCAAAATTAACGTTGAAGCGATTAAAATTCAATTTAATTATTTCGTTAAAAGTCGATTAAAAGGCACTACGTTAGGGGATAAAAAAAAAAAATTGGGAAGGAGTTCAAAGTTCCCCAAAGAGATTAAGCGATCTTAAAAATTCCTTCTGCCGGCACAAGGAAGGTTTTCGCATAGCAATAGAGACAGATTCCAATATTTTCAAATGGTTCTTGGAATCTGCTCGATGCAAGACCTCAAAACGGTCTATTTTATAGCCACTGGCACAGCTAGGGTTTTCAACCAAATGCTGGCCAATAGCAGAGTCCAAAGAATTAGAGGAGGGGTAACACAAGGACCCTACCCTTCCCTGACGTATTTTTGATGGAATGTGCTGGTTTATGCGAGTCTGCAAATGCAAGGAAGTGTGCCCTATATAGCCAGCATCACATTGGCATTTAAATTGGTATACAATATTACTATAATTTGTATAGGGCACACTATCCTTGCGAAAGGAAGGAAAAGCAGGTCGTTATTATTAATTAAAACTATCGATTTTCTCCTGACGAGATGATAGTCGAAAGGGCCTTAGATAGATTTCCGCGTATTCTTTTTAAATGTATATATATATATATATATATATATATATATAAGCATGAAGGTATTTATAAAGGCTGATAGCAATGCAATAAAACCGGAATGGTAAAAGAAGGTAAGAACAAAATTCAAAGAATCGAAGACAGTGTTTGGGTTACGAATCTTCACAAAATCTATTTATTTTTCAATGGAACTTTCAAATATCAAATCATGCGTGTGTGTGTGTGTGTGTGTGTCTGTCTGTCCGTCAGTCACAATTTTTAAAAAAATATCTAAACTTCTTTTAAAAATGGAAACTTAGCATTAACACTACTAATAAATTCCCAACAAATAAAAGGGGATGCCATGACTGCTTGTTTATCCTCAGTGCAAAAACATAATAATATGAGTAATAGCTATATTTTTCGCCGTGGAATTTCAAGGGGTGCCCCGAATAAATGACCCCTGCCCCCTCGACGTAAATTCACTATACTAACTCGACAATCAACTAAATCTCATTCATTCACTGTGGAGGTCCCCAGATGCCGGAGAGCCTTCTACTCAAATAGCCTCTTTCCTCGTGCTGATGGCCTCTGGAACTCCCTCCCTGTCCCGCCCCCTGTTTCTCCGACAGTACTGACATGCAGAAATTTAAAACTAATGTAAACAGGCATCTCGCTGCGCAGATCCCAATTTAGGCTGACCCCAACCCCCTCCCCCCAACCTTTTCCCTTTTTCTTTTTTCTCAGTAGCCCCTTACGTCTACAGTGGCTGCCTACCTTGTTTGGGGTGAACCATGTTAAAAAAATTTTTTTAAAACTGTGCACTATAATAAACAATAAAAAAAGGAGTGAAAAAACACATATTGAAAAAGTAGCTGTTACCAAACGCAAGAAAAGTTACTTTTCTACTTATCTGCATATTTTTTTTTTATGTATTATTATTCAATTACGATGTTGTTTTAGTAATCAGACTTCGGTGATTTCTGAAAAGCCGGCGTACGCCATTTGGTGTTTACCAATGGCGTACGCCGGCTTTCCAGAAATCACCGAAGTCTGATTACTTTTTTTCTTGATCCTTTTCTTCTTTTAAATTAGGCAAAAAATTAAATTTTATGCGTTGTGAACAGTTATTTGAGCGATTGTGAAGTATAGTTTGCAAGAAGAAATGAGTAATCACACTTCGATGATTTCCGGAAAGCCGGCGTTCGCTTTTGCGAAATCTAACCCTAACAAAATCGTATTTGAACGAAATCTTAAACTAAGAAAAACAAAAGTTTCCAAATATTTTAAAACACACAACAAAAAAAACTGAAATTAGGTTGTAAACTAACTTTTCTTGCGTTTGGTAACAGTTACTTGTTCAATATTTGTATTGTTTTTTTTTCACAATCGCGCCAAAAGTTTATAGTTAATTCCTTCTGCGAAAGAACGCTTTTATTGTTCAAATCGATATTGAATAAGTCAACTGCTGCGAAAGCAAGATGAAATCTATAGAATAGAAAAATCCGTTTTATATAAAAAGTCTTAAAAAAAAACAGTCTCTTTTCCTACTTTTTCTATCGAGGTTCCTTTTTACGTCGAATCTCACATTTTCGCACGAGCAGATCTGTCACGTCTGGTCTCTACCCTCGCTCCTCTCCCCTCGATCCGCCACTAACCACCACCAACAGGAGCAGCACGACAACCTCCAACGCCGCCACCAGTGTATCTACCTTACCAGGGTCTCGATGCCAAAAAAGTTATGTCTTTAATGAGCAATGTTCAGACGACCTGGCCATAAGGTTGGGTCATATCCGCTGCACGCCATAATCAAACGTTTTCGGAGCTGCGTGAGACTCATGGCGGTCGGCGGCAGAGGCCAACTTGGACCGAAACCCGTCGTTACTGGGTTGGCCTACTGCGGCGGCGCAAGCGCACATGAAGAAAGACTCCGACGACGTCATTTCCGCTTCTCTTTTTGTTTCCGCTTTGTACTGGCCGGTGTACGCCGTATGAGAGAACCCCGTGCTTTTCCGTTTCGAATAAGAAAGACAAGGGATCTGACTTCCATTGGTTTTTTTGTGTGTGTGGCTGACGGTGAGGTATGAGAAGAAGAAAAAAAAACAACGACATTCAACGATATGAAAATTAGTGATAGAGAAAGAGGGGGAAGAGAAACAGACACAAACGGAATTTGAGAAAGAGAGAAGACAGAAATGGGGTAAGGAAGAGCGAGAGGGAGGGAGACAGAAATGGGGTAAGGAAGAGAGAGAGAGAGAGAGAGACAGAGACAGAAATGGGATAAGGAAGAGAGAGAGAGAGGGAGGGAGGCAGAGTGAGGGTGGGGTAAAAAAAACAGAAAGAGAAATAGATAGAGAAAGATAAACAAAAAGACAGCGAGAGAGATAGGGGACAGAGTGAGAGAGAGTGAGAGAGAGAAAGACGGAGACACAGAGATAGGTGGAGAGAGACACAGAGAGAGTAAGCAAGAGAGGGATATAGAGATACACACAGAGAGGTAGGGAGAGAGAAAGAAAGAAAGAGACAGACAAAGAGGGGAGTTCGTCGTGAGAGAGATGGTTTGTTTTGATTGGTTTTACGACATATCAACCTCATGAGTCATTTAATGCCGACCAAAATAAAAAAAAAGAGTAGAATAATCAATTTCTGTAATTATTTTGTTTGGTAAAAATGTGAGGGGAAGACTTATATCTCCATTACAGTGATCTTGCCCGGCCGAGTAAACGCCGCCTGCAAACGAGTCCGTTCATACACCGAAAATAAGGACTAAGAAGTGACAACGGTTGAAGACAAGAAGATGTTTATTCGTTTTGGATCGTCTGTTCCCATTAACTGACCAATGGGGAGACAGAGAGAGAGGTCGATGATTACTCTTTACTTATATCTTATTCAGACATCTCTAAGACCGCAAGTTCACACGTGTGTGCTTCCAAACGAACTGACGACCTCTCTCCCTCAACCTCTCTTATTGGGCCATGCGACGTCAGATCCGCTTCCAGAACACAAAAGGTCGAGCTGACATCCGAGTACACTAAGCTGACTCCGACTGAACCCCATTCCCTGTTATTCAAAACTAACAAAATTATACTCGCCCAATATTAACAGACATATCCGATGTTTTTTTTACCATTATTTTGTAAGGGGGATATTTTGTAAAAAGCATTAAGTTCTTTGTACAATCGTACTTTTTGTAGAGAACCCAAAAATGTTGTTCAAATTGACTTGACTAAAAAGGTCCTTTGGGTCATCCACCTGATAATGGACAGATGTCCTTGAAATCAATGCATCTCAGCAATATATTTTCTTCTGTAAATGGATACAAACGTCAACGCAGAATGGAGGATATTCTCCTTTAAGCAGATATGAGTGCAGTCAGGCAAGGTTCACCCCCTCATTTCGCATTCTTCTATAATTCTGGTAGTACTCTTTGATCGTTGGTTGATCTTCAGCCTTTCGGTCGTGCCAGTATTCTCAAGAGTTTGCTATTTATTTGTTATAATCTTTTCTTTTTTTTTAAATACATTCCGAACATATATATTGATATTATTCTTCGGAATTTTTTAGATGAGGGTTGATAATTTGGTATATTCGGACTACTGTTCTCATCTTGGGTGTTTTTATCACAACTTTTCGGCCGATGTAACCCCCGACCTTCTTCAGGTGTACTTTGTCAAACTCGGGAATCTGGACGGACTTTCGAACGGAACCCTTTATTTAATCCACGCGGGTAGCATAATTCGCAATTCTTCGTATCGCTTGCACTGAGGATTGAACCTTCAACCTTCAACCTTCAGATTACTGTCACTTAGAACTGACTTATACTTAGCACTATATCAACTGTGCCACGAGTCCTTCCGTTCGAAATTCCGTCCAGATTACCGAGTTCGACAGAAAGATTCCCGAGTTCGACAAAGTACACCTGAAGAAGGTCGGAGGTTACAGTAACCGAAACGTTGTGATAAAAACATCAAAGATGAGAACAGGAGTTCGAATATATTTAAATACTACGAATATATATTGATGTTACTTAGTGTATTTTAGGTGGAGATTTCGGAAGTCACTGGCCCTAATTATAAAAGGGGGGATTGGAAGCAAGGTTTTTTTTTCAAAAGTTTGGCTTTGTCGAATGCTAAGCAAATCACCACTGGTCAATTAATGATGAAATGTAAGTTTATCAACGTTTGTTTTCATACGTTTTCATTTTTCATATACTTTAATGACACGAAATACATGTTAAAATATACTTTAGTTTTCGGTTTGAGAAGATATGTTGTAATTGTTCTAATTATCCGTAATGTATAACCCTAACCCTAAATACTCAACCCTAACCCTAACCCTAACCCTAACCCTAACCCTAACCCTAACCCTAACCCTAAACCCTAACCTAAACCCTAACCCTAACCCTAACCCTAACCCTAACGCTAACCCTAAACCTTAGCCCTAGCCCTAGCCCTAACCTTAAACTAACGTAATCTAACCCTAACCCTAACCTTAACCTAACCTAACCCTAACCATAAACCCTAACCCTAACGCTAACCCTAAACCTTAACTCTAACCGAAACCCTAGCCCTAGCCCTAGCCCTAGCCCTAACCCTACCCCTAACCCTAACCTTAACCCTAACCCTAACCCTAATCCTAACCCACACCCTAACCCCTAAACCCTAACCCTAACCCTAACCCTAACACTAAACCGAACCCTAACCCAAAATGTTAACCTAACCTAACCTTAACCCTAACCCTAAACCCTAAACATAACCCTAACTCTAATCTTAACCCTAAACCTAACCCTGAACCCTAAACCCTAACCCTAACCCTAAACCGAACCCTAAACCTAAACCTTACCCCTAACCCACACTCTAAACCCTAATCCAAAACCGTACCCCTAACCCTAAACACTAACCCTAACCCACACCCACACCCTAAACCTAAACCCTAACCCAAACTCTAAACCCTAAACCTAAGCCTAACCCTAATCCTAACCCTAACCGTAACCCTAACCCTAAACCCTAAACCCTAAACCCTAAACCCAAACCCTAACCCACACTCTAAACCCTAAACCCTAAACCTAACCATAACCCTAAACCCAAACCCTAACCGTAACCCTAACCCTATGTAATTGTTTTTATCGGTGATTACAGTGTTGTTTGTTGTTTTTGCTCGCTACAACTGCGATTGTTTCACTTCCTGGGTGATTAAGATGCAGAAAATTGCATTATTAGTCGCCCTTAACTTTATAGGACGTATTTTTCGTTAATATATATATATTTTATTGGTGATTCTAGCGTTCGTTATTATATATATATATATATATATATATATATATATATATATATATATATATAAATAGAGAGAGAGAGAGTAAGAGAGAGAGAGAGAGAGGATATATGTTTTAACTTTTTTGTAATAAATTGTCAAAATAATGTATTTTTTGTTGATTTGGTAGCTAATATATATTTATTTCCTATTTGCATGCTCCAATGTGCTGATTCCGTTATTATTGATAGTTATAATAACAAACCGAGAATGAAGATGCTGAAACAACTGAGCGAACTAATAATTGAATGGCGCGAAAACTGTCTTGTCTGCGGGTTTGCTTTAGTGCCAGGAGGTGCGATTCACACGGCAATTGGCGGGCGACGACGACGACAAGTTACGGTAAAGCTCGCTAGAAAAATGGCGCGGAAACGTTAGTGAGTCGTGATCGGCGATGTTGAGCGTCTTCAGGTTGGTGCGTTCTGGCGGCGTCTCGGTGTTATTAGCATTATCGATGAGACGCTCCACTGAATTTCGATGCACGCTCAGTTGTTCGGATCACGCTTTTTCCAGAAGAGAGAAAAGAACGAAGGCGGAGGAGGAAGTCACACATCTCATTACGGTCGAGCTTCCTCGAACGGACAAAAAATAAAACGGGGTAAAAAATGAAAAGAGAAGTAAGTAAACATTACAGACACTATTGCGGGGTGCTCAAAAAATTATAAACAAGACAATTTCTTACTTTATAATAAATATATATATATATATATATATATATATATACAGGGTGGGCAAAAATAAGGGTCCTATTTTTAAAAATTCATAACTTTTTTATTTATTGATTTTTTTTAAAATTTTTTTTTTAGAATAAGTAAAGGACCCCTTCCGAAGTAAGCATGAGCCGTATTAGCCCTAAGGAACGTACCCTCATTTAGAAAACATTATTTTTGCTTTAAAAACTCAAAACAGTGTAAAAAACAATACTTTAGTTTTTGTAAGTTTTAAGAAGTGTTTTTCGGCTAAAATTTGTTTTGTTTATTTCAAAAAATCTCGGAAGGGTCAGTCTACACACACATAAAGTTTGGTGAGTTTAACTTTTATTTTGTGGAAGTTATTCAAATTTAAAGATAGGACCCTTATTTTGGCCCACCCTGTATATATACATATATATAAAAGATCCGAGTTTAGACATTCGTTTTTCATACATATACATACTAATTTTAAATGAATAATATTACATTAGTTTTTTACCTACATACGCCAGATAATCTCAGACGGTCGAACGGTTCGAACCCCTGCCACAGAATCAACAGAGACTCTGCAAGCAAGCGTCATAACCATTAGGCCACAAAACATTACCATATTCAAGAGGGAAATTTAAGTTTTATTTATGCAAAGGGCGACATATCTAGAAAGACTGACTAAGGAGTCGACGAATGTTGTCGGAATATGCCTTATAGCTACGTATATGAATAAAAATAGGGATAAAATGTATTTATATATATATATATATATATATATATATATATTCATTTCTATTTCTCCAACAAATACGGACGTCAACCCAGTAGTTGGCCACTATTTCATTCTATTTTTCCCAATATGTCTACCCTACATGTATCTGTGCTTGCATGACATTCTTTCTCTATTTTATCATCCTGATGAAGTCTTATAAATAAAGACGAAACGTTGATGTACACATAAAAAACATCCATTTTTTGGTTTTCCTTTTTAATTTTCCCATATATATATGTGTGTGTGTGTGTGTGTGTGTGTGTGTGTGTGTGTGTGTGTGTGTGTGTGTGTATGTGTGTGTGTGGGGGTGTGTGTGCTTCTATCCCAAAAGTTAGTAAGTAAAACACGTGTTTTCTATCTTCCGGACGAAACCATTTCAAGTGTTGAAAGGAAGCGAGAAAACAAATGACAAGTCAGACAATCATCTCAGACTTACCCCGGTACCTAAAATAAATTCGTAAAGAAATCCTCCATACAATGAAAACAAAGTCAATGGTGGATGCTATTTTATTTAGCTCATCAGAAATGGTAATAATAATGTTTACATGAAACCCTAACCCTAACCCTAACCCTAACCCAAATATTCTTTAAAAAATAATAACAATTAAATGTGTAATTATCAAAGTGTATAATGTTTGGAAATCACTAGACGATCCTCTAGTGGACAACGCATGACCGTTCGGATCTTTTCTCCTCTGTCTGTCTGTCTGTCTGTCTGTCTGTCTGTCTGTCTGTCTGTCTCTCTCTCTCTCTCTCTCTCTCTCTATCTATCTATCTATCTATCTATCTATGTATTTCTCTCTTTCCCCCTCTCTCTCTCTCTCTCTCTGATATGCTGGACTGTGACGTCATCTACTGTGTTCGGTTATCCCCCATCTCTGATTTAATGAATGGCGGTATTCTTTAGTGACGTCATTAAATGTGCACAGACAAATTTATCCCACAAAATGATGACCTCATCATATGTTCTCTCAAAATGATGACATCATCCAATGTGCACTGGGACAAACAAATAAAATAACAAATTTCTTAAAATGATTAAAAAGAAATTATAATTTCTTTTTTACATTTCTTTTTTAAAATTATTTTTCTAAAGTTATTATTCTTCAGATTTCTCAAAATGATAACGTTATTATATTTTCTAATAAAAAGATGACGTCATCTAGTGTGCACTGGGGCGAACATACTAAAATAACGCATTTCTTAAGATGATATTCTTTTCTAATTCCCTTTTTAAGTTTCTTTTTTTTATTTTTAAAGTTATTATTCTTAAAATTTCTCAAAATAATAAACTCAGCTTTTTTCTCCCAAAATGATGACGTCATCCCGTGTGCACGAAGACAACATAATAAGCGAACAAGATCCAGTCAGTTTCAGTAGTATATGTTTGGTATTTACGTTTATGTTTGGTATTTACGTTTATGTTTGGTATTTATGTAAGATAATGAAGAGTGGCAAAAATGAATCGTGGACGAGTCCATTGTGGGTGGGACGTCGAGAAAAAAAAATAAGGCGACTTGATAACTGTTAAAAAGGAAAAGGTTCCGCAGTGCAAAGGAACTTGAAAAGACGGCGGTTTCAAAAATACGAAGAGCCGAAGCGCTTGGTGATCGGGGTACCGAAGTACCGGAAGAATGGAAGTTTACCGATGTTTATGGCACCAATGAAGCTTTATTGGCTATGGTACCCAAGCCCGTCTTGCTGTTAGACTTTTGTGTCCGCTGACTAAAAATACGGTTGATAAGCTAGTTGGTACAGTGAAAGAATCTCCTGACTTGTACTTCACCAAAGTGCTTGTAGAACAATTGCTTCATTTCACGCTCGGATAGACAATGCAGAGCAAATTGCTTTCCAACCGAATGTATATACGAACGAGTTTCTAGCGTAAACCAAGTCTGTGACCTCAGCAAGAAAAAGACTTTCATGAGACAAAAGTATGTCAAAAGATTGTTTAATATGTGTGCGTAGCCGGCGTAAACCATCCGGTAATGGCAAATAAAGAAAACTAAAGTGTTTTCATATACGTTCTGTTCTTTGTCATTCTTGTTGGATCTTAACGGGTACCCTGAAAGAACGGGTAATGCAACATTTAAGTTAATGGTTGGTATTTACGTTTATGTTTGGTATTTACGTTTATGTTGGTATTTATATTTATATTTGGTATTTACGATAATGTTTAGTATTTACGTTTATGTTTGGTATTTGCGTGATGTTTAGTATTTACGTTTATGTTTGGTATTTACGTTAATGTTTGTTATTTACATTTATGTTTGGTATTTTCGTTTATGTTCTGTATTTACGTTTATGTTTAGGATTTATATTTATGTTTGGTATTTACGTTTATTTTTGGTAATTACGTTTATGTTTGGTATTTACGATTATGTTTGGTAATTACGTTTATGTTTTGTAATTACGTTTATATTTGGTATTTACTTTTATGTTTGGTATTTGCGTTTATGTTTGGTATTTACGTTTATGTTTGTTATTTACGTTTATGTTTGGTATTTTCGTTTATGTTTTGTATTTACGTTTATGTTTGGTAATTACGTTTATGTTTGGTATTTACGTTTATGTTTGGTATTTACGTTTATGTTTTGTATTTACGTTTATGTTTGGTAATTACGTTTATATTTGGTATTTAATTTTATGTTTGGTATTTACGTTTATGTTTGGTAATTACGTTTATATTTGGTATTTACGTTTATATTTGGTATTTACTTTTATGTTTGGTATTTACGTTTATGTTTTGTATTTACGTTTATGTTTGGTAATTACGTTTATATTTGGTATTTAATTTTATGTTTGGTATTTACGTTCATGTTTGGTATTTACGTTTATGTTTGGTAATTACGTTTATATTTGGTATTTAATTTTATGTTTGGTATTTACGTTCATGTTTGGTATTTACGTTTATGTTTGGTATTTACGTTTATATTTGGTATTTACGTTTATGTTTGGTATTTACGTTTATTTTTGATATTTACGTTTATGGTTGGTAATTACGTTTATATTTGGTATTTACGTTTATATTTGGTATTTACGTTTATATTTGGTGTTTATGTTTTTTTTTGTAATTACGTTTATGTTTGATATTTACGTTTATGTTTGATATTTACGTTTATGTTTGGTATTTTCGTTTATGTTCGGTATTTACGTTTATGTTTGGTAATTACGTTTATGTTTGGTATTTACGTTTATGTTTGGTATTTACGTTTATGTTTTGTATTTACGTTTATGTTTGGTAATTACGTTTATATTTGGTATTTAATTTTATGTTTGGTATTTACGTTTATGTTTGGTAATTACGTTTATATTTGGTATTTACGTTTATATTTGGTATTTACTTTTATGTTTGGTATTTACGTTTATGTTTTGTATTTACGTTTATGTTTGGTAATTACGTTTATATTTGGTATTTAATTTTATGTTTGGTATTTACGTTCATGTTTGGTATTTACGTTTATGTTTGGTAATTACGTTTATATTTGGTATTTAATTTTATGTTTGGTATTTACGTTCATGTTTGGTATTTACGTTTATGTTTGGTATTTACGTTTATATTTGGTAATTACGTCTATGTTTGGTATTTACGTTTATGTTTGGTATTTACGTTTATGTTTAGTATTTACGTTTATATTTGTTAATTACGTTTATATTTGGAATTTACGTTTATACTTGGTATTTACGTTTATGCTTGCTATTTAAATTTATGTTTGGTATTCATATTTATGTTTGGTATTTACGTTTATGTTTGGTATTTACGTTTATGTTTGGTATTTACGTTATGTTTGGCATTTACGTTTATGTTCGGTAATTATGTTTGGTATTTACGTTAATGTTTGGTATTTTCATTTATGTTTAGTATTAATATTCATGTTTGGTATTTACGCTTATGTTTGGTAATTACGTTTATGTTGTGTATTTACGTTTATGTTTGGTAATTACGTTTATGTTTGGTAATTACGTTTATGTTTAGGATTTACGTTTATGCTTGGTATTTACGTTTATGTTTGGTAATTATGTTTACGTTTTGCATTTATATTTGTTTGGTATATACGTTTATGTTTGGTATTTACGTTAATGTTTTGTAACACGTTTATAGTTGGTATTTACGTTTATGTTTGGTATTTACGTTTATGTTTGATGTTCATGTTTATTTTTGGTATTTACAATTATGTTTGGTATTTACGTTTATGTTTAGTAATTACGTTTATGTTTGGTAATTACGTTTTTATTTTTGGTATTTACGTTTATGCTTGGTATTTACGTTTATGTTTGGTATTTACGTTTATTTTTTGTATTTATATTTATGTTTGGTAATTACGTTAATGTTTAATAATTACGTTTATGTTTTGTATTCATATTTATGTTTGGTATTAACGTTTATGTTTGGTGTTTATGTTTATTTTTGGTAATTACGTTTATGTTTGGTAATTACGTTTGTGTTTGATGTATATGTTTATTTTAGGTATTTACGATTATGTTTGGTATTTACGTTGATGTTTGGTAATTATGTTTGGTATTTACGTTTATGTTTGGTATTTACGTTAATGTTTGATATTTACGTTTATGTTTGGAAATTACGTTTATGGTTGGTATTTACGTTTATGTTTGGTAATTACGTTTATATTTGGTATTTACGATTATGTTTGGTAATTACGTTTATGTTTGGTATTTACGTTAATGTTTGGTAATTACGTTTATATTTGGTATTTACGTTAATGTTTGGTAATTACGTTTATGGTTGGTATTTACGTTTATGTTTGGTATTTATATTTATGTTTGGTATTTACGTTTCTGTTTGGTATTTCCGTTAATGTTTGGTTTTTACGTTAATGTTTGGTAATTACGTTCATGTTTGGTATTTACGTTTATGTTTTGTATTCATATTTATTTTTCGTATTTACGTGTATGTTTGGTATGTACGTTAATGTTTGGTATTTACGTTTATTTTGGTATTTACGTTTATGCTTGGTATTTACTTTTATGTTTGGTAATTACGTTCATGTTTGGTAATTACTTTTATTTTTTATATTTACGTTTATGTTTGATATTTAAGTTTATGTTTTGTATTTACGGGTATGTTTGGTAATTACGTTTATGTCTGGTATTTAAGTTTATGTTTGGTAATTATGGGTATGTTTGGTATTTACGTTTATGTTTGGTATTTACGTTTATATTTGGTAATTACGTTTATGTTTGGTAATTACGTTTATGTTTGGGTAATAATTAACGGACACATTGATTGGATCAGATTTATTTCTTACTATACATCGAGATCTTGCCTCGTGTTTCTTCTCCGCGTCAAATATTTCTCTCATCCTAGAGAGCTCAACCTTATTTGGGTCAAGAGTTGTCCCCCTTTGACCCGAGTGCTTACCCACAACTTATATTTACAAATACCAGCAAAAATTATTTCATAGTTAATACCGTTGGGAAATTAGTCGAAAACTATATCTTCTACTGTACCTACTCATTTGTGACCTATTTGCGTCAAAATAATTTAAGGTTTCGAGGAAGTTTTAAGCTAATTTACTGGACCGTAAATGATGTTGACCTTCGTCATCCGCGTTCAACGATTTTGAATCTGGGGAGGGAGGAAAAATACGTAACAAGATTGTCTGCATTTTCAGACCATCAAACTAGGCGTGGCTTACTCGCTTCCGCTGTGGTTATGCACTCGCTTCCTCTCCGTGGATTCAAAATGGCTGAACGGGAATTGCAAACTTCAACACTATTTACGGTACCAAAAATTAACTTAAAACTTCGTTTAAATATTAAATATTATTTTTTTAAAACGCAAATGGGTCACAAATAAATAGCAAAAGAAAAATAAACCATTTTTTGACTAATTTCCCAACTGTATTTCCTTTGAAATAATGATTACCCTGCATCTATTTTTTTTTCATGCATAAATGTTAATATTGAATAGTATATATAGAGAGATGCTAGTCAAGAGATGCCGAAGATCGAACGCGGGACGAAATAAGCGATATATCTACCTATGCACTAGAAAACCATAAAAATCAAAAGCAAATATCCCCCTTCGCCATCTTGCATTTCCTTAACAAAAGTCGCCATTAGAGGAAAAAAATCGGATCACATGAAAATAAACCACAACGAAAGTAGAAAAGTAAAAAGTATTTTTTTTGAGTGGGGGGGGGGAGGGGGGTCGTTGTTTTGATTTTTTTTTTGTTTTGTTTTTTTTTGGTGAGTTGTGTTTTGTTATTTTTCTGAGACGGAGAAGCGAAATTTGAACGCAATGTTGCAAAAATGTTTCTCCCGTTTTGACTCGAACATCTGGTCGAATTAGAAAGGCGAAGAAAAGAATCAATTATTTTCTTTACACACACGTTAATGGCCGACGGCAATCATCGTGTCAACTCCCTCCGCCCCTCTCACTCTCTCTCCTCCTCCTCCTCCTCTTCTTTCCTCCTCCTGCTCCTTCTCGCCATCTCTCCTATCACGGTCTCTCTCACATCCTTTCATCCGTCTCTATCTCTCCTCCTCCTCTATCTCTTTTCTGTTTCTTCTTTTCTCTTTCCCACCTTTACTTCCGCCTCCTACTCTCTCTGTGCCACTGTAATCTATTTCTCTCTCTCTCTATATATATATATATATCTATATATCTCTATATATATATATATATATATATATATATATATATATATATATATTAAGCGACGTCGAGCCTGGCCAGTATTAAATGGGTGACCATTTGGGACTACCAGGTGCTGTATGTGCTCTCTGCTTATCTCGGCATTGTTTCCAGTCGTCTTGAATTGCTTGCCATTGAAATCAAGCAGTGCCGACTCAGGAGAGGGGTTGTTAAGGATTGCGCACCCCTTGCTTCATTATTACACGCGCAGCCAGACCCTTACAGGGATACCCATAGTCTTTCTAGACTGAACGGAGGGTTTTGACTTATATATATATATATATATATATATATATATATATATATATATATATATATATATATATATATATATATATGCAATTGTGGAAGCTATTTATATAAAAACACAACAACCTTAAAATAACAACATCACATATGAAACCAGTGGTAACATTTTAACATGCTTAATGTGATACGATTTTGTTCTGTGATGCCATCCAGCGTTGCTGAATTTCAATCGTCAACGACTTCCTGGAAATATGCGAAAAAAGTTCTATGCGCGTTTCTCCGCCGTCTTTTTTTTAAATTCTTTTCTCTCTCCAGCTTTTTTTGTTCATTTGCTTTTGACACCTGAGGATGATTCGACGAAGCATCGAAAACGTTCGTGAAACCTGTGAAACCTATGGGACATTTATTTATTTATTTTTTAATACTAAAAAGACCATCCGAAAAATTAAAAAAAATAAAACAAGTATGATTAAACAGACAACATCCGTTATTTTTAACAATGTTTGCATACATTAGAAAATGCAGCCTAAATACACATAAATATACATATATATATATATATATATATTAAGGCATGTTTTATTAAAGACGACAGAAATCTTCTGTTTAGTGATTCCTTTTTTTATTTTTTCCATTCGTCGAATGATCTTTTTGACGTGTAGATGGAATGAATTGATGAAGGATCCATGTGTTTGACTAACGTTTTCGATTCTCTCCGGAATCATCTTCAGGTCTTTTATGGCAAAATGAATAGCGTATTTTACGCTAACGGTTTGCCGGCGTATTTTTTAAGAAATTCCATTCTTTCACTCGCTTTTTATTCATTTTTGCCATAAAAGACCTGAAGATGATTCCGGAGAGAATCGAAAACGTTAGTCAAACACATGGATCCTTCATCAATTCATTCCATCTACACGTCAAAAAGATCATTCGACGAATGGAAAAAATAAAAAAAGGAATCACTAAACAGAAGATTTCTGTCGTCTTTAATAAAACATGCCTTAATGAAAAAATGCTGCCTAAATACACACAATATATATATATACATATATATATGTATATATATATATGTATATTTATACATGTATATATATATACATATGTATATATATGCATATATATATATATATATATATATATATATATATATATATATATATATATATATATATATATTAAGTAGAACGCTCTCATTACGTCAAGCCGACGGATAAAGTGTTAAAACTATCACTGTTTATTCGCTGTTAAGCATTGGCCGTGTGGTTCAGGGCGTCGGGATTTGAGTTGCAAAATACTCGAATCGCATGACCAGTAGTGAATGTCATATCTCTATACTGATGAGTCCCGATTATAATGAACGAAACGTATATGTACATAGATAATAAACAAAACAAATATTTATTATTTGTAGTTCCTAGAAAACACGTCTAGATGGGCACTGTAAGTGTAGTATTAACACAACGTGACGTCGCTAGCTATATGTGCATCGTTCCTTTCATTATGTAGAACGCTCTCATGACGTCAAGCCGCCACATTAAGTGTTAACATTATCATTGTTTATTCGCTATTCAGCTTGGCTGAGTGGTTCAGGGAGTATGGATTTGAGTTGCAAAATACTCGGAATACGGGGTTTCGAATTGCATGACCGGTAGTGAATAGTCATATCTCTATGGTGATGAGTCCCGATTATTAAGGACGAAACGTATACGTACATAGATAATAAACAAATATATATATATATATATATATATATATATATATATATATATATATATACATCTATTAATAATGGAGATTATGTATGTATTTATCTGTCTGAAGCCGAAACTCCATCAGAGTAATATTACTATTTACTTAGTCTGCCAGCTTCTATATATACTACTACAAATACCGCCGTAAACACTATGCGCATTTCTCAATTTACATAATTAATTGCTTTCAAACTTCTAATAAATTAGTATTCGCAAATATACACTCATGATTGTTTTCTTCAGATTTCTACATGTATTTACGCTATTTTTCTCGCTAATAATCTTACTTATAACTTATAATTATTTATCTTATTATTTATACATATATATATATATATATATATATATATATATATATATATATGAAATAAGTTACGCAGTTAGTCTACCTACTGCGAAACTGATTGAACAGCCAGCGTTACTCCATTGAATCGGTTACCTCCCTCTGATTATTCAGTATGGACGCAAGACGGGCGCGTTATTTCAAATGTAAACAAAACGCTGATTTTTTTTATTGAAACGTTTTAGTTTGTTTATTTTTTTAATCTTATTAGCCATTATGTTTTAAAACACAAATTTATTGAATAAAATT
>OY744546.1:54671892-54679392 GCA_963556195.1 Sepiola atlantica | reverse complement strand
ACATGAATCTTCCATCAGTAATCACCTGGTTGGTACAAATAGTTGTTCTGACCAGTATTCCTATGGGTGGATGTCTGTTTTACACAGTGCTAGGTCAGACTATCATCCCAATATAATAATAAATAGTAATGAGTTCTAACACTACACATTTTAAACAAGAATAGCTTAAGACTCCTAAAATTCACACTACGGCGCAACGGATAAAAGTGCTAATCAGTTCTAAGTGACAGTCTTCTAGAGGTTGAAGGTTCAATCCTCAGTACAGGCGATACTAAAAATACAATTACGAATTACCTAACATTTCTACCCGTGATATTCATTTACACATAGTTTCGAGATCATTCGGGAACTTTCAAACACATGAATCTTCCATCAGTAATCACCTGGTTGGTACAAATAGTTGTTCTGACCAGTATTCCAATGGGTGGGTTTCTGTTTTACACAGTGCTAGGTCAGACTATCATCTCAATATAATAATAAATAGTAATGAGTTCTAACACTACACATTTTAAACAAGAATAGCTTAAGACTCCTAAAATTCACACTACGGCGCAACGGATAAAAGTGCTAATCAGTTCTAAGTGACAGTCTTCTAGAGGTTGAAGGTTCAATCCTCAGTACAGGCGATACTAAAAATACAATTACGAATTACCTAACATGTCTACCCGATCATGACTGACGTAACAAGAGTCAGCTACCCCGGGTACCTATAGATAAAGGGTTCCGTTCGAAATTGTGTAAAGACTCCCGAGTTCGACAAGACGCACTTCCAGAAGGTCGGAGGTTACCTCGGCCGAAACGTTGTGAGAATAACATCCAAGATGAGTACAGTAGTCCGAATAATCCAAATAATACGCTTAGAATTCTTTATAAAAATATATTTATGACAAATGAGCTACATATAAATGTGTTTAATTTCCGAAGAACATCATCAGGCTAAATGCCTAGATCCGGAAGCCAAAGCTTAATAAAGGTAAGAAAGAACTCATTAAATTTTAAACGCCGGGTATTTTTTTTGGGGGGGGGGGGGGGCTGAGCAGTCAAAATGATTGCTTTCTAATCAAGAGGTTACGGGTTCTATCTCGCCTCGCGGCATTTTTGGCAAGTACATGAGACACAAAACAATGGCCGTCTGAAGCGCTAGGTTTTTAAAAGTCATTTTGACACATAATTTGTAGTTTATTCCTGGTAAATGTTAACATATATATATATATATATATATATATATATATATATATATATATATAATATTTGTTATTGTTTATTATCTATGTACGTATACGTTTCGTCCTTTTTAATAATCGGTTCTCATCAGCATAGAGATATGACTATTCACTACCGGTCATGCGATTCGAAACCCCGGATCACGAGTATTTTGCAACTAAAATCCGACGCGTTAACCACACGGCCAATTTTAAATAGTGAATAAACTGTGATTATTTTAACACTTTATCGGCGGTTATAACGTCTGGGAGCGTTCTACTTCATTTTTACTATTCATTTATTTATTTTGGTACATAAAAATTAGTACAACATTCGTGTCGTCGGTTTCAAGCGCAGACGGACTTAGCCATCCGGCTCTCTTCAGCTTATGTTGTTATAGCTGAAGAGAGCCGGATGGTTAAGTCCTTCTGTGCTTGAAACCGACGGTACGAATGTTGTACTAATTTTCTGTACCAAAATAAATAAATATTACGCTCTTAATTTTTAATTTTTAACTTTAATTCTCAATTAATCGAGCACTCTGCTGGGATTATTCCTGCTATATTACAAAGAAGTTATATATATATATAAATATATAAATATATATATATATATATATAATTTGTTCTCAATAATGATTTGTAACTTTTTGTCAGATAGAAAGTATTTTTGAAGAATAGAAGACCGTCAATGATGAATATGCCCAAACATGACCTTCGCCTTCCTATGTTGCATGAGTTTAAACTTAGGCACAATATCTCTGATACTTCTGCCAATATCAATAGAGAATGGGGAGATACATCTACAAGCGATCGGACAGTACGAAGGTGGTTCCCGAAATTCCGTAGTGGAGATGAGAGCCTTGAAGATGAAGAAGGTTGAAGACGGCCGTGTAATCTGGACAATGAACAATTACAAGCACTTATTGAGCAAAATCCACGTCAAAGTGTCAAAGAAATGTCTCAGACACTTGCTGTCTACACTGCAACAGTTTCACGTCATTTACAGAATATTGGAAAGGTGAGAAAATTTTCATGAATTATGTTTCTGAAATCGGCCATTATTTTTGTAACAATCTAATATATATCATGGGTAAACCAGAACATTGTGAATGAAATTGGGTACGATGAAACTGTTCAGAAGCCGTCGGGCCGTATGTCGTGCTAGGCCTCGGCCACCTAACTGTGGAAGAGTTCTCCTCCCCCGACTGAGGACAGAACAGATAATACACTTTACTTCTAGCCCTAAGGCCAGTTATAAGCGTTAAATTTTTATTTCAAATTTTGGTTATTTGGAGAAAAACAACAAAAAGATGACTGTCATGGTGTTATTTGATATATTCCAAATGTTGAGGAAAGTCTTACAATACGGCCGAGCCGGTTCACCCTTTTCGTACTCGTAAAATAACGGCTGGTTTAATATATGTATTATTTCGATTCTTTGAATAATCTAACGAATACAAAATTTCCGTTCATGTTTACATAAACAAGGCAAATCGATTCGCCCTACCTCCGCCCTCATTCAGGTAATAGTTTAAGGTTGTGTGGACACCTGTGAGTTTTTTTAATTTGTGTTTTATGAAAACATCTTCAAAGAGAATGCGATTAAATGCCGACTAATTACTGTCGTTTCTCACGCGACGACGTCGACGACATCTTAGAATATCCGTTACGTCACGGTGGACATTTTCCCTTCGCAATTTCTTTCATGCGTCAGTTGCGTCAATGATTCCTGTCCCACTTTATTTATTTTTTTACCTACCCTCCAAAATGCCAACTCCTGGTATTCTGTTCGTTTTATATATTATTCTTATGTAGTTTTGTTTTTATCTTGGAGAAATATTCTATCAATCTAGAGTTGTCTTTAATGTGCTGACCGCCAACCCAAAAAGCCTATTCTTACTTCGAGATTGACCTGCTTGATTTTTACTTGAAGACAATAGGCGGTTTTATCCTATATAATCAACCACTAGTCTCTCCCTCTTAGAAATGGTCCCCCCCCCCCAAAAAAAAGACCCTCTCATTTAATAAGTCCCTCACTGTCTACCAAACTTAAGCCTCTGCCCCATCGCCGCAATGTTGCTTCTCAGTGCTTGCTTTAGAAGTCTTTCAATGAAATGTGCTCTGATGAACCTGCTGCAAAATCCCACCCCTTCACTGTAGAGGTACTCAGATGACATAAGGCTTTCTACTCTAATAACTTATTTTCTTCGAACTGATTGCCTTTGGAATTACGTCCTTGCTCCCTGTTTCGCTTACTTTTATTGTTCTTTACATTAGTTTTTGGAAATTCAAAAAGTATTTTTGAGCGTCCAATGTTCGTGAAATTCTTCGAATTGATCCCAAACGGTTCACATATCTTTTAGGGAACTGTGACACTCTGTGACCCCAAAACGAAAGAAAACTTCAACGAGCTCAACTTTTTATAACTGTAATATTTCTACAAGTTAAAGTGGCTGGACTAATTTTATAATGGGGTTTCTGCATATAAACCCGTGTACCCGCAATAATTCGCCAATTTCTCACACCCAAGATGCATTAGGGGTCCGTCCAGAGGAATAAGGAGCGTCTCTGTGTCCAACTCAAGGAATTAGGCGTTCCTTAATAAAAACGAGTTCATCCCGATTTCCCCCCGGACAGGAATTTTATGAATCTTCCATATTTTGTTTATCGATACGGTCTGCTTTAATCTTATTCTTTTCAAAATGCAATTATCCAATCACTTTGCTCGGATCAAAACGGGGTTCAAATTTCCTGACTCATACCCCGGATAAACGGTTATCGACGATGTCTTCGTTCAATCGAATTGTAGAGGAGCGAAAGGGCTAATACTTAATCGGTAAGCAGGGTTCAATCCCTGATAAAAGATATATTAAAATATATGAACTCTTCATGCTTGGACTAAAATGATCTTTCTTTACAACTTATCAAGGCTAAAAGCCACTCAAGGATAAAAGATATATTAAAATATATGAAGTCTTTATGCTTGGACTAAAATGATCTTTCTTTAGAACTTATCAAGGCTAAAAGCCACTCAAGGATAAAAGATATATTATAATATATGAACTCTTTATGCGTGGACTAAAATGATCTTTCTTTACAACTTATCAAGGCTAAAAGCCACTCAAGGATAAAAGATATATTAAAATATATAAACTCGTAATGCGTGGACTAAAATGATCTTTATTTACAACTTATCAAGGCTAAAAGCCACTCAAGGATAAAAGATATATTAAAATATATGAACTCGTAATGCGTGGACTAAAATGATCTTTCTTTACAACTTATCAAGGCTAAAACCACTCAAGGATAAAAGATATATTAAAATATATGAACTCGTAATGCGTTGACTGAAATGATCTTTCTTTACAACTTATCAAGGCTAAAAGCCACTCAAGGACAAAAGATATATTATAATATATGAACTCGTAATGCGTGGACTAAAATGATCTTTCTTTACAACTTATCAAGGCTAAAAGCCACTCAACGATAAAAGATATATTAAAATATATGAAGTCTTTATGCGTGGACTAAAATGATCTTTCTTTACAACTTATCAAGGCTAAAAGCCACTCAAGGATGAAAGATATATTTAAATATATGAACTCTTTATGCTTGGACTAAAATGATCTTTCTTTACAACTCATCAAGGCTAAAAGCCACTCAACGATAAAAGATATATTAAAATATATGAAGTCTTTATGCGTGGACTAAAATGATCTTTCTTTACAACTCATCAAGGCTAAAAGCCACTCAAGGATAAAAGATATATTAAAATATATGAAGTCTTTATGCGTGAACTAAAATAATCTTTCTTTACAACTTATCAAGGCTAAAAGCCACTCAAGGATAAAAGGTTTAATTAAATGGAATTATTGTCAGTTAAGAGATGAATAGCCTTATGAGAGGATTGATAATAGTTGATGGAATTTATGGCAGGAATCTGTTGACATTGGATTTGAAGACGACCATGTTTTAGCATGCAGGGAAGTTCTATCATAATAATAATATTCCTGTTTCGAATTTTTTTTAAAGATGAAGATTGATAAATTGTATTATTTGAGTTATTCGAACTACTGGTCTCATCTTGGATGTTATTCTCACAACGTTTCGGCCGATGCTACATTTGCTTATACGTTCTGTTCTATTTTATAACCATCGATTTACTTTATTACTTATAATAATATGTGCCTCATTTTATTTCATTTTATAATTGAAGAGTTCGAATGCAACACGCGATAAATCCAATTTGTTTTAATTGAGTCATTGAACAATAAAATGACGATTATATTAAATCTAAACATAAGGAAAGAAAAATAAACATGTTTTTTATCGAGTGCACCTTGCATTGAATAATCGAAGATGGAATAGATTTGTCATTCGCACATCTTTATCTCTCTTCCTTCATTTATATATATATATATATATATATATATATATATATATATATATATATATATATATATATATATATGTGTGTGTGTGTGTGTGTGTATGTGTGTGTGTGTTTGGGGGTGTATGGGGGGATAGGTAGGTATAAATGCATGTAAACTCGTTTAACCGTGTAGATCCACCCGTTTCATTATGTCCATTTACTATATTGCTTACCCGGGTACCCGGGTACCCGTCCTCCCCTACCCCGACGCCCCCTTCTTCATCGTTCCTACTTTTCATCGCCTGTCACGCCTCATCGTGTAAACATCTCAGTATCCAGTCGGGCGTTCTGTACAAAATAAAACCCCGCGTCCTCCATTTTTTACTTTCTCTTTTGCATATGTCCTCCCCCCCCCTCCATTCCCTCATGCCCCCATCCACCATCCATCTATCCCTCCGTGTTACCCACCATCGCCGCCTAGATCCTCTCTGCCCGCACTCCACCGTTGCCCTTTAAAACCAATCATGCTTCAAATTGTTTTCTTAAGTCAATGAACCTTTCTAGGGTGGGGGGGAGGCAAGGCTGACTTGGGGCGATATAGAAAGGGAGTTACCACCCATTCCCCGTTCACAGTTCAACTGGTTTCATTATTGTACTTACTATCACCATGTCAGATCGGTGAAATCTGTTTTGATTGCTTGCATTGTGTCAATTGTCAGGCAATACAATCAAATAACAGAATAAAAAAGCAGTCATGATGATGATCATCATCATGATCATCATGATCATCATCATCATGATCATCATCATCATCATGATAATCATCAGAATGATGATAATCATGATCATCAGCATCAGCATCAGCATCATCATAATCATCATCAGTAGCATCATCATCATCATCATCATCATCATCATCATCATCAGTAGCATCATCATCATCAGTAGCAGCACCATCATCATCATCATCATTACCACCACCACCACCACCACCAGCAGCAGCAGCATCGCTACCATCATCATCATCATCATCATCATCATCATCATCATCATCATTACCACCACCAGCAGCATCATCATCATCATCATCATCATCATCATCATCATCATCATCATCATCATCATCATCATCTCTATCATTATCATCATCATCATCATCATCATGTTATTCATTATTATGACACCGGTCTCCTTTCTTAAGTGAGGTTATCTGTTTCTACACCTTAGTCCATGAGGATTTTTCCAGTACTGGTTCCATACAGTGAAGAGGTGTGATTTTGCTGCTTGCCGGGTTGGTCGGTTGTATTTACGTCAAGGGAAGCAGTAGTGCAGCAAGTTCGTCGGTGCACATTCCATTGAAGTACTTGTAAAAAAAAGCACAGGAATGCAGCATTGCAGCATTGCACCTTTTTTCAAAGTCAAAGTTCACGTCGTGTACGAGTCTTATTTACTGGACTAAATTAATCGTTTACTTAATGGTATTCCCGACGCAAACACGAGTGTCGTCAAAAAAAGAAGCAGTGTGATACATTACATACCGTGGGAAATGAAAAAATGCCAATGTTAAACATAAAAACAAATTATGAAACACCTAATAAAATGAATCAAATGTCTAGTTCAACCCTAACCCTAACCCTAACCCTAACCCTTACCCTTACCCTTACCCTAACCCTAATAATCGTCTCAGTTGAAAAAGAAAACTCCCTAAACGAGAGAAAGGGTTGGTATTCTGTAAAACTGATGACCCAAACTGAAATGCCCTGCCACCCACGTTCAAGTGGTATTGTAAGAATTGTACCTGTCTTTTGGACAAGTGAACAATTCCTGTCAGGCAGAACCACCCATCCCCCACCCTCTACCATCGCAGTGTAGATTATGTTACGCCCACCTGTAAATCACAATCTTTAAAAAAAAAGCATTCGG
>OY744546.1:54659392-54666892 GCA_963556195.1 Sepiola atlantica | reverse complement strand
CCACCCAGCAGTTGGCCACTATTTCATTCTATTTTTCCCAATATGTCTACCCTACATGTATCTGTACTTGCATGACATTTTTTCTCTATTTTATCATCCTGATGAAGTCTTATAAATAAAGACGAAACGTTGATGTACACATAAAAAACATCCATTTTTTGGTTTTCCTTTTTCATTTTACCATCACGTCGGATTGCTTTCATCCTTCTCTTCCCATATATATATATATATATATATATATATATATATATATATATATATATATATATATAGTCTAGAAAATATAAGTTACACAGGGGCGTCCACGTTCCACCCCTTTGGCCAATAACAAAATTAAACCGTGAGAAATTAATATCAACGAATATTATTGGTGCATTAGCTAGATTTGACACGACATAGATATATGCAAACAATCAGTAACAATAATCTGCGTACTTAGCCTAAGTTATTCCACGCTGGGATGAAACATAGATGCCTCTGTGTAGCTTGATTGCCATATTTATATATTTATATACTACTAAGTTATACTTCGGTATTGAGCCCTGTTGAAGGAAATACTAAAAAATTATATACTATATATTATATCCATTCACAAGATGATATGTGTATATACAAAAAATAATAATTTTTTATGTTCATATATATATATATATATATATATATATATATATATATATATATATAAATTAGGAAAGTTCATTTTATAAAGCATCTTTTGTAAGTTAATATAAATATAGAGGCAAACAAGCCTTCAAAAACCATGTATTAGATGCGAGTAATTAAATCAAAAGAAAAATAAAAATATTTCGAAACATTTAATAAAATATTTCAAAATACCTTCCGTTTTTTTTTTTTCTTCATCTTGATTTTTTTTTTTTAGCTAATATTTCGCTTGACAAAAACAAGCTTCATCAGAGCCAAGACAAATAAAGGTATAACCTTTTTTTTTTCCATAATTTACTTCCTGGTGTTGGTGAAGTGTCACGTCCGGTGTTGTGGACTATTGTTGAAAATGTCTGTTTTAAATAGAATAGAACTTGAATGCGACCATGCGCATTCAAGTTCAAAATATTTTTCTTTTTCTTTTGATTTAATTACTCGCATCTAATACATGGTTTTTGAAGGCTTGTTTGCCTCTATATTTATATATATATATATATATATATATATATATATATATATATATATATATATATATATATATATATATATATATATATACATATATATGTATTTATACATATATATATATATACATATATATGTATTTATATATATATATATATATATATATACATATATATATATATATATATACATATATATGTATTTATATATATATATATACATATATATATATATATATATATATATATATATATATATATATATATATATATATATATATATATATATATATATATATTAAGTAATATATTAACATAAATATATATATATGATGTATTTGTATGTAATTGTTTCTGTTGGTGATGGCAGCGTTCGTTGTTTTTTTGCTTTCACTTCCTAAGTGATTAAGATGCAGAGGATTGCATAACTTTATAGGACGTATATTTCGTTATTTTTATGTTTATGACGGCTGTAAGCCAGAAACATGTGCCTATGGATTTCTTTTATGTAATTATAAAATTAATAAATATATATATATATATTTATTAATTTTATAATTACATAAAAGAAATCCATGGGCACATGTTTCTGGCTTACAGCCGTCATAAACATAAAAATAAATTAAATATTTAGGTAATAAAAATTGTACACATATTACTGGGCAGGGCGTCGTAGTCCAATGGTAAAACGTTGTCTAAGTTATCCATGCTGGTGACGGCTGTGGGCCAGAAACGCGTGTCCATGGATTACTTTATGTACGTATAAAATTAATATATATGAATTATAACGTTTTACTTTTGGTTTATATATATATATATATATATATATATATATATATATATATATATATATATATATATATATATATATATATATATATTTATTGTTTATTGTTTTCCTACGTTTGAAAAAATACAGTTATTTTTTATTTTGAAAAGTCACACATTGGAAACGTTGGCGGAATGGCAACAATAAAAAGAATATTTTTCATAAAATATTTAGAAAACCTTCACAACGCAAATTATTTGTTTTCAAAATAAATTATTTATTTACTTTAAAAACATTTTTTTTTTAACTTGAGTACTTTCGGTAATAAATACTATCTTCAGAAGAATAAGCATATTTTTTTCTTCTTTTTCTTCATTTTTTTTTCTTCCTGCCTGGGACAAACTTATCGCAGTCAGGTTGAAGTTCGTCTTGATTTCATGGACGAAAATGTTGATATGTCTATGTGCATCACGCGGTTACGTGGGAAAGGTATTTTGAAAAGTCACACATTGGAAACGTTGGCGGAATAGCAATAATAAAGAGAATATTCAACCTTCACAACGCAAATTATTTGTTCCTAAAATAAATTATTTATATACCTTAAAAACTTTTTTTTAACTGTGAAGGTTTTCTAAATATTTTATTAAAAAAATTCTCTTTGCTGGTGACGGCTGTGAGCCAGAAACACGTGTCCATGGATTACTATATGTACGTATAAAATTAATATATATATATATATATATATATATATATATATATATATATATATATATATTGTTTTCCTGCGTTTGAAAACATACAGTTATTTTTATTTTGAAAAGTCACACATTGGAAACGTTGGCGGAATGGCAACAATAAAAAGAATATTTTTCATAATATATTTAGAAAACCTTCACAACGCAAATTATTTGTTTTCAAAATAAATTATTTATTTACTTTAAAAACATTTTTTTTGAACTTGAGTACTTTCGGTAAGAAATACCATCTTCAGAAGAATAAGCATATTTTGTTTTCTTCTTTTTCTACATTTTTTTTCTTCCTGCCTGGGACAAACTTATCACAGTCAGGTTGAAGTTCGTCTTGATTTCATGGACGAAAATGTTGATATGTCTATGTGCATCACGTGGTTATGTGGGAAAGGTATTTTGAAAAGTCACACATTGGAAACGTTGGCGGAATGGCAATAATAAAGAAGTTATAAGTTATTTTTTTGTTTGCCTTACAAATATATTTTAAAGGGTCTGTGCATCAATAAATGTCTGCATATCCAAAGAGATGCATTGGACTGCACACGTTTCATTCGTAAGAATAGCATGCTACACATTTGGGTTGAGCAAAAACAGATTTTTAGAAAATGCATTTCATGTGAGGAAAAAAAGGTTTTACTTTCTTCTCATCATTTTCATGGGTAATTCTTAAATCGATGAAAATATCAGATGTCGACGCTTAACAAAAATATTTGAGAAAATAACCATAGACTGTTCAGTCGTATAATATTAAAAAAATCTTTGAAATATGTCGCCAATTTGTATAAATCAATCTTTTTTGGTAAAAGTAAATAGCTCTATTTATATTTAAGCACTATTATATTAATGCAGTAAACATTCTCTTGATTTTTTAACTTGTGAATGACGTGCGTCGAAAGATTATATGAAAATCCTAAAACATCGAGTATTTTGAAATTTATTTAAATAATTTTTATAGAATTGTGTATGTGTATTTGTTGAATTTACATGCAACGTTGTTGTACTTCGAAAAATATAATTTATAATTTATAATTTATAATTAATAATTTATAATTAATAATTGATAATTTATAATTTTTAATTAATAATATATAATTTATAATTTATAATTTATAATTTATAATTTATAATTTATAATTTATAATTTATAATTTATAATTTATGATTAATGATTAATAATTTATAATTAATAATTTATAATTTATAATTTATAATTTATAATTTATAATTTATAATTAATAATTTATAATTTATAATCTATAGTTTATGATTCATAATTTATATTTTATAATTTATAATTTATAATTTATACTTTTTAATTAGAAATTTATAATTTATAATTTATAATTCATAATTTATAATTCATAATTTATAATTTATAATTCATAATTTATAAATTATAATTTATAGTTTATAGTTTATGATTTATAGTTCATAGTTTATAGTTTATAATTTATAATTCATAATTTATAATTTATAATTTAAAATTTATAATTTAAAATTATAATTCATAATTTATAATTTATAATTTATAATTTATTATTTATAATTTATAATTTATAATTCATAATTTATAATTCATAATTTATAATTCATAGTTTATAATTTATGATTCATTATTTATAATTTATAATTTATAATTTATAATTTATAATTTATAGTTTGTAATTAATAATTTATAATTTATAATTTATAATTTATAATTTATAATTCATAATTTATAATTTATAATTTATAATTTATAATTTATAATTCATAATTTATAATTTATAATTTATAATTCATAATTTATAATTCATAATTTATAATTCATAATTAATAATTTATAATTAATTATTTATGCTTTATGATTTATAATTTATAATTTATAATTCATAATTTATTATATATAATTCATAATGTGTTTGCAAGTACAAGTTTTGTACAAGAAATTTCACTTATTTTGAAATAATTTCGGCTTCAGACAGACAGATACTAAATCCCCATTAGTAATAGAAGTAATAGTGTGATTTTGGCTTCAGACAGACGGATACCAAATCCTCATTAGTAATAGAAGTAATAGTATAATTTCGGCTTCAGACAGACAGATACTAAATCTCTATGAGTCATTCATTAGAGATTTGTAAAGATATAGGATACTGTCAGGTGTGAGAAGTTTTCTAGTATATTATTAGTACTCACTAGGAGTTCTCACACAGGTCATCATTACCTGGAGTCTGAGTGACAACAAGTCTCTCCAGATTCCCAGTATTCTCCACCTCTTTTCGATAGCCACCGCAAATAATCTTGCAGTATCGCAACAGCCGTTTACCATTGATTTCTCCCTGGTAAGGACCATTGGTCTTCTCTGCGATTCTGGTGGCAATAAGCCTCACCAAGGCCCCAGCACTCTCTGCACTTCTAGTGGAGGTCTGGTTTGTGCTGTTCCTTCCTCGGTCTTCTCATCCTCCTTGACCCGATGCAAATATATGCTTCTTCTTCTTCTTCTTCTTCTTCTTCTTCTTCTTCTTCTTCTTCTTCTTCTTATTATTATTATTATTATTATTATTATTATTATTATTATTATTATTATTATTTATTTATTTATTTAATTTTTATTTATTTATTTATTTTTTATTCGTATTATAGGTGATTATAGCGAGAATAACAGTTTAAGGAGTGGTTACAGTCTCACATCTCGCGCAGCCCCCTTTTGTTGCAATTGTTATCGTTTTTTTACCTTCAGTAATTGGTCATTATGGGCTAGTCTTTAATGATTCATAACAGCTTTTCAATAATTTGCCCTCTTTTTTCCGACTCATCTTTTTTCCGATCCCCCCCCCCCGCCTTACCCATCCGCCGGACAAACGCAAGATTATCAAGTTCTTTTTTTGTTTGTTTTCTCTCTGTGTGTCTTGCCCTCCACCGCCACCACTACCAGAACCGCCAACACCATTTTACCATCAGCACGGCGTTCGGAGATCGAATTCTGTAGCCGTTACTAGCGTTCGTTAATTAAGACCATTCCTATGCCCCCTCCCCTTTCGCCGGTGTATTATCGTCACGGCCTTTCTCGTCTATTGTCAGACAAAAAAAAAAAAGAAAAGAAAAATACACACATTCATCTCACTCGGCCTCCATTGTTACGACCAACTGACTTTGCGGCCATTTTTTTTCTTTCATTTTTTTTAATTTGTTTGTCGTCGACGCTAATAAAACACCATTGTTACAACGAAATAAACAGACCCAATTGTGTTTGTCATATTCTATTTTCGACTCGTTTCCTTTTCAGTTTGTGTTATTATTATTATTTCAAAGCTTTTCCACTAGCGGTTGAGAAAGTGGCAGCAAGTCTCCTCAATACACAGGTAAACTTTCGAAGTCTAACAAATAACATGGTTGTAGAAAGGGGACCTTGGGTGTGCTTTCGGTCGCCTCGCAACTCTCGCTTTTTTTCATCTCATTCTGACAAAGAGGGAAGAATTGCTGTTTTCTGAGATTTGAGCGGGTGGTATGTGGAGATTTGCAATCCTCTCGTCGTATTCATCATAGTTCACCTGTCAATCTATCCATCTAACTAGCTCTTGTCCTCGAGTGGTCTTTAGCCTTGTTAAGTGATGGCTCATTTGTAAACAATCATAGAGAACAATTTAGAGTAAACTATACACTTGAGCAGGGGCGGGCAACCTCCGGCCCGCGGGCCACATCCGGCCCGCGAAGGCTTAGCGTCCGGCCCGCCACTGTGTTATGCTTTATTATTGCAATCCGGCCCGCGGACATCCCAGTAAAACTCATATCATTTTGTGACATAAACGTAAAAGTAGGTTTCAATTAAGATTTACAGCAGGTTAAAAATGTTTGAATATCAGCGAGCGATGATGCATGTATATTTCATTTTTCTTTAACTATTAATTTCAAATCCTTGGCCTGAGATAAAAATAATAAAAGAGAAAGAGAAAAGCAAAGAGGAAACGAGAGACGAGGAAAGGGCATAACACAGAGAACTTATGGGAGGTGTGTCAAAACGAATGCTGGATCAACTTGCTACTTCCCCGGTCATTATTTTTAAAATTCCAAAATGGCTCTTCGTCGGTGCCTTTTATAACATCACATACAGAAGTCTCCTGAAAAAAAAATCAGATTTGTAGAGTGTTCAATGCAATTTTTGTACAATTTATTCATATAAACAAAATATAGTAATTCTGATATTTCGTTTTCACTCCGGCCCGCGATCTCCTTTCAAAAGTCTCATCTGGCCCTCACTCATAAAAGGTTGTCCGCCCCTGCACTAGAGAGTTTTCATTCAAGGGAGTAAATCTTCGACAATTTGGGTAACTTATGGCATCTATTTATATAGTTTACTTTTATTTTTTGCTTTTTGCAAGCAATGATTGTTTAAAACATTTTTAACGACAGCTAACAGAACGAAAAAGAGGGGGGGATATGCAACGAATAAATGTAACCAAAGGCAAGATAAGTTACTCTTCTACTCACCTGGATAAGTGTATTTGTGTTTTTAACTTATTTTAAAGCGTTTTTTTTATTCAAAACAAACCTGGTGTCCACCTGTTCAGTTCGAACGAATCACAAAATGGTTGTGGATGAGCCCTGCACTGGACTCCTTGATAATCGGTGAAAATTTGAAAAATAAACAAAATAATGTTAGAAACATCAAATAAATGTCATGGAAAATGTAATGCTCTAGCAGTATTTTGTATAATTTTCGTTTTTTGAACGATTATCGAAACTCTGTTGTTATGCATGTCTGGCGCAAACGCAGACCCCACGATATCATTGTAATAAAATATAATATCACCATTGGTTTCATCAGAAAATGTTACTTGAGAAAAGTTGTGTTTGCTCTTAATGTAGAGCTTTG
>OY744546.1:54651892-54654392 GCA_963556195.1 Sepiola atlantica | reverse complement strand
ATATATATATATATATATATACATGCACACACATATATATATACATATATATATATATATATATATATATATATATATATATGTATATATATATATATAGAGAGAGAGAGAGATTTATTGTAGTATGGCCAATATAGGTGCTATGTACTTATATATATATATATATATATATATATATATATATATATATATATATATATATATATATATATATACAGGCACACACATATATATACATATATAGATAGAGAGAGAAAGAGAGAGAGACAAAGACAGAGAGAGAGAGAAAAATTACAAAGAAATAACTCAAACCAACAACTCAGTTATTTTATGTTATAATACCTTTTATACGTTTTTACGAAAAAGTTGTTTTATTTTTGTTAGACGGGCATCAGATATCCTGGATCCAATCCCTCCGGTTATCTTTGAAACAATAATCATGAATATAATTATTATAATTTTTCTGACCTACTGGTTGGTTTCTATGACCTAATTGTGGTGGGCAGCTTCTAGAAATGCTCGGAAATATTAAAATGTAAAAGAAAACAACCACGGAAGTAACCATTATTTTTTTACATGAATTGGACGCCCGTTTCGGGGTCGTTGACTGTATTCTATCAGTCAACGGACAACAATTCACGTTTAGTGGATCTCAATTATTCTGTCAAACAGTTGTAGTGAAGCATATCACGATCTCGCCGGACCATGCGAGAAGCAATGGTCAGGCAGAATGGTTCGTGGACACGTTCAAAAAAGCTTTAAAAAGCGAGAGGTATACCTACTGAAAAGGCCATGCAAGTATTTTGCAGGTATATAGGATGACCTCAAATAAAAATTGTTAGATGAGGATTGATAAAACTGGATGATTTCTATTACCTAATAGTGGTGGACAGTGAACGGACAGTAATTCACGTTTAGTGTATTTAAATTATTCTGTCAAACATTTGTAGTGAAGCGTATCACGATCTCGCCGTACCAGGCGAGAAGCAATGGTCAGGCAGAATGGTTCGTTGACACGTTCAAAAAAGGTATATAGGATGACCCCAAATATATTTTTAGATGAGGATTGATAAATTGTATTATTTTGATTATTACGACTACTGTTCTCATTTTGGATGTTATTCTCACAACATTTCGGCCGATGTAACGTCTGACCTTCTTCTAGCGCATCTTGTTGAACTTGGGAATCTGTACGGAATTCCGAACAGAACCCTTAATTTAATCCACTAGGGTAGCTTGTTCTTGTCCCGTCAACTGTGACCTGGTAGAAGTCTTAGGTAATAGGCAATTGTATTCTTAGTATCGCCCATACTAAGCTTTGAACTTTCACACACACACACACACACACACACACACACACACACAGAGAAAAGTGCCACTTAGATGTGTAGTCTTACGACTTATTGCTACTTATTAATATATATTTTTTTTGAGGATGACATCAAAGATGAGAACAGAATAATTCGAATAATCCGAATAATACTGATTTGTCATTGTTTTATTTAACTTTTAACCTATATTATTACCAATTTATATTTAACGCACATATGACCACATACTCATCACAGGGAAGAGTTTAAATTACCTACTGGGGAGTTTGAATAACCGACTGGGAATTTTGAATTACCTACTGGAGAGTTTGAATTACCTATTAGACACCATCCTCGAGTGTCTTCAGGCTCTCTGTACAAGGGTTTGTCAGGACAACCTGGCATGAGGATATTTCCCTTACAAGTAAACCCTGATCAAATATTCAAAGTAGCATAGTATTCGAAGCCCAAATAAAATCCCCGCGACACGGCTATATATTGGTTAATACGAGGTATGGTGCACTTTCTCCTAGTAATGTTACCTCAAGTAACAGCACTTAGCTGGATACTCCACCAGACTAGACGAATTCTTGCCGTGGAATTCGGTAAGAACAAGAGACCACAAGAAGATATACTATAACATAGTTAACTGGTCAATTGGCGAGATAAAAATTAATGTTCTTCACTTCTTTACTAACTCAATGTTTGACGGGTAAAAGAGAACTTTAATAGAATATTCGAATATCTATGTATTTCATATAGAGATCAAGTGTTAGCCCCAGGAAATGGGACTCTTGATTTCTGAGAACTTCGATTGAAGTAAAATCAAATAAAAGTTAATCACTACACTTATCTTTTGTCAAACATTGTTATTCGCATGTAAATCTCTATTGACCAATTTCAACGCCATGATGATGCCCAGTGGTGACTTCTACCTTCTGTTAACCCTAACCCTAACCCTAACCCTAACCCTAACTCGTCTCAATTGATCGCCGTCAAACGCCAACGCCTTATTACCTCGCTTAAAACAAAACGCCGTCCATTACTTCTGGTAAGCGTGTTTGATATATCACTGCATTTTCAAATTAATCAACTATGTCGCTTGGGTGAGTTTGTTTGGGCCCGGGGCGTGCGAGGAAACTAGTTGGGCCTGTTGACATTTTGACAGGACCTCAGACTCGGGTCACACG
>OY744546.1:54644392-54646892 GCA_963556195.1 Sepiola atlantica | reverse complement strand
TCAACTCATATGAATAAGTGTGACACGAGGCCAACAATACATATTTATCTCTCCATTATGTTTCGAAAATTTCTAGACAATTTTCGGCTGGTGTAACCTCCGACTTTCTTCAGGTGCGTCTATTCGATCTCAGGAATCGGTATGGAATTTTGAATGTTCTTGTTCCGTCAGTTATTTCTAAAGAAATGAAGTGGTTCTTTTTACCAAGGTATTTGTACGTATCTGAAAATAGGTACTGTAATTGGAAGAAAACGATCAGCTTAATGTGGCCAGCGTGTTGCGGGATAATTTCTTTTTAATTGAAGTCACATAGTTGTAAAATACGTATCACAGGAAGTAAACATTAAGAAGTAAACATTAGAAAGTAAACATTAAGAGGTAAACATTAAAAAGTAAACATTAAAATGTAAATATTAAAAAGTAAACATTAAGACGTAACCATTAAAAGTAAACATTTAAAAAGTAAACATTAAAAAGTAAACATTAAAAAGTAAACATTAAAAAGTCAGAATGAGAAATCAACATCTCTAGGATGACCAATCAAAATCTCCCCAACTAAAAGTGTGGGTATTAGGCGGGAAATATAGAGTATTGATTTACTCCTCTCCAGGAGTTAGGCACAATGCCAGTTTTTATCTTACTCCCACAAGTAAGATGTGACCCAAGGTCGGGTCGGGAAAGTGGAGTTTAAAAATTGCCTGGGCAGCCCCGTCGGCATTCCCCGGTAGGGGCGCCTCAGGCAGAAAGCAATAAACTTACTCCTCCTCAAAGATGGGAGGCGAAGCCTGGGAGAGTGGACCTCCCAGAACTGCACATGACAGACCATAAACCGGCGTAAATCAAGCCCCGAAGGCCAAGACAATACCAGTCTATGGGGTGCAGTATCCATCGGAACAGATACTACACTTTGATCTTAGTCAAAAGGCGGGAAATATAGAGTAGCTAACAGTAAATAACAACGTCTGAATGATGAAATTATAACGGTGCTACGAAGGAATAAGTATTCTATGAAGCAGACTACACTGTGTTGGTGACACAACGTGATAGATGAAGAGCGAATAAAATATAAAATGTATTGAAAGCGAACGGAACGAACGCATCGTTTCCGAAAACACGTACCAAAATTGGCCAAAATCGATTTCGAAGCAGATTCGTATATGCACAGCTAAAGTCTTCGATTAAATAAAAAAAGAAAGATCACTTCATTTTATCTCTATCTTAATAAAGCTAGGTAGATTTATGTTTATATATTTGTATGTACAGGATTTACACCTAAACGAATTAACCGATCAGTATGTATTTTTAAACACATCTGCTAGGCGTAAGGAGTCAGAATGCGGGCTATATTTAGTCTAATTTCGTTTGATGCAAAAGGGGTATAAAAGGGAATGAAAGATATTTTGAAAATTCAGATATCTTCGATTTTTGGTGAAATCAATAAATATTCCCCAAATTTTAGTTTCTTTGTAGTATTTTAAAAGGTTTTTAGGAAGCATAATATTGGCATAACGTTTCATTTGAAAATTTTAATATTTCAGATTTGCATTGAATTTGATTCATAGTCATTAAACGCCAATGAACAAAGATTCACAGAATTTCCATTTCTCCTTAAGAACTCCGTAAACTTAAGCCTTTATTTTAGACATTTTCTAGAATTAATATCATGTAGTGGACTTTTTCCTAAAATTAGAAAAAGTATTCTAGACATAAGGTTTAGTATCATTATATCTTGATTTTAATCTTTGTAAGGGGGCATAAACTTGATGCAAACTATCATGTTCTTCGAATTCATTTTACCCGTTCTAGGACAGGTATTCTTATATATATATATATATATATATATATATATATATATATATATATATATATATAATAGAGAATGGTAGTTTGCTTGAAGCATTGCTTCGAATAGTAGTAGTATGTTGTTAAAAGGATGTGGGCAATGCAAAGTCCCGGTTAGGATGTAAGCTGGAAGGAACAAAAATAATAAATCGAAATCGAAATGGGACTTACTATTTATTTTTTCTTAAAATCTGATATAACAGCAAGCGTGGGGTTAGCTGTTTGTGTGTTGTCCGGATGATTATTAAAAATCATTTATTTAATATTTCGGGAAAAAAGAAACTTCCCTTTGTCAAAAATAATTAACGCGAGAGGAAAGCTCTCCCTCTGTGCAGAGAATCTACCAAAATGGATGGATATATATATATATATATATATATATATATATATATATATATATATATATATATATATATATATATATATATATATATATATGGGAAATGAAAAAGGAAAAAGCAAAAAGGATGTTTTTTATGTGTTCACCAAGCCCGGACCTCGGTCCTACTGCTTCTAGTAGTGGCTACTACTTATTCCCATCAACCCATCATGTCAACCCAATATGTTCACGTACTTGCATGACATTTTTCTTAATATTATCATCCTGAAGAAGTCTTACAAATAAAGACGAAACGTTGATGAACACATAAAAAACATC
>OY744546.1:54624392-54639392 GCA_963556195.1 Sepiola atlantica | reverse complement strand
TTTGGGGTTAGGGTAAGGGTTAGGGCTAGGGTTAGGGTTAGGTGTTAGGGTTAGGGAATTTATGTTTTGACCAGATAAACTCCCATTCGCATTAGCTTTTTCAATAGATTGTTGCTGTTAAAATGATTTTATATAATTTTTGCTTAACCGTTTTTCCAACAAGTGTTTATTGGAACTTACAAAATTAAAAGCTAAAGAAACCTCCAGAGCACTGCGAACCCCCTAGCTTTCGGCCCCCAGCAGGTTTGGTCTACACTCGCTCAACAGGTTGGGGATGTGGTGGCCCCAAGCGATTGATCATTGAACTGACTGTCCTTGTCGCCCAGTTAATTACCGCCATGTTTATTTTGCTGTAATTATAAAAATGGCAATGTGTGCTTACAACCGCCCTAATTAAATATGGGGGTTTCTTCATTCATATTTTATGATGTCCACCACTTGAATACAAAACACAAATGTCCGATGAAAACTTTGCAAAATAATGTGACCTTTGCACTTAAGCAAACATCACACTTTCCAGTATATAATGATTTTTTGTTGTTGTTTTATCTACATACGTATACGTTCCATTCTTTTCAGGGATCGTCAGTGTAGAGATAATTATTTATACCCGTCGCAGGATTCGAAACCCCAGAATACGAGTCACGTTATAACTCAAATTCCGACGCCTTAACCCACTCGGCCATTATGAACAATCTGATAAATCAGCGAGGGTGTAAATCTGTTATAGGCAGCTGTCGTCAAGAGTGTTCAACTATTAAATAAACATCCATTAAAGCTACTATGATAGCTGTGTTAATACAACTCACCATATATATATATATATATATATATATATATATATATATATATATATATATATATATATATATATTCCATGATAAATGCCAGTATACTGAAATCATATGCCCTTAATAGGGTTAAGATGAAAATTCATATACACTAAATGTACAAAAGCAAGGAAATTCCCAAATTTTTACACTTTTATTGTCATTAATTAAGGGTATGACTACATATCAACCAAACCATTTCATTATCACATCACTACAGTATAAATCTCTATGCATGAGTGGATGAAGTGTGTGAGGTGCGCTGAAGAAAAATTCCTACCAGTAAAATACATAGCCCTGTTGTGCTCGCATACCCTTAATGACGGAATTTTTCATGGAATGTCACTACTTTTGTAAAGGCTATGCCTCAATACAATGCCTTCTCATAACTGATATAGTTGATAGTTTGACTAATCAAGGTATATGGTAAATGAAAATTAAAATGCCATCAACTAGACCCTAGAACCTCTATCTCTGCCAAAAATCAGGTGAATCCATCAAATAGTTGATGAGATACAGAGTGGCATATACGTACGTACGTACGTACATACGTACACACAGATAACATGATTTTATGATTGAACTTTCTGGATCTCTGGGTTGCCTTGACTAATGATGCTGAAATTCTACACACTTATAGAACCTATCAAATAAACATTTTGTGCAAAGTTTTAACTAATTTGGTTTATTGGTTTTTGAGTTATGATTGATCAAAGAAATGAGATTTCCAGCATAGGCCATTCGTGTGTCTATTAAGGGATAGAGCGCTCTCGCGCCTCCCTTGAAATATACTATTCACTATATATATATATATATATATATATATATATATATATATATATATATATAACCTAAGCTATTGACTTCTTAGATTTTGTATATTCCCTGATGAAATGCTTAGCAAGTATCTTGCTAGGTAGCGAAACACGTGTAGGGAACTATAACTTTACAAAATAAATAAATAATAAAATATTAGATATATTCGTTGTGATGAATCCTGTCCGGAAAAATATCTTGGTAAACTCTTCAAATATACGTATAAATGCTCTGAACCCTGTGTGTGTGCTTTTGTTTTATTTTAATTTAATTTATTTTTTCTCCCCGTGCTTTCTTTTATTTTTTATTTGGGGTGGTAGTGTGTCTTCCTCCGGCCCAGCCACACACCGACGAGTTAATATATTTATGAGAATGGGGGATTCTCTCGAAAATTTAAATTAAAATAAAAAAAGGAAGACACACCACCCTACCATCACGGTCCGTACTTAACACTGGTAAATATAATAAAATCATTTGAAAATTATTGATTTCTCAATATTGTCACTATTTGATTGTTTACCATTTCACGTGCCGCCGGTGTCACCTAACCAACGCATTGTCTCCGCCTTCTAACAATACTTATTACATATTACGCACAATGCTTCAAGCAAACTACAACATTCTTCTCATATATATATATATATATATATATATATATATATATATATATATATATATATATATATATATATATATATATAACGCTCTTATGACGTCAAGCTGACGGATAAAGTGTTAAAATTATAACTCTTTATTCGCTATTCAGCGGTAGTCCAGTGGTTCTAGATGTCGGGATTTGAGTTGTAAAAATACTCGGAATCCGGGATTTCGAATCGCATGAGTTATATTTCTATGCTGATAAGTCCCGATTATGAAGGACGAAACGTATACGTACATAGATAATAAACAAAAACAAATATTTATTAATATATATATATATATATATATATATATATATATATATATATATAATATTTATAAATAAATATTAAATTATTTATACCTACAGACGCCAGCGTTTCAAGCTTATTGCTCTCATCAGTGCAGGGAAGTAACAATTTCAGACGGTCAGGAGGCGCGAATCCGGTACACAGAGTCAGCCATATCCACTCGGCCCACGGAAACTGTCACGTAATTTAGAGAAATTAAGATCTATATGTACCTAGAAGCTGGCACAGATAGAAGACTAGTCGAGAGTGTTCGACGAACGTATTCGGAACTTTGCATTAGAGCTTTTTGACAGTCTATGTTTAACTTCCCCGAGAGTGCTCAACTTTAATTTCTTAAAGGGGCTTAGTATAATATTTATAAATAAATATTAAATTATTTATACCTACAGACGCCAGCGTTTCAAGCTTATTGCTCTCATCAGTGCAGGGAAGTAACAATTTCAGACGGTCGGGAGGCGCGAATCCGGTACACAGAATCAGCCATATCCACTCGGCCCACGGAAACTGTCACATAATTTAGAGAAATTAAGATCTATATGTACCTAGAAGCTGGCACAGATAGAAAACTAGTCGAGAGTGTTCGACGAACGTATTCGGAACTTTGCATTAGAGCTTTTTGACAGTCTATTTTTAACTTCCCCGAGAGTGCTCAACTTTAATTTCTTAAAGGGGCTTAGTATAATATTTATAAATAAATATAAAATTATTTATACCTACAGACGCCAGCGTTTCAAGCTTATTGCTCTCATCAGTGCAGGGAAGTAACAATTTCAGACGGTCGGGAGGCGCGAATCCGGTACACAGAGTCAGCCATATCCACTCGGCCCACGGAAACTGTCACGTAATTTAGAGAAATTAAGATCTATATGTACCTAGAAGCTGGCACAGATAGAAGACTAGTCGAGAGTGTTCGACGAACGTATTCGGAACTTTGCAGTGGTGTGAGGGAGAAATCCAAAATGCGAAGTAATAGAAAGTGTTAGGATAGGAGGAATTTATATTCTACAGGATATACATTCTCTAAACATACCACACAAACACGCATAAATACAGACAGACACACAAATACACTACACACACACACACACACACATATATATATATATATATATATATATATATATATATATATATATATATATATATATGTGTGTGTGTGTGTGTGTGTGTGTGTGTGTGTGTGTGTGCAACACTGTTCTGTTCGGGGGATTAATTTTACTCGTCCTGGGACGGGTAGTTATCTAATATATAACTACCCGTCCCAGGACGAGTAAAATTAACCCTAACCCGAACAGAACAGTGTTGCACCAGTTTATATTCTTTTACGAAGATTAAAATCAAAGGTGCTTTGTTACATTAGGACCCGCGTTAGGGTTACCATTAGGGTCAGGGTCAAAGTGGGAGTAGGGTTATACTAGCTATAGAGTTAGGGTTGGTGTTAGGGTTAGGATTAGGGTCAAAGTTAGCGGTGGTCCTAATGTAATGTAGTTCTCGTCTTGAGTGTTATATTATTTACTCTTTCCCAGGAGTTAGGCACAAGGCCAGTTTTATCTTACTCCCACAAGTAAGATGTGACCCAAGATCGGGTCGGGAAAATGGGGTTTGAAAAGCCAGCGCCCGAGCAAGTGAGCACTCTGGCTATTAAAAATTGCCTGGGCAGCCCTGTCGGCATTCCCCGGTAGGGGCGCCTCAGACAGTAAGCAATAAAAATTATTCCTTCCCAAAGAGGGGAGGCAAAGCCTGGGAGGGTGGACCTCCTAGAATTGCACAGGACAGACCCATTGACCAGCGTAAATCAAGTCCCGAAGGCCAAGACAATACCAGTCTATGGGGTGCAGTATCCATCGGAACAGATACTAATCTCCAGCCTTCTTCAGTTCTATCTTGTCGAAATCGGGAATTTTTCCATCGAACATGCAACTGAATTTTACTTCGTACGTCAAGGACAAGCGACTAAGTAAAATTACGTTCTAGCTACAGTCTTCTGAGGGTTGAGGGTTCAATCCTCCGTGCGGGCGATACTAGGACTTGCGAATTACTGAATACCTCTACCCGGTCATGGTTGACGGAACGAGAGCATGCTACCCCGTGGATAAAAGAAAGGGTTCCGTTCGAAATTTCGTGCAGATTCCCGAGTTCGAGAGAAAAATTCCCGAGGTCAACAAGATACATCTGAAGAAGGTCGGAGGTTACATCGGCCGAAACATTGTAAGAATAACACTCGAGATGAGAACAGTAGTCCGAATAATACAAATGATGCACTAAACTTTATGTTTAGAATTCTTATTTTAAATTGTGATCAAAATCATGCAAATGATTTTGATTCTAGAAAATGACTTAAGCTTAAGGGATCTTAAGGAGAAACTGAAAATTCATGGAATCTTGCTTAATTGGTGTTTAATGACTATGGATTACATTTAATGCAAATCTGAAATATTTGAATTTTCACTGAACCTTTTATTTAATCCCAAAATGAACTTTGACATTTCATATTACAATATTAACTTGATTGTTTTACTTTTCATCTTTCCAATCTATATAATTTACAGAAATTAGAGTCCCAGGCGACGCCAGGTTGCCCTGCTAGTCGTTTATAAATCAGTATTATATGGATTCTTATTTTAGGTATCCAAAGAACAAGTGTTTTTTTTGTTCGTTTGTTTATTTGTTTGTTTTTTGGTTTGTTTGTATTTTGTTTGTTTGTTTGTATTTCGTTTGTTTGTTTGTTTGTTTTTTGGTTTGTTTGTATTTTGTTTGTTTGTTTGTATTTTTGTTTTTTGTTTGTTTGTATTTTGTTTGTAATTTGTGTGTATTTTGTTTGTATTTTGTTTGTTTGTTTGTTTGTTTGTATTTTTGTTTGTTTGTATTTTTGTTTGTTTGTTTGTTTGTTTGCATTTTGTTTGTATTTTTGTTTGTATTTTGTTTGTATTTTGTTTGTTCGTTTGTTTGTTTGTTTGTATTTTTGTTTGTTTGTATTTTTGTTTTTTTGTTTGTTTGTTTGTTTGTTTGTTTGTATTTTGTTTGTAGTTTGTGTGTTTGTTTGTTTGTATTTTGTTGTTCGTTTGTTTGTTTGTATTTTGTTGTTCGTTTGTTTGTTTGTATTTTTGTTTGTTTGTATTTTTTTTGTATTTTTTTTGTTTGTTTTTTTCTTTGTATTTTGTTTGTTTGTATCTTGTTTGTTTGTTTGTATTTTTGTTTGTTTGTATTTTTGTTTGTTTTAAATTCAGATGTACAAACGACAATTGTTTCGAAAACTGTTGATTTTATTCCGTTTTGCTCTTCAATAAAATCCCCGGTTCCACCAACAAATGATAAACACTTATTCATTCGCACTACAATTAATTAACCAATGAATATTTCAATCAATGACAAGTTCATCATTTTTTTTTTTTTTTTGCGCTCCAAGACCAAAATGAAAACAATCGACAGATTCTAGAGTTTGTTTGTCGTGTCGTCCCTTGTTACGCGCCATGTTTTTCCCTTTCTCCCAGCGATTTATTAAATGAAAATGCCAATAAAGCCGACCATTCATGCCGCGTCCTTCTTTCAATATTCACCGAATAATTCATTAAGCTGGCTTTTTTCCTCAATCTCGCGTGTAAACAAGTGACGTCATTGTAAATAAATGTGCGATTATTTCTCTCCCCATTGTTGTTGTTTATTTGTTTGTTTGGTTGGTTAATTGGTTGTATGTTTGGTAGGTGAGTCGGATTTCTACATAGTACCCACGAAGGAACCTAAGCAGAGAAGGGGTGGGATTTTGCTGCTAGTCGGATAATTACGTTTACGTGGTACAAGTGGATTAAGTTAATCGGATCACATTCAGTAGAAGGACTTGTAAAACAAGCACATGGATGCAACATTGCGGCGATGGGACAGGGGCTGAATCTGGATAGACAGTGCACAACATGTTAGGTTAGAGACTCTTTTTTATACCCTGTCTAATAGGGAGAGACTAGTGGTTGGTGCACCAGCCCAAATGTGGCAACAATGCTCTATTTAACTTTGAACATATATTTTCAGAAATAGGTAATGGTTAACTGAAAGATTTTAAACAATTGTTTCGTCCAGTTGAATAATCGACACAAAGTCGAATTTTGTTCTGGTTTGTCTGTTTGGTAGGCGAGTCGGATTTCTACATAGTGCCCACGAAGTATTCCTGCATCTAGGAACCTCTGCAGAGAAGGGGTGGGATTTTGCTGCTAGTCGGTTTTTTTGGGGGTTTACATAAACTGTGGAACTCTATAGTCTGTTTTACTTAGAACTCCGTTTTTTTAAGTGCCATGTTCTGTTTCAATTATTTCCTCAGATGCTAAGAGTACTTGTCTTTCTTTTTGGTTTGAATATCTGTTGCGTATTATTCGCTATATCAAATGTGGCCTTTGCTTTTGAGAACATTCCTAAACTTTCAGAAAAAAAAAATGGATGAAACTTGATTTAAGTCCCCTTTTTAAAATTGTTCACAAGTTGAAGTTCTTTTTATACTTTTACATATTCCTATCACCTTCTGCATCTTCAGGGCTCTCATCTCCACTACGGAATTGTTGGAACTACCTTCGCACTATCCGATCGCTTGTGGATCCATCTTCCCATGTGTTTTGTTCGTAAACAAGTTATTGGTCTGTAGTTTCTTGGGATCGTTCCCTTTTTAGCATCTTTTTGTATTAGCGTTTTCCTTCCTTTGGTTACCCACTCTGGTACATCTGTTTCATGGATACATCCTCTCAGTTTCTGTGTTTGCCTTTCATGTAGGGTCATGTATTTTTAAAACCAGTATGTATGTATTCTATCGTGGCCTGATGATTTCCAGTTTGCCATTTTTCTTAGGGGTGTCTTAATCGTTTCTTCATTAATGTATATTTCTATTCCTGTAGTTCATTATTCATGTTTTTCAGCCATTTTATCACCGTCATCATTATTATTATTCGTACTCACTAGGAGTTCTCACACAGATCATCCTCAGTGATTGCTCACCGACAGCAACCAGTGGTATTTCCTGGAGCCTGAGTGACAACAAACCTCCCCAGATTTCCAGTATTCTTCACCTCTTTTCGATAACGAATTCTCGCTGGTAAGGACAATTAATCTTCTCTGGGATTTGGGTGGCAATAAGCCTCCCAAAAGTCCCAGCATTCTCTGCACTTTTCCAGTGGAGGTCTGGTTTGTGCTGTCCCTCCTCGGTCTTCTCATCCTCCTCGACCCTCTACAAATATTGTGTCTGGTGTCAGCCTAGGAAAAGATGTCTATTATTATTATCATTAGTATTATTATTATTATTAGTAGTAGTAGTAGTAGTAGTAGTAGTAGTAGTATTATCATTATTAGTATTATTGTTATTAGTAGTAGTATTATTATTATTATTAGTAGTAGTAGTAGTAGTAGTAGTATTAGTAGTAGTATTAGTATTAGTATTATTAGTATTATTATTATTATTAGTAGTAGTAGTATTATTAGTATTATTATTATTAGTAGTAGTAGTATTAGTATTATTAGTAGTAGTACTAGTATTATTATTAGTATTATTATCATTATTAGTATCATTATTAGTAGTAGTAGCAGTAGTAGTATTAGTATAATATTATTAATAATATTATTATTATTAGTATCATTATTATTATTAGTAGTAGTAGTAGTATATTATCATTATTATCATTATTATTATTATTATTATTATTATTATTATTAAGAGTTTTCACAGAAGTCATTATCAGTGATTCTCACTAACAAAAAACAATGATCTTCACTGGAGACTGAGTGACAAGTCTCCCCAGATTTCAGTAATTATTATTAATTATTATTATTAATTATTATTATTAATTATTATTAATAATTATTATTAATAATTATTATTATTAATTATTATTATTAATTATTATTAATTATTATTATTAATTATTAATAATTATTATTAATTATTATTAATAATTATTATTAATTATTATTATTAATTATTATTATTAATTATTAATAATTATTATTAATTATTATTAATAATTATTATTAATTATTATTATTAATTATTAATTATTATTATTAATTATTATTAATTATTATTATTAATTATTATTATTAATTATTATTATTAATTATTATTAATTATTATTATTAATTATTATTAATTATTATTAATATTAATTATTATTAATATGAATTATTATTATTGGTGTTGTCGTTATCGTCGTTGTTATTGGTGGTTGCGATCAAATGTGCCATATCGGCCATCTGTTAAGGAGAATAAAAGTTTATATTTGAGAAAGTGTTTTTATCAATTAATTCTATTTTTCTGCTGTGACGTGTGTTTCTAATCGTGTATCCGAAATAAAATCAGGTTGTAAAATGGAGGCTGAATGGTTAACGATGAAAACTTCGTGCAGGCTGGTGCATGTTGGGAAGGGAGAGATGTGGCGTTTCCGAAAACGAACGCAGGTCCAACTGTTTGGTCAAGAGATTTTACAGAAATCGAGCGTAACAGACAAATTTGTCCCCGGACAGTTCGGGACTCACTTGACCACCATAAAACTATTGAGTGAACCATGGAAAAGGGGAGTCGGGGGAGAAGAGGGATTTAGGGAAACATAAAGGAAGAAAGTGATCACAAGAAAGTGGAACATGGCGGAAAAGTTGTCGTTTGTTTTTTAGAAGAAAAAATAAGAATGTTGAAATGAAGAAAAAATAAGAATGTTGAAATGAAGAAAAATAAGAATGTTGAAATGAAGAAAAAATAAGAATGTTGAAATGAAGAAAAATAAGAATGTTGAAATGAAGAAAAAATAAGAATGTTGAAATGAAGAAAAATAAGAATGTTGAAATGAAGAAAAAATAAGAATGTTGAAATGAAGAAAAATAAGAATGTTGAAATGAAGAAAAAATAAGAATGTTGAAATGAAGAAAAAATAAGAATGTTGAAATGAAGAAAAAATAAGAATGTTGAAATGAAGAAAAATAAGAATGTTGAAATGAAGAAAAAATAAGAATGTTGAAATGAAGAAAAAATAAGAATGTTGAAATGAAGAAAAAATAAGAATGTTGAAATGAAGAAAAAATAAGAATGTTGAAATGAAGAAAAAATAAGAATGTTGAAATGAAGAAAAAATAAGAATGTTGAAATGAAGAAAAAATAAGAATGTTGAAATGAAGAAAAAATAAGAATGTTGAAATGAAGAAAAAAAAGAATGTTGAAATGAAGAAAAAATAAGAATGTTGAAATGAAGAAAAAATAAGAATGTTGAAATGAAGAAAAAATAAGAATGTTGAAATGAAGAAAAAATAAGAATGTTGAAATGAAGAAAAAATAAGAATGTTGAAATGAAGAAAAAATAAGAATGTTGAAATGAAGAAAAAATAAGAATGTTGAAATGAAGAAAAAATAAGAATGTTGAAATGAAGAAAAAATAAGAATGTTGAAATGAAGAAAAAATAAGAATGTTGAAATGAAGAAAAAATAAGAATGTTGAAATGAAGAAAAAATAAGAATGTTGAAATGAAGAAAAATAAGAATGTTGAAATGAAGAAAAAATAAGAATGTTGAAATGAAGAAAAAATAAGAATGTTGAAATGAAGAAAAAATAAGAATGTTGAAATGAAGAAAAAATAAGAATGTTGAAATGAAGAAAAAATAAGAATGTTGAAATGAAGAAAAATAAGAATGTTGAAATGAAGAAAAAATAAGAATGTTGAAATGAAGAAAAAATAAGAATGTTGAAATGAAGAAAAAATAAGAATGTTGAAATGAAGAAAAATAAGAATGTTGAAATGAAGAAAAAATAAGAATGTTGAAATGAAGAAAAAATAAGAATGTTGAAATGAAGAAAAAATAAGAATGTTGAAATGAAGAAAAAATAAGAATGTTGAAATGAAGAAAAAATAAGAATGTTGAAATGAAGAAAAAATAAGAATGTTGAAATGAAGAAAAAATAAGAATGTTGAAATGAAGAAAAATAAGAATGTTGAAATGAAGAAAAAATAAGAATGTTGAAATGAAGAAAAAATAAGAATGTTGAAATGAAGAAAAAATAAGAATGTTGAAATGAAGAAAAAATAAGAATGTTGAAATGAAGAAAAAATAAGAATGTTGAAATGAAGAAAAAATAAGAATGTTGAAATGAAGAAAAAATAAGAATGTTGAAATGAAGAAAAAATAAGAATGTTGAAATGAAGAAAAAATAAGAATGTTGAAATGAAGAAAAAATAAGAATGTTGAAATGAAGAAAAAATAAGAATGTTGAAATGAAGAAAAAATAAGAATGTTGAAATGAAGAAAAATAAGAATGTTGAAATGAAGAAAAAATAAGAATGTTGAAATGAAGAAAAAATAAGAATGTTGAAATGAAGAAAAAATAAGAATGTTGAAATGAAGAAAAAATAAGAATGTTGAAATGAAGAAAAAATAAGAATGTTGAAATGAAGAAAAAATAAGAATGTTGAAATGAAGAAAAAATAAGAATGTTGAAATGAAGAAAAAATAAGAATGTTGAAATGAAGAAAAATAAGAATGTTGAAATGAAGAAAAAATAAGAATGTTGAAATGAAGAAAAAATAAGAATGTTGAAATGAAGAAAAAATAAGAATGTTGAAATGAAGAAAAATAAGAATGTTGAAATGAAGAAAAAATAAGAATGTTGAAATGAAGAAAAAATAAGAATGTTGAAATGAAGAAAAATAAGAATGTTGAAATGAAGAAAAAATAAGAATGTTGAAATGAAGAAAAAATAAGAATGTTGAAATGAAGAAAAAATAAGAATGTTGAAATGAAGAAAAAAATAAGAATGTTGAAATGAAGAAAAAAATAAGAATGTTGAAATGAAGAAAAAATAAGAATGTTGAAATGAAGAAAAAATAAGAATGTTGAAATGAAGAAAAAATAAGAATGTTGAAATGAAGAAAAAATAAGAATGTTGAAATGAAGAAAAATAAGAATGTTGAAATGAAGAAAAAATGAGAATGTTGAAATGAAGAAAAAAATAAGAATGTTGAAATGAAGAAAAAATAAGAATGTTGAAATGAAGAAAAAATAAGAATGTTGAAATGAAGAAAAAATAAGAATGTTGAAATGAAGAAAAAATAAGAATGTTGAAATGAAGAAAAATAAGAATGTTGAAATGAAGAAAAATAAGAATGTTGAAATGAAGAAAAAATAAGAATGTTGAAATGAAGAAAAAATAAGAATGTTGAAATGAAGAAAAAATAAGAATGTTGAAATGAAGAAAAAAATAAGAATGTTGAAATGAAGAAAAAATAAGAATGTTGAAATGAAGAAAAAATAAGAATGTTGAAATGAAGAAAAAATAAGAATGTTGAAATGAAGAAAAAATAAGAATGTTGAAATGAAGAAAAATAAGAATGTTGAAATGAAGAAAAAATCGAAGAAAAAAGAAAATGAATAAGTGTAGATGAAGAAAACAAAAAAATAAATGAAAGGCATTACAAAGAGAAAAAAAAAGAAAGAACGAAAAAGAAAACAAAAATTAAGAAAATTAAGAAAAAAAGAAAGAGAGAAAAGAAGAAAATGTTTTAAATGCCAAAGAAAAGAAGAAAAAAGTAAAATTTAGAAAATCAACAAAAGAAATAAAGTAAATTAATAACAAAATTAAAGTAAAAATTAAAGAAAACAAGAAAATGATAATTTAGAAAAATAAGAAAGAATGAAAGAAAGAGTGGAAATGAAGAAGTTAATAATAATTGAAAAACAGTCAAAATAAAAGAAATGAAATTTATAAAAAAAAAGAAAATGATTAAAGAAAGGGCTCAAAAGCAAAGAAAGAAAAAAACAAATAAATAAATAAATAAATAAGGAAAGAAAGAATTAAAGAAAGAAAAAAACAAATAAATAAATAAATAAATAAGGAAAGAAAGAATGAAAGAAAGAAAAAAACAAATAAATAAATAAATAAATAAGGAAAGAAAGAATGAAAGAAAGAAAAAAACAAATAAATAAATAAATAAATAAGGAAAGAAAGAATGAAAGAAAGAAAAAAACAAATAAATAAATAAATAAATAAGGAAAGAAAGAATGAAAGAAAGAAAAAAACAAATATATAAATAAATAAATAAGGAAAGAAAGAATGAAAGAAAGAAAAAAACAAAGAAAAAGTAATCTTTAGAAAAACTACAGAAATGAAAAAGAATAAAGGGAAAGAATGGAATGAAGAAATGAGTAAAGAAGGAATGAAAATAATCGATAAACTACTAAAAGAAAGAAAGTACAAAATTTAAAAAGTAAAAAAGAATGTTAGAGCTAAAGAATAGTGTAAAAAAGGAAAGAAAGAAAGGAAGAAAGAAAAAATAAATAAATAAATAAATAAGGAAAGAAAGAAAGAAAGAAAAAAGAAAGAAAGAAAATGAATGAAATAAATAAATAAAGGGGAATAACAATAAAGAAAGACAACGTAGAAAAAAGAACGAAAAATTAGGAAATGAATAATTTAGAATAGAAAAGAAATGGAAATGAAGAAAAGAATAAAGAAAAATGAAAGAAAAAAACGGAGAAAGAAATGAAGAATTTAGAAAATTAAAAATAAACAAAGATAAGAATTGAAGAAAAGAGTGAAGAAGGAAATAAAGATAAAAGAGAAGGAACGAATGGCCAAAGCGAGAGAATGAAAGTAAATAAAGAAAAACGAGAAAGAAAATTAACAATTAAAAGGGAGGAATACAATAAATGAACATACAAAAGAAAGAAAGAAAGAAAGAAAATAAGAAAGAAAGAAAATAAGAAAAAAGAAAAAGAAAAGAAGAAAGAAAAAAAGAGAAAAGAAAGAAAGAAAGAAAAAAGAAAGAAAATAAGAAAGAAAAAAAGAAAAAAGAAAGAAAGAAAGAAAATAAGAAAGAAAGAAAAAGAAACAAAGAAAGAAAATAGGAAAGAAAATAAGAAAGAAAGAAAAAGAAATGAAGAAAGAAAAGAAAGAAGTAACTAAACATAAAAAGAAAGGAAAAATAAAGTCGGCGGAGGGAAGGGGGGTAAATTAAATGTCATTTCTGAAAGTGTATAAATTGGTTAAGAAAACAAAACAAAAACATGATTTGGCAGAAATTGGGGTTGAGTGATTGACAAAAGTGTGAGGGATTTGTTTTTTTGCCATTCAGTGGGAGTGGCAAATGTTTCGAACACCAGTCGTTAGGCGCCATAACAAGGTCCACGTGACCGGTGGGACGCGCTCATCTAAGATGGCGGATGGTTTTGTTTCGTACTGGCGCACGCGCCGACGTCATCGGCGGGCGACTTTGACAAATAAACAGATTGGTTAACCGATGAGTGGGGCCTGAATGGGGTAAAAAGAGACACGTACCCACGTACCCACACCAAGCTTGTCAGAACACACACACACACACACACACACACACACACACACACATATATATATATATATATATATATATATATATATATATATATATATATGACGGGGGAAAAATATTCTTCGCCAGTGTTCGCACTAATATTCATACAATATAACGTCTCAATCGGTGAAATTAAAAAACTGAAATAGGAAGAAAAATCGACTCAAACTAGAAATTTGGAAAAAGAACAAAGCGAAAAAAAACATAATAATCGGTATTGAAAGAAGAAACAGTGCAGAAATGGAAAAAAAAGTCTCATCATGGAAATAAAGTGCTGGATTGAGTTTTTGTAGAAGTGATTTCAAACGACGAAATGTGTCAAACTTACTACTGCTTTCTCTCTTCCCCTAAACTTTTGAAATTGTTTCGTCCAGCACGTTTATTTTTCTAGGGTGACAAGAGAAATATATATATATATATATATATATATATATATATATATATATATAGACAGCATCTTCTCTAGCAGGCAAGTATTTTTGAATATAACAGACAATTTATGTGTTGATATCCTTTGGTAGATACTTTCCATTGTCCGAATCAGAATCTTAGTTTGGGGGGGGGGGGGAATTGGCCGATGAATCTGCTATAGTTTTGATTTCTGTCCCAAGTACTTTCAGACCCATCCGAGTCCATCTTTAGGGGAATGAGGATAATCAGGTACAGACCATGTGTTAGTATTATAAATTGTTTGGGCTGGGTCTTAACTTGATTATCCTCATCCCCCTGAAAATGGATACGAATGGGTCTGAAAGTACTTGGGACACAAATCAAAACTATGGCAGATGCATCGGCCAATTGCCCCCCCCCCCCCGAATCTAAGATTCTGATTCTGACTATTGAAAGGATTTACCAAAGGTTATGCAGACATAAATTGTCTGTTATATTCAACAATATATATATATATCTCTCTCTCTCTATATATATATATATATATAAATATATATTCTCAGCATATATATATATATATTCTCAGCATATATATATATATATATATATATATATATATATAAATATATATTCTCAGCATATGGATATATATATATATATATATATATATATATATA
>OY744546.1:54576892-54619392 GCA_963556195.1 Sepiola atlantica | reverse complement strand
TATTTAGGCAGCATATTTTCATTTAGGCGAACATGATTTTTTTGATTTGTGAAATTTACCGAATAGTTTATTTAGTATTTCGGTCAAATTGGTGCATATAATTTCCGTGAATTATATATATATATATATATATATATATATATATATATATATATATATATATATATATATATATATCGTTTCATTTTTGTTGATATTCGTGCTCGCATGGATAATGCCATTAAATAAACAAGGAGAGTAGAAAGTGACTAATTTGGGTTTACTTTCGGCGGCCTCATAACTCTCGATTCCTTTATTTTGTCTTATAGGCCTCGCATTCCATGTGCGATGTTTCTGACAAAGGGGGAATAATTGCTGTCTTCTGGGTCTAGAATCTACCTATGCGATTTTCTATCAAATAAAGCAGTTAGTTTAGTCTACAGTGTTGGAAATGAACAAAGAAATCTACAAATAGAAAAATGTAACTTGTATAGGATTAAACCTCAAAATGTTGCGGACGTTGTCTAACCCTAACCCTAACCATTTGACTGAGAAGGTGGACTGTAACGGAGAGTTGACTCTGCAAGTCTCAATTTCTCTTTGTTGTTTTCTTTGTTTATTTCCAGCCATGTGGATTAAATGAATTGTTCATTTAATAGTATTACATACGCACACACGAGTGTCAACAAAATAATCACCGGTATTAAACTTTATTATTATTATTATTATTATTATTATTATTATTATTATTATTATTATTATTATTATTATTATTATCATTATTATCATTATTATTATTATTATTATTATTATTATTATTATCATTATTATTATTACCATTATTATTATTATTATTATTATTATTATTATTATTATTATTATTATTATTATCATTATCATAATTATTTTTATTATTATTATTATTATTATTATTATTATTATTATTATTATTATTATTATTATCATTATTATTATTATTATTATTATTATTATTATTTTCATTATTATTATTATTATTATTATTATTTTTATTATTATTATTATTATTTTTATTATTATTATTATTATTATTATTATTATAATTATAATTATTATTATTATTATTATTATAATTATTTTTATTATTATTATTATTATTATTATTATTATTATTATTATTATTATTATTATTATGTATACTAACTAGGAGTACTCACACACGTTATCATCAGTGATTGTTCACTGATAATCCCTGGTGGCGTTCTCTGGAGTCTGAGTGACAAGAAGTCTCCCCAGATTTACAGTACTCTCCACATCTTTCGATAACTATTGCAAATGACTTTGCGTTATCACAAAAGACGCTTACATTCGATTTCTCACTGGCAATGACCATTGGTCTGCTCTGGGATTTGGGTGGCAATAAGCACCTCCCCAATGTCCTAGTCCTCTCCGCACTCTTCCAGTGGGGGTCTGGTTATTACTCTTCCTCCTCGGTATTTCCATTCTCCTTGGCTCTTCACGACTATTTTCTGTAGCATCACCCAAGGCTAGGTCAATCCCTTTGGGGGAGGGGGTTATAGTATATGAAATTACTTGCATTTTCTGTTCCTTTGTTTTATGTGGTGGTGTTCTTTCAGTGTTTTTGTTTTCTTCCTATGTTGACTGGTTACCATTCGTAGCTTATGTGGGTTGGTTTCTGCATTCGAGGATTTTCCTTAAGATTTCAACTGTTTTCATAATTGCCGTCCGTTGTATGGTCTCAGTCTTCCCTTTGATTCCAATTTCTCCAAGTTTTTTTTCAGGGTTTTTCGAGATAGTTCCAAGTCCTACTACGATTATTGGTATTATATTGACTTTCTTCATACTCCATATCCATTTCAATTCTCTGGCGAGTTCCGTGCATTTGCTCCGTTTTTCCATGTCCTGTGGTCTGCTAGTACAGCAACATCTACGATTTGGCAGGATTTCTCCTTCTTGCCGATTATTGTAATATCCGGTCTCCTTGCTTTTATGAGTTTATCTGTTTGTACCTCTATATCCCAGAGGATTTTGTGTTTTTCGTTTTCCAGTACTGTCTTTGGTTTATGTTTGTACCATTTGTCCGCGTGTTCAAAATGCAGTTGTTTGCATAGTTCCCAGTGTACTGTTTTTACCCACACAAGCATGTCTGTTCTTGTATTGTTTTAAGGCTAACTAGCTGCATTCACTTATTTACTGTTTCGTCTCTTTGTCCACACAGCCTGCATTTACCGTTTTCCTGGGTTTTATTTATTTTAGCTTTAATGTAGTTACACTTAATCGCATTGTTCTGTGCAGCTGTCAGTACAGATTCGGTTTTCCTATTAAAGTGTCCTTTTCTTAGCCATGCCCAGCTATTTTCGTGGGTCTCTTTTATTGTCAGTCTTATGAACCTCCATGTAGTTGGGTGTTTTTCACTTTTCTTTTCTTATCTTTTTGTTTCTGGTTTCGATGCTTTCTGGGTTGTTCATTGGAATCGTGTATCTTGCGGCGGTAATCAGCCTTTCTGTGTTCTGGGTTATGTATTTCTCCAGCTCTTTTGTTTTTGTGTGTCTTCCACAGTCTTGCCTTTCCTCTTCGCCATTCGTTTGTTTTCACGTAGAGTCTGTCCTATCGTCTTTTTGGGTGTAGTGCGTTGTGCATGGTCATTCATTTTCTAGTCCTATGGTCAAGGTGATTGAGTTCTTCTTTAGTCCAGCCTATGAAGTGTCCAGAGTATCTTATTATTATACTGCCCATGTGTTTATGCCGTTAACTAGATTTCTGCTATATAATTTATGTCTCTAACATTTGTCTAGTTCTTCGCAAATATTCTTTTCCAATATTCTCTTTCATTTCTGCAAATTTGATGCTGTCTATTTCCAGAACTCTCAAATATTTATAATAATTTAATCTAGTTAGTCCTAATCGCATTGTTCTGTGCAGCTGATATTTATAGCTATCCTGTTCGCCTAGCACCTTTATTTCCCCATGACTTGGCAGTTCCATGCCCTCCATTGTCTCCAGTTTTCCCCTTTGCATGGTTCGCAGTGCACACTTTTCCATTCCGAATTCCATTTGAATGTCCCGGCTAAAGATTCTGGTATTTCCTTTTTGATTTTTGCAAATAGTTTCAGGTCATCCATGTACATGAGGTGGTTTATTCTTTGTTCTGTGTCTGTAAACTTGTATCCGGCATCACATTTTCTGAGTATGTAGTTGAATCGCATCATTGCTATTATAAGTAATAGTAATAAGTAATAGTGATGATGGGAAGTCTACTTGGAAAATGCCTCTCTGTATTTTTATTTCAGTCAGGTGTTGTTCTCCAGCTGTCAGTTCTGTTTTCATTGCTTTCTTAATAAGATTGATTATCCTGTCGGGTATCTTGTATATTTTTAAGCACTCAATTATCCATGCTTGAGGGATTATGTCGTAGATTTTCTTGTAGTCAATCCATGCCATGGCTATGTTCTTTTTTCTGCTATTTATCTCCTTCATGATTTTTTTGGTCTATGTATAAAAGATCATACATCCCTTTTGTTTCTCGGGGAGCAATGCCCGATTGTTCAGGGATTTGGTAGATTTGTTCTCTCGGTTGTGCCGTTAGGATTTGCCACATTGTTCGTAAACAGGTTATTACAATTTATTGACTGACAGAACGAGAGCATTCTACCCCCGTCGATTAAATAAAGGGTTTCGTTACAAAATTACTTACAGATTCCCGAGTTTGACATAAAGATTCCCGAGTTCGACAATTTCAAGTAAAAGTAAAAGAGAGAGAGAGAGGAGGGAAAGAGAATGAAGTGAGATAGAGAGAAAGGGAGAGGGGGAGAAAGAGAATGAAGAGACAGAGAGAGGAGGAAAAAGAGAGTGAAGTGAGAGAGAGAGAGAAAAAAGAGAGAGAGGGGGAGAAAGAGAATGAAGTGAGAGAGAGAGAGAAAGAGAGAGAGAGAGGGGGGAAGAGAGTGAAGTGAGAGAGAGGGAAAGAGAGAGGGAGAAAGAGAGTGAAGTGAGAGAGAGAAAAAGAAAGAGAGGGGGAAGAAAGAGAATAAAGTGAGAGAGAGAGAAAGAGAGGAGAGGGGAGAAAGAGAATGAAGTGAGAGAGAGAAAGAGAGAGGGGGGAAAGAGAGTGAAGTGAGAGAGAGAGAGAAAGAGAGAGAGAGGGGAGAAAGAGAGTGAAGTGAGAGAGAGAGAGAAAGAGAGGGGAAGAAAGAGAATGAAGTGAGAGAGAGAAAGAGAGAGAGGGGAGGGAAAGAGAATGAAGTGAGAGAGAGAAAGAGAGAGGGGGAGAAAGAGAATGAAGTGAGAGAGAGAGTAAGAGAGAGGGGGGAAAGAGAGTGAAGTGAAAGTGAGAAAGAGAGAGAGGGGAGAAAGAGAGTGAAGTGAGAGAAAGAGAGAAAGAAAGAGAGGGGAAGAAAGATAGTGAATTGAGAGAGAGAGAGAGAGAGAGGTTGAGAGAGAGAGGTTGAGAGAAAATATCAAAGATCCCTGATTTCAACAAGACGCACCTTCAGAAGGTCGGAGGTTACATCGGCCGAAACGTTATGAGAATAATACTCAAGATGAGAGCAGTAGTCTGAATAATCTAAGGGGTATCTTTCAGAATTATCAGTACAGTCGCGGACGGGGTCCAAAAAACTAACGAGAACGGGGTTATAAAAATAAATATGCAACAAGTGAGTTTAACCTACGTCGAGAAGAGATATTTGTCTACTTACCTATGATATTTGTTTGTATTTTTACGTACTATAAATGGGGTTTATTAGATGTAAAAAAAATTTCTTGTTCATTTTTTACTCGTTTTTTAGACAATATGGCGTCTTACGAGCAAGCGCCATTTTTTTTTTTTTTTTTTTGCAAGTTCGCGTGATAAAACTATTGATTTCTACTAAATAGCAGTTGGAACGGTTAAAAAATACAAACAAATATCACAGGTCAGTTTTAAATTAACTTTTATCGACGACAGTTACTTTTATTTGTTGTATATTTGTTTTTTTGAGCGTTTTCAGCGTACTGATTATTCTGAAAGATACCCTAATCTAAGTAATACAAATTATCAATCCTCATCTAAAAAAAATCAGAAACATAATATGGACAGTATGTGGTAACGTTGAATTTGATGACCGTCGTAACAGCACGTTGTCCATAGTTAAAGCCTCCGTGCGCCACCGTTCTGATATTATTATCAGCCACCCCGTTTCCTCACAGCTCAATCCCCAAGTGTCACCCTAAACGACTGTCAAAAAAAGTTTAGTCGGTGACGACTTCGGTTCAATTAAAACTAACAACCATTCGCGAATCAACGATGCCGAAAAGGTGGCCATATTGCGAAAACAGATTTGGTCGTGCAAGCATGAAATACAATCTATCGAAAGCGACGAGCCGACGTCGTTCGACTGCAGATGCTTACCCGAAAACGAAGTCCGGTTGCTATCCACACACGTCGCCCCCCCCCCCCAATCTCTTTATAGGGTTCAATCCCTTAGCAACTCTACCAGCTGGATTGTTCCCCTACGGATCATCTACTTTAGATAGTTTATGCTTCCAATATATGCAGTGTTCCCTAACCCTAACCCTAACCCTAACCCTAACCCTAACCCTAGCCCTAACCCTAACCCTAGCCCCTCCACCTCACACTCTTCCTGCTTAAATAATATTTTTATGATTCCTTCACGGAATCTGCTCACCCTCCTATCTCTCTCACTCTCTCTCTCTCTCTCTCTCTCTCTCTCTCTATATATATATATATATATATATATATATATATATATATATATATATATATATATATATTAGATTTCTTGAATGTGAGATGATATATATAATTATTTCCACAATCAGACAACGCCGCAGCCCACAACCTATGAAAAGAAACAAACCGGAAGTCTGATTGTGGAAATAATTATATATATATATATATATATATATGAAGGTTTATAACTAAAAGATAACTTTTAGAGAATTAGACCTATTGTGAGATGAGGAAAGCTCAATATACTGGATAGAGCAAAAATAAGGTGAGTCAATGAAAAATAGTTAGACCTGTAAATGGAAACAGATCAATATCTTCAGTTGTTCAGAACAAGGAGCATTTAGTAAATAAAAATATTTATTCTTCTTCTCTTTCGATTGCATTCCTTAAGCCAGGCTTTTCAAAGATTAAAATCTTATCATCAGAGGAAGTAGTGATTGATAAGTTGACAGATAAGAACAGTCAATATTCAAAATTTGGAAAAAGTTTTTTTTTTTAAAGTTATTTTTAAAAGGTTTTAAAAGTTCAAACGGGTGTGTTTCAATGTAAATGAAAGTCACCAAATACGGAGGTCCAAGTTGTATGGGGTTCTGAATGCGGTGCGGTTGGTGATACATCTGATGAGACCGAACTAGGTCGAAATAAGTTAGAATGTGTACAACCCGAATGTGTGTCTAGTATTTTTCCTCTTTAAAATTTATTCATGCTCTTTTTAAATGTACATTGAGCTCCCTTACTCGGATTCCCATCGAAATCATTCGAACCTGCACACACACACACACTATATATATATATATATATATATATATATATATATATATATATATATATATAGCAAAGAAGGTAGGCTCCCTTTACCGTGCTAGTAAACCCCTCACACCTGACATTATCCTGAATCTCTACAAAGCCACCATTCGCCCATGCATGGCGTATTGTTGTCAGATCTGGGCTGGTGCATCATCCACTAGTCTCTCCCTCTTAGAAAAGATTGAAAAAAAGGGTCGCCAACCTAATAAGTCCCTCACTATCCACCAAGCTCCAGTCCTTGTCTCATCGCCGCAATGTTGTATCCTTGTGCCTGTTTTACAAGTACTTCAATGGATTGTGCTCCGATGAACTCGCTACTCTGGTGCTTCCTCGGCGTAAATACACTAGACCAACTCGACAATCAGCTAAATCCCATCCATTCACTGTGGAGGTCCTCCAATAGATTCTCTCCTCATGCTGCCAACCTCTGTAACTTCCTCCCTGTTTTCCCGACTGTACCGAAATGCAGAAGTTTAAAACTAATTTAAACAAACATCTTACTGCACAGCTCCTAAATAGCAAGATACACAGTGATAATTTTAACACTTTATCCGGCGGCTTGACGTCATAAGAGCGGTCAACTTAATGAAAGGAACGATGCATTTATAGCTAGCGACGTCATGCTGTGCTAATACTACAATTACAGTGCCCATCTCGGGTTTTTCCAAGGGCTACAAATAATATATATATATATATATATATATATTACTATTTCATGTAGCCACATAAAACTTTATAAGGAGATATAATTTTTAATGTATCAATTTTCAGTATTTACTTCAACAGTGCTCGCGGGAGCCTCTCTGTAGCTTAATTGCCATAAATATATTTTCATAGCTTACTATATATATATATATATATATATATATATATATATATATATGTATGTGTGTGTGTGTGTGTGTGTGTGTGTGTGTGTGTACATGCTCTGGCCTCCTTTACTCTTTGTATATAATTCCATTATCGCTTTCTCTCTCTTAATCCATGCTACCCCTCTCTCCCTTTCTCTTTTATTTCCCTCTATTCCCCCCCCCTCTCTCTCTCTCTCTCTCTCTCTCTCTCTCTCTCGTTCGCCCATATACACGCGAGGTGTCTTCTCTATCACTCCATATACTGTGCATCTATCTCAATCTCTCTCACTATCTATCTATCTATCTATCTATCTATCTATCTATCTATTCATCTCCCTCTCTCTCTATCTATCTATCTATCTATCTATCTCTCTATCTATTGATCTCCCTCTCCTCTATATTTTTCTCATCTTTCTCTCTCTCTTTCTCTCTCTTTCTCTCTCTCTCTCTCTCTCTCTCTCTCTCTCTTTCTCTCTTCCTTTATAAGGCTGCACAAGTACGCCCATTTTATGCTGCACGCACGTGTCACTCGCTGGTCGCATTCCATCTGACCCACCCACGTCGGGCACCAATCAATTACCGTATTTATCCCCACCCCCACCCGAACCTGCGTTTCACCCCCCTCTCCCACCCCCCACTGCCCCATATTTTTTACTTCAACCCTTTTCACAGACTTAATAAGTAGCTTTATCCGAAACATATTTTTTAAACAACAATCACAGAAAGCGATCGTGTCATCTCCTGTCGTCGCCATTATCCGTTTTATTAATACCAAAAGAAGAGGCTGACGTTTATAACTGCACTGTTTGTTTACTGCAACGTTCAATTACTTCAAGTCGACATCTTTTTTTTCTTTTCATTATCATTGCTGTTAGTTCGGCCTTCGTGAACTGCATTCATTTCCAAAACAAATTCATTGATTCTCGCCTCTTGGGTCGCACTCATGTCTTGTATTGATTTACTCCTCTCCAGGAGTTAGGCACAAGGCCAGTTTTTATCTTACTCCCACAAGTAAGATGTGGCTCAAGGTCGGGTCGGGAAAGTGGGGTTTAAAAAATTGCTTGGGCAGCCCTGGTGGGGGCGCCTCAGGCAGTAAGCAATAAACTTACTCTTCCCCAAAGAGGGGAGGCGAAGCCTGGGAGGGTGGACCTCCCAGAACTGCACAGGACAGACCCATAGACAGGTGTAAATCAAGACCCGAAGGCCAAGACAATACCAGTCTATGGGGTGCAGTATCCATCGGAACAGATACTATACTTACCTGGCACCTACACGCTAGGAAGTAAGTGTAGTATCTGTTCCGATGGATACTGCACCCTATAGACGGATGTTGTCTTGTCCTTCGGGGCTTGATTCCACCTGTCTGTGGGTTTGTCCTGTGCAGTTCTAGGAGGTCCATCCTCCCAGGCTTCGCCTCCCCTCTTTGGGGAGGAGTAAGTTTATTGCTTACTGCTTGAGGCGCCCCTACCGGGGAATGCCGACGGGGCTGCCCAGGCAATTTTTAATGGCCAGAGTGCTCACTTTCTCGGGCGCTGGCTTTTCAAACCCCACTTACTCGACCCAAGCTGTGGTCACATCTTACTTGTGGGAGTAAGATAAAACTGGCCTTGTGCCTAACTCCTGCAGAGGAGTAAATAAAGATACTATGGTTACGTAAAAATAATGTTACAAACTATATTTTACATAAGGTTAGGTTAAGCAGTATTAGGATTTCGCCTAATAAGGAATATCTCTATTTATATATTTATATAACGTAGGTACGTGTATAGAATACATATATATATATTTATATAACGTAGGTGCGTGTATAGAATACATATATATATATTTATATAACGTAGGTGCGTGTATAGAATACATATATATATATTTATATAACGTAGGTGCGTGTATAGAATACATATATATATATTTATATAACGTAGGTGCGTGTATAGAATACATATATATATATTTATATAACGTAGGTGCGTGTATAGAATACATATATATATATTTATATAACGTAGGTGCGTGTATAGAATACATATATATATATTTATATAACGTAGGTGCGTGTATAGAATACATATATATATATTTATATAACGTAGGTGCGTGTATAGAATACTTATATATATATTTATATAACGTAGGTGCGTGTATAGAATACATATATATATATTTATATAACGTAGGTGCGTGTATAGAATACATATATATATATTTATATAACGTAGGTGCGTGTATAGAATACATATATATATATTTATATAACGTAGGTGCGTGTATAGAATACATATATATATATTTATATAACGTAGGTGCGTGTATAGAATACATATATATATATTTATATAACGTAGGTGCGTGTATAGAATACATATATATATATTTATATAACGTAGGTGCGTGTATAGAATACATATATATATATTTATATAACGTAGGTGCGTGTATAGAATACATATATATATATTTATATAACGTAGGTGCGTGTATAGAATACTTATATATATATTTATATAACGTAGGTGCGTGTATAGAATACATATATATATATTTATATAACGTAGGTGCGTGTATAGAATACATATATATATATTTATATAACGTAGGTGCGTGTATAGAATACATATATATATATTTATATAACGTAGGTGCGTGTATAGAATACATATATATATATTTATATAACGTAGGTGCGTGTATAGAATACATATATATATATTTATATAACGTAGGTGCGTGTATAGAATACATATATATATATTTATATAACGTAGGTGCGTGTATAGAATACATATATATATATTTATATAACGTAGGTGCGTGTATAGAATACTTATATATATATTTATATAACGTAGGTGCGTGTATAGAATACATATATATATATTTATATAACGTAGGTGCGTGTATAGAATACATATATATATATTTATATAACGTAGGTGCGTGTATAGAATACATATATATATATTTATATAACGTAGGTGCGTGTATAGAATACATATATATATATTTATATAACGTAGGTGCGTGTATAGAATACATATATATATATTTATATAACGTAGGTGCGTGTATAGAATACATATATATATATTTATATAACGTAGGTGCGTGTATAGAATACATATATATATATTTATATAACGTAGGTGCGTGTATAGAATACATATATATATATTTATATAACGTAGGTGCGTGTATAGAATACATATATATATATTTATATAACGTAGGTGCGTGTATAGAATACATATATATATATTTATATAACGTAGGTGCGTGTATAGAATACATATATATATATTTATATAACGTAGGTGCGTGTATAGAATACATATATATATATATTTATATAACGTAGGTGCGTGTATAGAATACCCTTCCTAGGCTTTACCTTCTCTCGCAGAAGGGGTTAGTTTTTTTGCTTAGTCGCCTGAAGCAAAGGCGTGTCAGGCATTAAACTTCAAATAATGTAAGTGGGAGTGACAACGTTGCTTCTGTGAAATTCCTTTATGTGTTCTGAGCCAGACATTCCCCGACTTCGCGTGCAACTGCTGAGCCTAGTGTTCCCGTATCTCTAAATGCACCCTTAAATGGGGCTCTGAGGGCATAACCCTCCTTAAACATTCAAATATATAATCACTAAGTGCATTCCTAACCTAACGGAGCTATGTGGCTGGACCTCATTTAAAACTCTAAATATATCCTATCTTAATGAAATTTATATTATATGTATAAAATTTTCCGGGAAGACAATGGAAGTTGTTCTGAATCTCTACGTGATCTTCTCTGTGCGAAATATCTACGTGACTCCACCTCTAACAGACCAAAGAAGACAAAACCCCTTAAAACTTCAAATATGAAATTTCAACCATATGTATAAGACACTAATTCAAAGAGTTCTCGAACATTTCAGCTTCTAACGACTATATTATGGGCGAAACAAGAGGGGGGGAGACCGTAAAAACAAAGAAAGTATTATAGTGCCATGATCATAGGTGAAATGTACATAGTACCGATAATCATTCAATCCCGACCAACGTCGGGTTGTACTGTCAGTGCTAGTATATATATATATATATATATATATATATATATATATATATATATATATATATATATATATATATATATACAGAGTGGGCAAAAATAAGGGTCCTATTTTTAAAAATTCATAACTTTTTTATTTATTGATTTTTTTTTTTTTTTTTTTTTTTTTAGAATAAGTAAAGGACCCCTTCCGAAGCAAGCATGAGCCGTATTAGCCCTAAGGAACGTACCCTCATTTAGAAAACATTATTTTTGCTTAAAAAACTCAAAACAGTGTAAAAAACAATACTTTAGTTTTTGTAAGTTTTAAGAAGTGTTTTTCGGCTAAAATTTGTTTTGTTTATTTCAAAAAATCTCGGAAGGGTCAGTCTACACACACATAAAGTTTGGTGAGTTTAACTTTTATTTTGTGGAAGTTATTCAAATTCAAGTTATTCAAATTTAAAGATAGGACCCTTATTTTGGCTCACCCTGTATATATATATACTTTGAAAAAAAAATGTTTTTGAGATGAATAAATAATTTATTTTAAAAACAAATAATCTGCGTTGTGCAAGGTTTTCTAAATATTTTATTTAAAAAAATATCTTCATTATTATTGCCACCCACCCAACGCTTCAAATTGTGTGACTTTTCAAAGTATCCTTCCACGCCGACCACGTGACACACAGCCATATCAACACTTTTTTCACTTCGTCAAAACACCTAGACGGATTTTCAACTTGGCCACGAGAATGTCTCAACCAAGAGAAAAAGAGAAAAAAAAGAAAAAGAAGAAATATTCTTCTGAAGATGGTAGATTTACCGAAAGTACTCTAGTTTATATAAAAAAAATGTTTTTGAGATGAATAAATAATTTATTTTAAAAACAAATAATCTGCGTTGTGCAAGGTTTTCTAAATATTTTATTAAAAAAATATCTTTATTATATATAGCAATAGATAAAGTGAAAGAATAGAATAAGGTGCGAATCAAATTTTATTACAGTTCAATGTTCAGGCAAAGTTCACCAATCAATTACTGAGTTCTGAACTTTTCATATGATTTGTTTTCCCTATCGTTTTCTTATCGTTTTATTAATTTGCATACACCTTAAATACATTTTTCACTGCTATCTACTGCATCGATTGCAAACGAATTTCCCGCCTGGATAACTTTTTGCATTTTTGGACCATCATTCACCATTTGGATTATTTCTTAATCAACCTCTTTGATATCTTGCCTGGAGCTATTTTAAACTTGTTCACGTGAATGAACTGTATAGGTTTACAAAAAAGTATGTTTTTTGGCCGATATATTTGATGTTTTATATACCTTTATGTATTTATATATATATATTTTTTTTATATATTTTCAAAGTTTAATTTTTAATACCTGCAGTAATGTCATTGCGGTAATGGTCCTCTGAGAAGAAGATTTTCTTTGGAAACTCATGAGTTAAGGACTTTAAAGAACTTTGCCTGAACATTGAACTGTAATAAAAATTTGATTCGCACTTTATTCTATTCGTTCACTTTATCTATTGCTATTAATGCTCTATCCAGTATATTGAGCTTTATTTTTATCCGGATGTTCACTAATTAAAGATATTAGTTGCCTCTTATATCTTTTGTTGGATTAACCGTATATATATATATATATATATATATATATATATATATATATATGATAAATATTTGTTTTGTTTATTATCTATGGACGTGTACGTTTCGTCCTTTATAATCAGGACTCATCAGAATAGAAATATGACTATTCACTACCGATCATGCGATTCGAAACCCCGGATTCCGAGTATTTTTACAACTCAAAGAACCACTTGGCCAACGCTGAATAGCGAATAAACAGTGATAATTTTAACATTTTACCGGCGGCTTGACGTCATAAGAGCGTTCGACTTAAAATGAACGATGCATTTATAGCTAGTGACGTCATGCTGTGTTAATACTACGCTTACAGTGTCCATCAAGACGGGTCTTCTAGGAGCTACAAATAATACATATTTGTTTTGTTTATTATCTATGGACGTGTACGTTTCGTCCTTTATAATCAGGACTCATCAGAATAGAAATATGACTATTCACTACCGATCATGCGATTCGAAACCCCGGATTCCGAGTATTTTTACAACTCAAAGAACCACTTGGCCAACGCTGAATAGCGAATAAACAGTGATAATTTTAACACTTTATCCGGCGGCTTGACGTCATAAGAGCGTTCGACTTAAAATGAACGATGCATTTATAGCTAGTGACGTCATGCTGTGTTAATACTACGCTTACAGTGCCCATCTAGACGGGTTTTCTAGGTGCTACAAATAATAAATATTTGTTTTGTTTATTATCTATGGACGTGTACGTTTCGTCCTTTATAATCGGGACTCATCAGAATAGAGATATGACTATTCACTACCGGCCATGCGATATATATAAAGTAGATTTCGCGTACAACAAAATGGTAGGATAAATTTTACAGGTAACATTATTTTAATCAATGAAACGGGCGGGTGGAAAAGAAAAGAAAATTGCTAAAATTTTCCTTAAGGCCTTATCGTCTGACCCTCTGAGAGGAAACGTCAGAATGATAACTTAAAAACTAAGAAAATCGAATGAGATATGAGGAGGAAATTGTTTTAGTTGGAGAAAACGATTGCGAGAAAAAAAACCGTAAATCTTTCAACGTTATGAGGGATTTTAATCATTAAAGATCTCAAACTGATGCTTTAAAATCTTTTGTCTACACAGGCTAGGTCGAGAATTGTTAATAACTAACGCCTCAATAATATTGAGATGGTATATATATATATATATATATATATATATATATATATATATATATATATATAATTTAGTATTTGTATGTACTTCAATACCACATTATTGTCACAGAGAATAGATTCACGTCATTTTTCCATGAATCTGTACTCTGTGATAATGATGTGGTATTGAACTACATAAAATACTAAACATAGCTTAGCTCTAGCTTTAAACTATTGAGCTATTATAAGTACTTTATGTTACAAAATTTTGAAAATACACACACACACACATATATATATATATCCTTTTTAATTCTACCTTTACTTTTCTACTTTATTTTATATTTTATATTTTATATTAATATTTTTTATTATTTTTTTTTCATTTTTTTGTTTTTTTGTATTTTGGTTTTGGACTTTAATATTTTGATTCTTAACGGTCCCAACGACGTGACTCCCTAAATTTCGAAAGTTAAATTTCTTTTCTTTTTCTTTTCATTCTTCCGAAATATGATCTAGGGTTAAGATCGGATTCTAACTCTGCCTGATGAGATCTCAGTTTGTAATAGCTGTTGATCGATAACATCGACATGCCAGTGTCGCAGATTTTGTACATGTCTGTGTAAATCAAAAATAATTATATATATATATATATATATATATATATAAATATCTTAGGCTGTCAAGCCGCCGATAAAGTGTTTAAATTATCACTGCTTATGCGCTATTCAACGTTGGCCGAGTGGTTCTAGACGTCGGATTTGAGTTGTAAAAATACTCGGAATCCGGGGTTTCGAATCGCATGACCAGTAGTGAATAGTTATGTCTCTATGCTGTTGAGTCCCGATTATAAAGGACGAAACGTGTACGTACACTGATAATAAGCAAACAAATAGTATATATATATATATATATATATATATATATATATACTAATTGTATTCTTCCCATATCGATTACAAAAGAACTGATATGGCGTTAAAATAAACGAACTCATTTTGCAAGCTAATTATTTTTAATTTGAATAATCGTGCATGTTTGATGAAACGCAGATATATTCATTTGCACACTAAAACAGATCAAGTGAAAACGTTAAAGAAAACAAAATAAAATAACAAACAAAATTACAAAAAGCAAAAAACAAGCAAATATGTCAAAAACTGAGACAGAACTGGTTATAATTGAGTGCCATCTGTTTTGAGGATACCACACGTTCCGTGCGTTGCGTCGGCCTTGTCGCGGCCCGTGTGACGTGGTCGGACGTTGGTTTAAGGCAGATACGGTTCTCTCTCTATATATAAAAAAAAACAAAAACATGGGGCAAGCCCCGAATGACAAAAGGCCGATCCCCGTCATGCAGATGTCAACCCTATTCTGAACGGGACTAAAAACTTGACGAAATAACTGTATCTGATTAGCATGTATAGCCTATTTAAGGGTGAACCATCAGTATAGGACGATTATGTGTATGTAGAGGTGGGGGGGTCAATACAAAGACGGTTGGACTGACTTTGATATGATTACGGATTGATTTGTAGGGAGTGGGGGAGAGCCGTTTGGTGTTTTGAGGCCACTCCGAACATAGCATAGATGCCTCCCTACCTCCCCACTCTCCCTACCTCCCCGAGCCGGAGGGGGGGGGGGTGCATAAATGTCCGCACGTGCCATCACAGAAACTTAATAAAGGAAAAACTAACAATAATTGCGATAACAAGAATAGAAAATGAAATCATCTCGAAGCTTCTGACAAGTCAATTGGCGAATTGTTTTATTGTTAATTTATTATTTAAATTATTTATTATCATTTACTTTTATTATTATTATTATTATTATTATTATTGGTAGTAGTAGTAATAGGAATAGTAGTAGCTGTAGTAGTAGCTGTAGTAGTTGCTGTAGTAGTTGCTGTAGTTGTTGCAGTAGTAGTAATAGTAGTAGTTATAGTAGCTGTAGTAGTAGTAGTAGTAGATGTAGTAGTAGTAATAGTAGTAGTTATAGTAGCTGTAGTAGTAGTAGTTGCAGTAGTAGTAATAGTAGTAGTTATAGTAGCTGTAGTAGTAGTAGTAGTTGCAGTAGTAGTAATAGTAGTAGTTATAGTAGCTGTAGTAGTAGTAGTAGTAGTAGTAGTAGTTGCAGTAGTAGTAATAGTAGTAGTTATAGTAGCTGTAGTAGTAGTAGTAGTAGTAGTTGCAGTAGTAGTAATAGTAGTAGTTATAGTAGCTGTAGTAGTAGTAGTAGTAGTAGTTGCAGTAGTAGTAATAGTAGTAGTTATAGTAGCTGTAGCTGTAGTAGTAGTTGCAGTAGTAGTAATAGTAGTAGTTATAGTAGCTGTAGTAGTAGTAGTAGTAGTTGCAGTAGTAGTAATAGTAGTAGTTATAGTAGCTGTAGCTGTAGTAGTAGTTGCAGTAGTAGTAATAGTAGTAGTTATAGTAGCTGTAGTAGTACTTGTTGTAGTAGTAGTAGATGTAGTAGTAGATGTAGTAGTAGTAATAGTATTTATAGTAACTGTAGTAGTATTTGTTTTAGTAATAGTAGTAGTAACAGTAGTAGTGGTAATAGTAATAGTTATAGTAGTAGTAGTTGTTGTAATAGGAGTAAATGTAGTAGTAGTTGTTTTAGTAGTAGTAGTAGTTGTTGTTGTTTTTGTTGTTGTTGTAGTAGTAGTAGTAGTAGTAGTAGTAGTAGTAGTAGTAGTAGTAGTATCGAACTAGTAGTATTCACACTGTTGTCATATTTGAGCTGGTGAATCTCTGTTTAATTTGAGGATTCTTGATAAGGTGCAGAAACGTATTTATAATTCGATCGGCCCTACCCTTTCTTCTTCTCTGCGCCCTCTCTCTCACAAACGTGATGTTGCTAGTCTCAGTCTTTTCTATCAATACTATCATGACATGTGTTCTTCAGAATTATGTGATCTATTTCCCGCTTCTTTTTGTTCTAGCTCGTTTGACTGGTTGGTCTAGTGGTCTCCATCAATTCGCTGTTTTCATACCTCATTGTAATACAGCTTCCTATTCCAGTAGCTTCTTTCCAGTAGCTTATTTCCTGCTGACTGTTTTCCTCCTACTTATAGCCTTGGTCTTTTCAAGACTAAGGCCAATAGGAATCTTTTGTCTTTGCGACAATCATATTTCGTTCTTGTTAGCTCCTTACATCAAGTGGCTTCACGCCTTGTCTGAAGCGATTTCCATTTTAAAACGTCATTATCAGTGATCACTCACTGACAATAACAACCAGTGGTATTCCCTTGAGTCTGAGTGACAACAAATCTCCCCAGATTTCTAATACTCTCTACCTCTTTCGATAATCGTTGCAAATGATTTTGCGTTATCGCAACACTATTTTTACCTTTGATTTCTCTCTGGCGATAATCGTTGGTCTTCTCGGCAATCCGGATTGAAATAAGACTCCCTAGGATTTCAATACAATTCACGCGACTTTCAATGGGGATCTGGTTGATGCCCTCTCTCCTCGGTCTCTCCATATTCATATACCTTTCACGACCATTTTCTGTGGTAATTTAATTTTTCAGACAGAAAAAAAATGGATAGCCCTGCTGTACCGACGTTCGTTGGGGATATTAACGCTTGGTTCACTCAAACGGAGTCTCATCTTGTGACTTTTATTTTAAAAAAAAAGACTATTCTTCATTGCCGCTATCGATGACCCATACCAGATATTACTATAATCCTTCTCGGAGTTGACACACCTAAATTTTGTTGTACGTAAACCTACTCATTCAACCATAAACTACAGGGTGTCTCAAAAAAATGTACTCACTCGTAGAATGACGAGAAAACTTTTATTTATGAACATAGAGTGAAATGAAATAGCATCGAATACATGAGACAGATGTAATTGAAGAATCATGTTCGCAAATGTTCAAACTGATGACCATTATTGTTCAAACAAAGTTTCATGTATTTGAAGCTATTTCATTTCTCTCTATGTCATTCTAAGAGTGAGTACATTTTTTTGAGACACCCTGTATATTGAGACCATTGGTGCCCATGTGTTTCCACGCTCTTACCATATATATATATATATATATATAGTAGTAAGTTTTTGAAAGGCTGTGGGCAATGCAATTCCGGGTAAGATGCAAGTTGAAAGGGAAGGAACAAAAACAATAAAAATAAATCGAATACGATATAAGACTTACTATTTATTTTTCCTTTTTTTTCCTTTTTTTTTTTTTTTTTCTTACATAACAGCAAGAGTGTTTTAGCTGTCCGGGTGATTAAAAATCACTATTTGATATTTCGGGAAAAGACATCCCTTTTTCAAAAATAATTAGACCAGAAGAAGAATAATATTTTATTCTTCTCCGACTGTGTAGAGAATAATACAAAACAAAATGGCTGCCAGATATAGACCGCAGCAAAAAAAAAAAAAAAAAAAAAAAAAAAAAAAAAACAGTTTCACAGGGTATATAAATTAAGTTAAGTTTTATTTTAATATTATGTTAAATATATGATTGGTGTTTAGAATATTAGTGTAATGTTGGTTAGGTGTATGGTGTTCGATAAACTGTTATTTTTGATAATATATATTGTATCATTTTTTTTTATTTTTTATTTTTTTTTTTATATTTGAATATTTACTTTGTTTTATCTTCGTATTTTTATTTTGTTTATCTTTCTATCGTAATTTAAGAATTTTAATATAAATTAAAGTAATTAGTCTCATATTTTAAATATTCTAGATCTATCTACTTATCGATTTCGATTATCATCTATTAAAGAAGTGTTATTAATTACTAATTGTGAGTTTCGTCAAATTAGATTAACGAATTAACTTATTAACTTGAGATATTTATTATAAGATAAAGGGGAGTAACTCTGGATTTTTTAAAATATTTTTTTTATAATTAATTTTTTAATTTTTTTTTAATTTTTTAATTTAAAAAAATTTTTTTTTTTTTTTTTGGTGGAGATCTGTATAACAATATTAGTATATATATACAACATATATACACAAATGCATATATACATATATATATACATATCTATGTATTATTGTTTGTTTAATTGTTTATCTATATATATTCATCAATTTCTTTACATATTTGTTTGTTTGTTTTTGTTGTTTTTTTTTTTTTGTTTTGTTTTTTTTATTTATTTATTTATTTTTTTTTTTTATTATTATTATTTACTTGTTTAATTTATTTTATGAATTATTTATTTAATATTTGCATGTTATTTGTATACATTCTATATGTGTTTGGATTTATTAATTAATAATGCTAGGTTATGGAGTGACTTATTTTGGTGGGTTAGACGAGTATGCTGAATATGGTTTTTGGTTTGTGGTTGAAAGTGTGTAAGGATGGAAGTTCATATGGGGAGGGGCCTGTTTGATTGTTTGGGTGTATGGTGAGTTTATTATGGGAGGTGAGTAATGATTGAAGTGGTGGAAACGGACTCTGTTAAGTGTTAGATATGGGGGTTGGTTGGTGGATGGGGGGTAGATATTATAGAATGAAAGGTGAGTAGAGCTCGTGACGTTGATTGAGTGAGGGGTTTAATCTGGAGATGAGGATTGATTCTGTGATTCTAAGGTCACCGATGTTTCTGACAGACGCTAAGATGGAGACGTGAACATCGCGCTGAGTGTTTGAGCAAATCTCTATGTGTTTGTGGAAAGAGGATATACGGGTATTCAAGTGCTCCTTTATGCGCAAGTGTAGCAGTCTTGTAGTGTTGCCGATGTAAAATTTTTTGCATTTATTACACTGTAGTTTGTAAACACAGTTAGTGCGAAGGCACAGACCTGTGTTGGAGATAGGGCAATTGGCCAGGGAGCAGGGTTCGGGTATGTGGTTAGTGTGTTTATTAGATAGATGTTGGCGTAAGGAGGTGCCAGTATGTGTTAGTTGTATGTTAAGGTTTTCCTTATGTATTGCCTTGCGGATGGAGGTGGTGATCTTATCGCTGAAGAAAGGGAGTTTTAAGAAGCATGTGTTAGCGAGGGTGCGGTGTCTACGTGTTTTGGGCTTATTTAGGTGGGCTATGGTGGGGGCGGGGTAGCCATTATTTTGGAGGGTTTGGTGGAAGTTTTTAGTGTGTGATATTTTGTCAGCAGCAGAAGAGCATTTATTTTGTATTCGGGTAATTTCATTATGGGCATAACTTAATTTGGCTTTTGTGGGCAGGGCAGACTTATAGTGTATAGTGTATATCTTATAATAAATATCTCAAGTTAATAAGTTAATTCGTTAATCTAATTTGACGAAACTCACAATTAGTAATTAATAACACTTCTTTAATAGATGATAATCGAAATCGATAAGTAGATAGATCTAGAATATTTAAAATATGAGACTAATTACTTTAATTTATATTAAAATTCTTAAATTACGATAGAAAGATAAACAAAATAAAAATACGAAGATAAAACAAAGTAAATATTCAAATATAAAAAAAAATAAAAAATAAAAAAAATGATACAATATATATTATCAAAAATAACAGTTTATCGAACACCATACACCTAACCAACATTACACTAATATTCTAAACACCAATCATATATTTAACATAATATTAAAATAAAACTTAACTTAATTTATATACCCTGTGAAACTGTTTTTTTTTTTTTTTTTTTTTTTTTTTTTTTGCTGCGGTCTATATCTGGCAGCCATTTTGTTTTGTATTATTCTCTACACAGTCGGAGAAGAATAAAATATTATTCTTCTTCTGGTCTAATTATTTTTGAAAAAGGGATGTCTTTTCCCGAAATATCAAATAGTGATTTTTAATCACCCGGACAGCTAAAACACTCTTGCTGTTATGTAAGAAAAAAAAAAAAAAAAAGGAAAAAAAAGGAAAAATAAATAGTAAGTCTTATATCGTATTCGATTTATTTTTATTGTTTTTGTTCCTTCCCTTTCAACTTGCATCTTACCCGGAATTGCATTGCCCACAGCCTTTCAAAAACTTACTACTACTATACCCAGCAATGCTTCAAGCAAACTACCATTCTCTACTATATATATATATATATATATATATATATATTTAGATTTTTCACTTATAAAATAGATCATTCAGTGAAGACCGGGGTTGTTCCAATAAAAACAAGCTCGATGATACTCGATTACAGAGTACAGAGCATTTATATGTGATTTTATGAAGGCTTACCAAAGCATTCCTTTCAGGACACCAATGATCACCATTAAAGATATTTTTCGAAAGGGATCTTATTGTTTTTTTTGTTTGTTTTTATTAAAATAATAACGTCTGTGTTAAACGCACATATTCTTTCTACATTTACGACTTGGTGACATTGAACGTTCATACACCTACGTACGCACGCACACATATACCTATTCTTAACATCACACACACACCACACAATTTTTGGCTAGCTAAAATCGGTCGAGCTTATGTTTTTCGGCCCGATAGGACGAAGAGAGAGAAGGAACTAACACAAGCGTGTCATCGACCGATTGACACTTGTCATGCTTTCATTCTGTCTAGATCCGAGTGATAAGATCTATTTGAAAACTAAAAATTATTTAAGATTATATTTTAAATGTAATATTTTAATACTCTGAGTTTTACAAAAATTCATCTTACATTAATTTTATAATCTATGGAAGCCTATAATTATAGCCTAATTCCAATCTAATAATGTCTAGTGATAATATTAGACACTATACTTAATTTAATTTAATTCAATGATTAGTGTATTATCAGTCGAAAAATTTACTAAAGCTATCTTATTTTAAGTAAATAATCAGAATAAGCGAATATCTTAATGTACAATTATATATGCATACATCCCAAAATATGTATATGCATAAGCATACATACACATACACACACACATACACACATATATATATATATTATGCATGCACACCCATACCTACTACCTTGAATTTATATTTTTTAAGACATCGAGGATAAATGTGTTTCGTCTTTATATATATATATATATATATATATATATATATATATATATATATATATATATATATATATATATATATATATATATTCTTTCTAAATATGGTCTAATGTTAAGATCGGACTCTAACTCTGACTGATGAGATCTCAGTTTATAATAACTGTTGATCGATAACATTGACATGCCAGTGTCGCAGATTTAGTACATTTCTGTGTAAATAAAATAATCATATATATATATATATATATATATATATATATATATATATATATATATATATATATATATATATCAAAGAGAGAAAGAGAAAGAGAGAAATATTGATGCATATTCCTCTTAATTGGCGCTATTCGAAAAAGTATAGCGCCCCCTACCCTTTCAAATGGTAGTCTATATAAACATACACAGAGGGCAATACATAATCATTCACTCACAGTTGAACTAAATGACAAATCTACATTTATATCCGTCCATAATTGAAGAAACCTCAGCCAACTACACCAGTAAGGGGAGCGGCTGAGGTTTCGAAATGAAAAAAATACTAAATAAATAAAAAAACATATATAAAAAAATAAACATTTAAAAAAAAAAAAACCGGTTCTGTTTGCAAAGAACACAAACGACGCGAAAATATTAACGGAATTTTTTTTTTGTGTTCTTTCTTTGCAAACCCTGAACGCCGGTTACGTGAGGCCGAACAAAGAAAGCCAGTTTAAAAATAGTCGAAATGATATCGTCAATACAAATGAAAGCTTCGAAACAAGACGGGCTTTGAAGAAGAGAGACTCTAGATTGGCAGAATTCATTTTTATATTTGAATATTTCTTTTTCTTCGGCATATCTTTTTCTCTTTCTTTTCGTTTTTAGCGTTCTATTTCGATTCATTAACGCCGTTTCTCTTTTTTTAGCAAATTTGTTTTAGCTAATCCGTATTTTCGTATTTTTTTTTAGCTAATCCGTACTTTCGTATTTTTACGTTTTTAACCTTTTTTTTCATATATATATATATACATATATATATATATATATATATATATATATATATATATATGTATATATATATGCATATATATGTATATATATATATGTATATTTATATATATATATATATATATATATATATATATATATATATATATATATATATATATACGTCTCCATCTTTACCATTCATTTCTTTCGCAATATATAATCTTTTGTTCCTTTATTTTCCAAGTGTGCCCGATGTGTTAGATTTGATTTTCTTGTGTTAGGACGCTTTGTCATCAGTTCGTCATCTTTGGAAAGATGTTTTAAACTTTTTTTCCAACAGGTTTTCTACTTTTTTCCCGAATTAATTTGTATATACGCAGTGTTTGCGTGACAAAAAATATGACTAAATTCACTGCTTATTTCTTATCTAAAAAGGTGAATAAACGCACCCTTTAAGCAAAGAATGAGAGAGAGAAAATGGAAGACAAAATAAATAAAGACATACAGACAGAATAAAAGAACAAAATATTCCGGATTTACATTTTGATCTTCCTCCTTACGATTATTATTATTATTATCATTATTATTTACTCACTAGGAGTTATCACACTGGTCATCGTCAGTGATCGCCCACTGCCAACGACCTGTGGTATTCCCTGGAGTCTGAGTGACAACAAGTCTCCTCAGACTTCCAGTATGCTCCACCTCTTTTCGTTCATCACCGCTGATGACCTTGCGGTATCGCAACAGCCACCTACCACCGATTTCCCGCTGATAAGGGCCATTGGTCCCCTCTGGGGCCCGAGTGGCAACAAGCCTCCCCAAGATCCCAGAGCTGTCCGCGCTCTTCCAGTGGAGGTCTGGTTTGCGCTTTCCCTCCTCGACTCTCTGTCCATAATTATTATTATTATTATTATTATTATTATTATTATTATTATTATTATTATTATTATTATTATTATTATTATTATTATTATTATTATTACTACTACTATTACTATTATTATTATTATTATTATTATTATTATTAATTATTATTATTATTATTATTATTATTGTTATTATTATTATTATTATTATTATTATTATTATTATTATTATTATTATCCTCATGCTTATTATTATTATTGTTATTATTAATTATTATTATTATTATTAATTATTATTATTATTAATTATAACTATTATTATTATTATTATTATTGTTACTTATTATTATTATTATTATTTTGTTATTATTATTACTATTATTTTATTATTAATAATTATTATTATTATTAATTATTATTATTATTATTATTATTATTATTTTGTTATTATTATTATTATAATTTTTATTATTATTTTTATTATTATTATTTTTATTATTATTATTTTATTATTATTTTTATTATTATTATTATTATGTTTATTATTATCATTATTTTTATAATTATTATTATTATTTATTATTATTGTTATTGCTGCTGTTGTTGTTGACGGTCTGTTTGAGAACTAGTGAGTTCTTCACACAGATCGTCATCAGTGATTGTTCACTGATAATCGCCGGTGGTGTTCCCTGGAGTCTGAGTGACAAAAAGTCTCCCCAGTTTTCCATACAAAGGACGGCAAAATAAAAACAGCTGCTATCTTAAGGAAAATCTTTGAATGCGTAAACCAACCCGCATAAGCTATGAACGGTAACCAGTCACATGGATGTTACAACAAGGAAAAAACAACACCACAGACAGAACACCACCACATGAACCCAAGGAACAGAAACTGCAAGAAATTTCATAAACTGGCCCCCTCTCAAGTAGTGGCACCAGCCTCGGCTGATACACCACAAAATAGTTGTGAAGAGTCAAGCAGGATGGGAGTGCCGAGGAGGGAGAGTACTAACCATACCTCCACTGGAAGAGGGCTGGAACCTTGGGGAGGCTTAATACCACACAAATCCCACTGGAGAGCAATGGTCGTTACCAACAGAAAATCAATGGTAAGCGGCTGCTGCGATATCGCAAAGTCATTTGCAAAGGTTATCAAAAAGACGTAGAGAATAGTGAAAATCTGTGGAGACTTTTTGTCACTCAGACTCCAGGGAACACCACCGGTGATTATCAGTGAACAATCACTGATGACTTCCTGTATGAGAATTCCTAGTGAGCAACCTAGCATGTGTCCCTGATTTTATCGCCTCTATATTAATAAAAATGCTTTGCTGAGCTGGTCCCTGTTTTCTTTAAGCTGTACAACAAATGCTGTACCGAATCTCGCTTCCCTGATAGTTGAAAAATTGTGTCTGTGGTTCCAGTGTTGAAGAATTCTGCTGAAAGAACTAATCCCCACAATTATCGATCCATCAGTCTCGTCCCGCTCCTCGCTAAAATCTTTGAATCATTCATCAATCTAGCGTAAGTCCGCAATCACTTTAATGCTAAACTTCTTTCTGATCATTAGTATGGATGTAGGCAAGCCCGTTCTACTGCGGATATCCTAACGGTCATCTCTGAACGCATATACCATACACTGAACAAGGCATGTGAAGCTAGAACGCTAGCGCTTTGAAATATCCAAAGTCTTTCACATGGTTTGGCATAAATGTCTTCTCGTGAAAATTAATTCGTACGGTATTTATGGACGAACATTCAATATAATCAGATACTTCCTAGCCAAAAAGAAGGTTCAGGTTGTTCTCGATGGCCATACATCCAAACAACATGGCATTAATGTAGGTGTGCCCCAGGGGTCGATCATCGGACCTTTATTGTTCCTGATCTTCATAAACTACTTTCTTGATGAAATTGTGTCCGAGATGGGTTTATTTATCGATAACACCACGCTCTATGCTCGATATATTGGTAAACCGAACGCGCACATATCAAAGGAAATGGCTGAATCTTTAGAAAAAGACCTCCAGTCTGTAGTGGAATGTGAACATAAATGGATGGTACAATATAATGCTACTAAGACAAAGCTTCTTTCTTTAACAATTATCAGAAGCCTTCTCAGCCACCGATTAACATGGCTAATGGCATCATACCCTAGTTTAACATTCAAACTCCTCGTCCTAACATGAAGTCATAGTCCAGAGGTTAAACTCCAGACTACAGACAATGTAAGCGTGAGTTCGATCCTTGTCTAAGTTAGCCATGCTGATAACGGCTAAATAGCCATAAACACGCGTATAATGATTCTTTTTATGTACGTAAAAATTATAATATAATTATATATATATATATATATATATATATATATATATATAGGAAGTAAAACTAACAAGACCTTTGTTCGTGAGAAGCCCGACGATTGGCTAAGAGAACAACAAAGAAACTGATTGGTTAACTAGCTAGCCGTGTATATGAAAACACCCGGCAAAACAAACTCTATGCATTTTAGCCTGAAGATTCCCCCGGGGATGAAACGCGGGAGCCTCTGTGTGGCTTAATTGCCAGAAATATATTTTCATAACTTACTAACTAGCTCTACTTACGTATCGAGCACTGTTGAAGTAAATACTGAAAATGGATACATAAAATTATATCTCCTTATAATATTTTATGTGGATACATGAAGTACTCATATTTAGCTCCTCAAGCAGTTGAGCACTCTCACAAGAATTTATTTCACCACTAAAAAATAATATGGCTTGGTTGCCATGTATATTTTCATTGCTACTACCTAGCTCTACTCACGTATCGAGCACTGTTGAAGTAAATACTGAAAATTGATAGATAAAAAAGTATATCTCCTTATAAAATTTTATGTAGATACATCAAATAGTAATATATATATATATATATATATATATATATATATATATATATATATATATATATATATATATATATATAGGAAATGAAAAAGGAAAAAAACAAAAGATATTTTTTATATATTCATCAACGTTTCGTCTTTATTGTAAGACTCCTCAGGATGATAATTTGAAGGAAAATGTCATACAAGTACATCGAAATTTTGGGTAGACATGATGGAGAGATAAAGGAAAGTAGTAGCCGTGGCTACTGTGAGCGCTGGAGGAGAGTCCAGGCTGTGAGAATCAGTCATTCCTCGCCACCACTGACTTCTCACAGCCTGGACTCTCCTCCAGCGCTCACAGTAGCCACGGCTACTACTTTCCTTTATCTCTCCATCATGTCTACCCAAAATTTCGATGTACTTGTATGACATTTTCCTTCAAATTATCATCCTGAGGAGTCTTACAATAAAGACGAAACGTTGATGAATATCTAAAAAATATCTCTTGTTTTTTCCTTTTTCATTTCCCATTACGTCGGATTACTATCATCCTTCCTTTCTCATATATATATATATATATATATATATATATATATATATATATATATATATATATATATATATATATATATATATATATATGGGGGGTGTATGGCGTACGAGTAAAATACCTGACTGCTGAAAAATAAGGAGCCGTGATACGGTCAAACGGCTGTTTGTAAATAATAACATGAAGCCATTATTCGTGTGTTGAGCTCTCTAGTATGGAATTTTACATAACCAGTTAGGTATGGCTGTTCGGAAAACAAAACTGAGCTCTTTCTGTTGGTAATCTAAAGAAATATAAAATTATAATTTCTCTTAATTTTTTAACGAGCTTGATAGCGTACAGGTTAGATATCTTAGTGTGATGTTTGAAACGATCGAGTTTCAGCTTGTCACATGTCGCCATGTCCGTAAAGGTACAGAATAGTTAACATCCTGGTTTTGTAAATAATAACGTTATTTCGGAATTTTTAAGATTGATAACTAGTATTCTTTGACTTATTCGGATTATTCTCACAACGTTTCGGTCGGTGTAACCCCCGACTTTCTTCGGGTGCGTCTTGTCGGACTCGGGAATCTTTCTGTCGAACTCGGGAATCGGTTCGGAATTTCGAACGGAACCCTTTTACTTAGTCCACCGGGGTTATTTGCTCTTGTTCCTTTAGAAGGATGTCATCTAGAACTGATTAACTTAGCACTTTTATCCATTGCGCTACGGTTCCTTGCGGAGGTTACATCGATCGAAACGTTGTGAGAACAACATTAAACATAGGAATAGTAGACTGAATAGTCCAAATAATACAATAACATCATTTAGAACTCATTCTTAATATGAAAAGGGGAGGAGTTTTGTAAAATATTCTATTTCTACACCGCTATATCTAGCTACACTGAAAGGCCGTGATACAGCGAGACAGTCGCCTGTAGAAAACTATGCGTGTATGTGTGCGTGTTTATATGTATTCTTCCGATTTCTTATTATATTTAGAACGAAATGAACAGAAAAAAGGGGTCGAAAAATATGGAAACTGACTTCTTTTATCCATCCCTTTTCTTCGAGGTTGTTTTGGGGTTAGGGTTAGGACGAATTGAATGTTCCAATTGAAGAGCTCTACCGCCACCGCCACCGCCACCGCCACCGTCGCTGTCGTTGTATTAATAATTCTTCGCGTTTTCTTATTCCATATATTATCACGTTCCTTGTAATAAGAACTATTCTTGCCCGTTTTTTTTTGGCGCTTCCAATCCCTTCCAAAAGAAAACCGCCATTATTTATCGGCTTTAGAATTCTTTATTTTATAAATAACTTTTTAATAAGTTCGCAAGAGATCTTTTCAAAACGTGCCGGATGTAATTATTTCCTATTTCGTAGCCCTCCCGGCCACTGGTCATGGCGCATTCAGACCCCTTTTATTTTTCATGTAAAACTTGTTTATTCTTTCTTTCTTTCTTTCTTTCTGTTTTATCCCACTTTTATTATTGTCCCACTCCCCATCTTCCAGCCTTTGTTCTTTTTTTACTTTCTACTTTTCTTTTTAACTATTAAATCATCGTTGATATAATTATCACTGCCTCGACCGCTATGATCTTCTTTGCGAATCAATTCACGCTTTTGTCAAGTTTTTTCTTTGCCGATTTTTTTTTTTTTTTTGTTGTTGCGTCAAGAGAAGATAACTCTTCCCTTTAATCGGACATGTATCGCTCTTCCTTTTTCGGCATCTGCACGGATTTCGTTTCTCAAAATGTCATATTAAACATAGCGACCGGCCTATTTGACATAATGGTCACAGTGCTCGTTAATGGGCTGGGAGACCAGCGTTCAATACCCGTTCGAGTCATACAAAAGACTTTGAAAAACACTCAGAAATATAATGTGAGGACCAGAGGTAAGTGGAGTAGTCATGGGGAAAAAGAGTGGCGCCCCCTCTATACTTCAGTGTAGTAGTTAATGAAAAGAGAGCCTTCGGGTCGCCCTCGACTACGGTCGACTACTGTACCCACTTAATGCCGACTCCAGTTATTTTCTAAAAGATGGTATGCTTAAAGTTCTTAATATCCTATAATATCTAATATTTATTTATGGTGTCTGGTTTGGTTTGGTTGATTTGTTTTATGGCATATCAACCCTTTTTGGGTCTTTTAATGCCAACTCTAGTTATTTTCTAAAATATATATATATATATACAAACACTTTAATACATAAACTTTTTACTCTTTGTGAATTTTTCTGATGATTTTGTAATGTTGCAGAGACGATATTAACATAAAAATGTTGTTTGGCACAAGACAAATTAAACGGACCGTAAAAAATATTTTTCACAAAAATGTTATGCTGTTTGGAAATGTGAAAATTATTTTAAAAATAATAAACTAAAAACATGGTTTTTGGAATATAATATGAACCTGACTTATATTTACATATATATATATATATATATATATATATATATATATATATATATATATATATATAGTAATCCAGGTAGGGTAAAAATCCACAGGGTAAAAATCCAAAGGGAATCAAACCGGGTTTATAAAAGAGTGCTCAATAAAAAATATAGAGCTGTATTGTGAATGCTTTTATTCAAACATGTACAAGGTCTGCTACACTGGCATGTCGATGTTATCGATCTACAGCTCTCAAGAGCTGAGGTCTCATCAGGCAGAAAATTATATTTTGATCCAACCTGGTTGCTGAATTCCAGCAACCAGGTTGGATCAAAATATAATTTTCTGCCTGATGAGACCTCAGCTCTTGAGAGCTGTAGATCGATAACATCGACATGCCAGTGTAGCAGACCTTGTACATGTTTGAATAAAAGCATTCACTATATATATATATATATATATATATACACATAAATAAGTAGATTCGATATATATATATATATATATATATAAGTAGATTCGATATATATATAATGTATGTATGTATGTATGTATGTGAGCGTGTGAATATATAGTAATCTGTAGTAGCACTGCAGCTCTAAAACAAGAATAGGTTCCAGGTTCCATTGTTAAGACTAATTTTTCTTTACCAAAATATATATATATATATATATATAAGTAGATTTCGATATATATATAATGTGTGTGTGTATGTATGTATGTATGTATGTATGTGTGTGAGCGTGTGAATATATAGTAATAAGTAGTAGCACTGCAGCTCTAAAACAAGAATAGGTTTTCAAGGTTCCATTGTTAAGACTATACATTTTAAAGGGGCATTCATATATTCATATATATATATATAGATATATATATAACAAGAATAGGTTCAAGGTTCCAAAAATTGTCCGTGACGCAATCGATAAACTGATCGATAATAATCGGTTCTAAGACACAGTCTTCTGGGGGTAAAGGTTCAATCTTCCGTACAAGCGTCACTAGGAATATAATATAAATTACTTAAGACTTCTACCCGGTCATGGTTGACGGAACGAGAACAATCTACCCCGTCCTGTACGAAATTCCGTACATATTTCCGAGTTCGACCAGACGCACTCGAAGAAGATCGGAGGTTACATCGACCGAAACGTTGTGAGAATAACACTCAAGATGAGAACAGTAGTCAGGATGATATCAGTTTCTTTTCTGTCTTTTTTGGTTCTTTGGCCTATTTCTTCTTCTTCTTCTTCTTCTTCTTCGACGTCTGCCTTATTTTGATACCATTTTCTAGTTCAACCTTTACTTATTTTTATTAATAGGCATGCCAACCTATGTTATACTACGTTAGGGCTCATCTATTTCCTGTGGCTGAACAAAAGAAGATGAAAACCGATATGAATAATTCATTTCATCCTTTTGACATTTCTTCGTTAAGATCAAACTTTTTTGTTTCTCTGCGGCGACTTATCTCTCTCATCGCGCCGTCATTAATGCGTCATCATTAGACGGCGTTGATTTATTGGCTGAGGACAATTCAGCATCATATCATCAGTGTCCTTTCTCTTTCGTCTTCATCTTCTTCTTCTTCTTTTTCTTCGTCGTCGTCGTCCTTATCTCATTCTTCTTCTTCTTTACCTGCTTCATCTTCTTCGTCTCCTTCTCTCCATCTTTTTGTCTTCCTTATTTTCTTCATCTCATTTTTCTTTTCTTTTTAAATCATCATCATCATCATCGTGGTCATCGTCATCATCATCATCGTAGTCATCGTCATCATCAACATCATCATCATCGTCGTCGTCGCCGTCATCGTCATCATCGTCAGCAGCATCATCATGATCATCAACAGCATCAGCATCATCATCATCATCGTCATCGTCATCGTCGTCGTCATCGTCGTCGTCATCGTCGTCGTCATGATGATGATGATCATCATCGTCATCGTCATCATCATCAGCAACAGCATCATCATCATCGTCGTCGTAACAATCATCATCATAATCGTCGTCGTCATCGTCGCCATCATCATAATCATCATCATCATCATCATCGTCATCATCATCATCATCAAACCTTTATCCCATCATCAAACTTTTATCCCATCATCATCATCATCATCATCATCATCATCATCATCATCATCATCATCATCATCATCTCATTCTAATTCTTCTCTATTTCTATATTTTTTTAAATGCCGCTCTCGCTTAACACATTCGATACAAATAAACTTCAGTCTATGCCTGACTTGTCCACCAAATTTTAGCTTTGACTGTCCAACAGTCTTTGTTTCATCAGCATTAAATGATATGCGGGGACACTTTTGGTGATCGTCTCATCAGTAGGATATGTGATCGTGAATTAACTTCAGAGTCACCGGACCTTAAATCCCGGATGTTTATATGTGGTGTCATTTCACAGATAATGTGTCTATCCAAACAATCGCAGATAATATCTCACCCGAACAGGCCTACCACAGCTAAAACCAGTCGTGTCCGGGTTTGCTTGCAATCAAGAGGTGCACATTTGGAGAATATTACTAAATGTCAATAAAACAAAATCTGTTGGGCATTCCTGACTGAAAATTGGTGGACAAGTCAGACCTGTACAAGTCAGACCTGTACCAATTATGATTGGATTGCAGAAAGGATTGCCAATTTGTGCGTTTATAGGCCCAAAGTGACGCTATTTTATTGGGCCTTATCTCGGTAAGCTATTGGTATATTTTCAAACAAGTAGACAATGGCGGTTCACCTCTTAACCAGATCGCATTTAAATTAACGAATGTGTGTCCAATGGGATTTAGCTAGGAATTGTTTCCATCTCGACTATCCTCACAGGTAAAAGAGATTATCGAAGCGCCCCTATCTAGCAGGACCTTACATCACGCGAAACTACAATTCTGGCGGCACTCAACACTAAAAAAACAATATTATTCAATAATACACAGGAATTTGCATAATGTTGGTCCTTGCAGCGCAGTGGATATAGTACTAAGTTAAATTCAGTTCCAAGTGATAGTCATCTGAAGGTTGAAGGTTCAATCCTCGGTGCGGGCGATACGAAGAATTGCGAATTACTGAAGACTTCTCCCAGTCATGGCTGATGGAACGAGGACATGCTACATTCGTGGATTAAATAAAGGGTTCCGTTCGAAATTCCGTTCAGATTCCCGAGTTCGACAGAAACATTCCCGAGTTCGAAGAAATACACCTGAAGAAAGCCGGAGGTTACAGCGGTCGAAAAAACGTTGTGATGATAACACTCAAGATGAGAAATGTAGTCCGAATAACCAAAATTATACAAATTATCAATCCTCATCTGAAAAATTCAGAAATATAGCTCGGTTCGCCGAAGTATATCCGTATATCATCGAACGACGTTAAAACTAAGACTGTTGGACATTTATGACTGTAACTTGGTGGGCAAGCCAGGCATAGACTGAAGTTTATTTGTACCAAACATAGTTGTGAAAAGATTATAAACTTTATTATTTATTCACTGTGTTACAGTGCCCCCCAACTGTAACACCCTGCATATTCTCGACAAAAATATAAAAAATAAACTGTAACAAAAGCTTCCTTTTCATTGGCTACAATACTTAGATGTAGGGGAGGGCGCCACATATTTGCCTCCACTTACCCTTGATCTTCGCCTTATAATGCTGAGTGTTTAGCAAAGAGTCATAAAGTATAATTTTTTGAGTATTTGGTATGACCCGACCGAGGATTGAACCTCAGCCCCCCATCCCATTCGTAAACATCTTAACTATTAGGCAAAATAGGGTGCAGTAATACCTTTGAGAAACCAAACTATCGATATACGTATTGTAACTTGTGTTCAATCGATTGTATACAATGGATCCTATTCCTGGATTTAGCCGTAAATGGGTGAGCGTTTTGGGGAAGAAACGGTGCTGTATGTTAGAAATTTCTTTTCGGAATTCTTACCGTCGCGATCAAATTAATCAAGACGGGGAAATTCAGGGCGGACCCCTGTTTTAGCGGGAAAATAAGGAGAAGAATAAGAAGAAAAACAACAACAATAGCAATAATAATAATAATAATAATAATAATAATAATAATAAGAAGAAGAAGAAGAAGAAGAAGAAGAAGAAGAAGAACAGTAACAACAACAATAACAACAACAAGAGGGTGAAGAAGAAGAAGAAGAAGAAGAAGAGCAACAACAACAACAACAATAAGAAGAAGAAGAAGAAGAAGAAGAAGAAGAAGAAGAAGAAGAAGAAAAAGAAGAGCAACAACAACAATAACAATAAGAGGGAGAAGAAGAAGAAGAAGAAGAAGAAGAAAACAGCAACAACAACAACAATAATAATAATAAGAAGAAGAACAACAACAACAACAACAAGAAAAAGAAGAAAACAGCAACAACAACAACAATAATAATAATAAGAAGAACAACAAGAAGAAGAAGAAGAAGAAGAAGAAGAAGAAGAACAACAACAACAACAACAACAACAACAACAAGGAATGAAACGCTTACGGCGGGTATTGCGTCTCTGCATTATGCGACCCCAAAAGAGTTGATATGGCGTAAAATAAAGAACGCAGACGTTAAATCAGCAAGCAGAACCATCTTGATCTGACCCCAACGTTTGCGAACAATCACGACAAGCCTGGCTGCCGACAACGCTTTCGGTTTTATTAATTTATTTATTTTTTGTTGCCTTTTAAACTTTTGCTTGTGCGTCCGTTTTCCGTTTTGTTTGCTTCCAGATCTCTTCGTCTTCCGTAGCCCCCAGTGCGCATGGCGGAGATCTTGGCCCAAAGGTAATCAATCAACGAAATAACGAAGCAGAGGTTTTCCAATCAACAGAACAAACATATCGAGCCACGACCGTAGAAGCGTCGCTGGAAGCCAACGAGAGAGAGAGAGAGAGAGAGAGAGAGAGAGAGAGAGCGGGGGGGGGGGGGGAGAAAGAGAGAGTAGGAGAGAAAAAGAGAAATAATGAGAATGAGTGAGAGGGAGAGAGAGAGGGGGAGAGAGAAGGAGAGAGGAGGAGAGAAAGAGAGAAAGAATGAGAATGAGTGAGAGAGGGTTAGAATGAGAGAGAATGAGAGAGAATGAGAGAGAGAGAGAGAGAGAGAAAGTATGATAATGAGATAGAGAGAGAGTGAGAATGAGAGAGAATGGGAGAGAGATGGAAGAAAAGGGGGAGAGGGGTAGAGAGATAGAAAGAGATAGAAAGAGAGAGAATGAGAATGAGAGAGAGAGAGAGAATGAGGGAGAATCAGAGAGAGAGGGAAAAAGAAGGGGTAGAGAGAGAGAAAAATAGATTGAAAGAGAGAGAATGAGAGAGGGAGATATAGAGAATGAGAATGAGAGAGAGAGGGTGAGAATGAGAGAGAATGAGGGAGAATGGGATAGAGAGAGGGAAGAAGAGAACAGGAGAGAAAGAGAGAAAGAGAGAAAGTATGAGAATGAGATAGAGAGAGAGTGAGAATGAGAGAGAATGAGAGAGAGATGGAAGAAGAGGGGAAGAGGGGAAGAGAGATAGAAAGAGATAGAAAGAGAGAGAATGAGAGAGGGATAGAATGAGAATGAGAGAGAATGAGAGAGAATGAGAGAGAAAGGGAAGAAGACGGGGAGAAGGGGTAGAGAGAGAAATAGATAGAAAGAGAGATAAAATTAGAAGGGGGAGGGAGAGAGAGAGGGAGATTGAGATTACCTGGAAAAAGAAAAGGGAAAAAAGAGAAAGAAAAAAAGAAAAACCAATAAAGATAATCTTACTTAAAAGACGATAACGGAAGGGGGGGGACATCTTTTTATCGCTTGAAACCGTGATTTCAATATGTTGTTATAATTCTTCCTTTCTACTTTTCTTCTTTGTAATATTTTCTTTTTTTAACTTTTTCTTCCTTTCCTTTTTGTCTTTGATTTTTTTATTTCTTTTTTGTCTAATTTCTTTCCTTTTTTTCCTTCATGTTTTCTTTCTTTCGTTTTTGTCTTTGATTTTTTTTTTTTTTTAATTTTGTCTAATTTCTTTCTTTTTTTCCTTCATGTTTTCTTTCTTTCGTTCTTATCCTTGATTTTTTTTTTTAAATTTGTATAATTTCTTTCCTTTTTCCTTCATGTTTTTTTCTTTCTTTTTTAGTCTTTGATTTTTTTCTTCTTTTCTAATTTCTTTCCTTTCCGTTTTATGTTGTCTTTCTTTTTCCAATTTAGTTATTTATTTATTGAATTTCTTTCTTTTCCTCCATTTTCTTTTTGTTATTGACCTACAATTTCTTTCCTTGTTTTCTCAATTTTTTCTACATTTTTTTCTTTCACTGACTTCCTCTAATTTCATTAATTCTTTCTTTATTTTTTATTTGTTTTCTTTTTAACTTTCATTTCGTTCTGTCACTATCTTTCTACAATTTATTCATTCTCGTCCAATTTCTATTTTCTTTTAATTTCGTTCTTGATTTCTTTTTTCTTCATTTTTTTCTCTTTTTTTCTCAAATTTCTTGCTTTTTCAATAATTTCATTTTACTCTTTCATCAATTTTCTTTTTTTCCTCTAATTTTTTCTTGTATATTTTTCCTACAATTTCTTACATTTTCAATATTTTCCTCCCGCTATTTTTTCCCTTTTCTTCCAATTTCTTTCATTTTTCTTCCAATTTCTTTCCTTTTTCTTCCATTTTCTTTACTTTTTCTTTCAATTTCTTTCATTTTTCTTCCATTTTCTTTACTTTTTCTTCCAATTTCTTTCATTTTTCTTCCATTTTTTTCTTTTTTCTTCCAATTTCTTTCATTTTTCTTCCATTTTTTCTTTTTTCTTCCAATTTCTTTCATTTTTCTTCCATTTTCTTTCCTTTTTCTTCCAATTTCTTTTATTTTTAATTTTTCCAATTTATTATTGTTTACTTAATCTATTACTGTCTTTCTCATTCAATTCCTTTTTCCGCTTCAATGTTTTTCTTTTTTTCTCATTTATCGATTTCTTTCTTTTTTCTTTTAATTAATTTCTGTTTTACTTTGTAAAATCTATCTCTTTCTTTTCCTCAAATTTCTTTCTTTTTCATCATTTTTTTAATCATTTTTTTCTTTTTTCATTTTCGATTTCTTCCTCTGATTATTTTCTTTCTTTTTCCTTCAATTCATTTATTTCCGTTATCTTTTCTTTCTTTCTTTCTTTCTTTCTTTCATGGACTTTCTTTTTTAAAAAAGAAAGAAACATTAGACATTGAAGATGTCTAATGTTTCTTTCTTTTTTATTTTCTCATTTGGCAAATTTTTCTCTTTTTCTTAGTTTTTCCATTTTTCTATTGTTCACCAATATATTTCTATTTTCTTCTTTTCCCCCATTTCCCCCTTTGTCATATTTTTCTTGCTTTTCTCTTTCTATTTGCTCTTTCCTACTCCTTCTAAGTTCTTTCTCTCTTTCTCTCTTTCTCCTCACCCCTTTTTGGCTGCATTTCTATTTCTTTTACCTCTCCAATCCCTTCCTTCATCTCTCTCTCTCTCTCTCTCTCTCTCTCTCTCTCCTTCTCTTCCCTTCTCTCTTTCTTCTTCTCTCTCCATCTCTCTCTCTTTCTCTCTCTTTCTCTCTCCTTCTCTCTCTCTCTCCTTCTCTCTCTCTTTCTCTCTCTCTCTTTCTCTCTCTCTCCTTCTCTCCCCTTCTCTCTCTTCTTCCCTCTCCCTCTCTCTCCTTCTCTCTCTTTCTCTCTCTCTCTATCTCTTCCCTTCTCTCTCCTTATCTTTCTCTCTCTCTCCATCTCTCCCTTCTCTCTCTCCTTCTCTCTCCTTCTCTCTCTCTCCTTCTCTCTCTTTCTTTCTCTCTCTCTCCTTCTCTCCCCTTCTCTATCTTTTTCTCTCTCCCTCTCTCTCTCCTTCTCTCTCCTTCTCTCTCTCCTTCTCTCTCCTTCTCTCTCTCCTTATCTCTCCATCTCTCTCTCCCTCTCTCTCCTTCTCTCTCCTTCTCTCTCCTTCTCTCTCTCTCCTTCTCTCTCTCTCTTTCTCTCTCTCACTCCTTCTCTCCCCTTCTCTCTCTTTGTCTCTCTCCCCCTCTCTCTCTCGTTCTCTCTCCCTCTCGTCCCACACGTAAAATTGTCTGCTTAGAAAATCAAACCCTAACCCGACGTCGTTTACTTAGCGTGTCTTTGGATCCGATCAGATTACAATTCTGATCCGCCAACGATTGCCAAACTATAAATTTGGTTGAAAACGATTAATTAGGCATTTTCCCCGGGGGTGGGAACGGCATAAGCCATCCTCTCCCCCCCCCCCTCCGCAGACCTCGGGGTCATTGCAAAAGGGGATACGCGATCGATGGCTGATCGGTTTGGTGTCTTAATGTAGACCTTTGGAAGCGATTATCTATAAAACAACGAACAATTTATTTGAACTGCAACATTTTCACCGATTATTTTTTTTCTTTTATTTCGTTTTGTTAAAGCAAACATTATATTCTTTTTTTTTTTTTTGGCTTTCGACAAAGATCACTAACAATAAAAATACCATTTTTTTGGAACAAAAAATCTTTTTTGGGAAGAAAAAAACATTTTTTTGAAGAAAAATACCATTTTTTTAGAAGAAAAATACAACCAGAGTGCTCAACTACCGAGATAAGAGAAAATATATTTATATATTTAAAAATATATTTGCATGTTGCAATACGTCATCACAAATGGTTTCGTGCACTACGGCACTTATCAATGACTCCTAAACCGTGTTTTCGAACTTAAGCTTTTAAAATGGCCTATAGCTTGGAATAGTCTCAGTTCGAAAACAAGGTTGAGGAGTCAGTCATAAATACCGTAAAGCACGATACCATTAGGTATGACGTATCATAACATGTAAATAAATGCCCTATATATATATATATATATATATTTTTGCCCACCCTGTATATATATATATATATATATATATATATATATATATATATATATATATATATATATATATATATTTTGATTTTATTCCATTAGTTGCGACAAAACAAGTTTTGTTTCATTGGTGCAAATAGCGACCAACTCATCGGGCTGGCGATGGAATTCAAATGGCATAAGTTTAAACTTCACTTTAACGGTATCTCCCGTTAAAGTGAAGTTTAAACTTATGCCATTTGAATTCCATCGCCAGCCCGATGAGTTGGTCGCTATTTGCACCAATGAAACAAAACTTGTTTTGTCGCAACTAATGGAATAAAATCAAAAAATATATATTTTGCTCTGAATTTTCATTGAGCACTCTCATAAACCCGGTTTCAACTTCCTTCGGATTCATACCCCCTGGATATTTGTAACAAGTTAATTATATATATATATATAATGGTAATAATCTAGGTGAAAAATATCCACAGGGTGGTAATCCAGAGAATTTTAACCGGGTTTATAAAAAGTGCTCAATATCAAAATATAGCTTTATATATGATAATTTTATTTACACAGACATGTACAAAATCTGCGACACTGGCATGTCGATGTTATCGATCAACAGTTACTATAAACTGAGATCTCATCAGGCAGAGTTAGAATCCGATCTTAACCTCAGATCATATTTGGAGAGAATGAAGTCTTCATTCTCTCCAAATATGATCTGAGGTTAAGATCGGATTCTAACTCTGCCTGATGAGATCTCAGTTTATAGTAACTGTTGATCGATAACATCGACATGCCAGTGTCGCAGATTTTGTACATGTCTGTGTAAATAAAATTATCATATATATATATATATATATATATATATATATATATATATATATATATATATATATTTGTTGGTGATTTTATTATTCCATTATTGCGACAAAATATATGTTGTTTCATCAGCGTCCATAATGAACGCCAACTCTTCAAGCGTCAACGGAATCCAACTGCCTAAAATTTTAAATTTTAAATTTTAGGCAGTTGGATTCCGTTGACGCTTGAAGAGTTGGCGTTCATTACGAACGCTAATGAAACAACATATATTTTGTCGCAATAATGGAATAATAAAATCACCAACAAAAAAATATATATTTTGCTCTGAATTTTCATTGAGCACTCTGATAAACCCGGTTTCAACTTCCTTCGGATTGATACCCCCTGGATATTTGTAACAAGTTAATCATATATATATAATTATTAATGACAATATATGTATTAGCATATACTATCAGTGCCCTTTTACTGTGCAGTCTCTTTAAAAGATTCAGCTGGATGATTGTCAATTAGTGATAACAGAGCAAATATAAGTCAGTTCATATTATATTCCAATAACCATGTTTTTATTTTAATTTTTTTTTTCACATTTTCAAAAAACATAACATTTCTGTGAGAAACATTTTTAACGGTCCGTTTCATTTGTCTTGTACCAACATTTTTGGATTAAAGTGTCTTTTCATTGTTTTTTGTTTGTTTTCACCCAAAAATGAACCACTGTGTAGTGTAAATTTTTTCAAGACACTTTTATCCAACAACTTGTTACTCTTTGTGAATTTTTCTGCTGATTTTGTAATGTTGCAGAGACGATATTGACATAAAAATGTTGTTTGGTACAAGACAAATGAAACGGACCGTTAAAAATATATCTAACAGAAATGTTATGTTTTTAGAAATGTGAAAACATAAAAATAAAAAAATAATAAAATAAAAACATGGTTATTGGAATATAACATGAACCTGACTTTATATATATATATATATATATATATGTATATATATATATATATATATATATATATATATATGTGTGTATGTATATATAAAAATGCCCCTTTAAGATGTATAGTCTTAACAATGGAGCCCTATTATAAATTACAATATTGTTGTCACCCTGCGACAAAGCAAAGTTCCGCTCGCACTGTTGACATCATGACGCTTAAGCCCGCTTATTGGGTCTGTGTATCTTAATTTCAATTACTATCTGTGATGATTTCTCGTGGGCGTGACGGTCTGAGCTTAGGCTTCGGAATTCTAGACTGAATCTACGAACTGCGTTCGGGCCCATGTGATCGCCTGAATAACCATCTCCTGCACTGATGAGGGTGTGAACACGAAACGACGTTGTCTGTAGGTATAAAAACTTTAATATTTAATTAAATAAATAAGTTAATAAATATATATATATATATATATAGTGTTGTAGACCCGTGCTAGGGGTCACAAAGATAACAACCACAAATTGTGACAGGTTAAAATATACAATGTATTTATTCATAGCAATACAGTAACGCCACTAAATGTGGTAGGAGATGACCGGATTCCTATCATGCGGTAAAACATGAATAGGAATGTCCTTTATTTAACACCTACCCACTATAGGAGTATGTGACACAAGGTCGGAAAGTGGGATTTGAAAATCCAGCGCCCGAGAAGGTGAGCGTTTTAGCCATTAAAAATTGCCTGGACAGCCCCGTCGGCATTCCCCGGTAGGGGCACCTCAGGCAGTAAGCTATAAACTTACTCCTCCCCAAAGAGGAGAGGCAAAGCCTGGGAGGGTTGACCTCCTAGAACTGCACAGGACAGACCCATAGACCGGCGGAATCATGCCCCGAAGGCCAAGACAACACCGGTCTATAGGGTGTAGTATCCATCGGAACAGATACCACACGTGGTACGAGGACTCTCACATGAATAGGAATGTCCTCAATATTTAACACCTACCCACTATAGGAGTATGTGACACAAGGTCGGAAAGTGGGATTTGAAAAGCCAGCGCCCGAGAACGTGAGCGCTTTAGCCATTAAAAATTGCCTGGACAGCCCCGTCGGCATTCCCCGGTAAGGGCGCCTCAGGCAGTAAGCTATCAACTTACTCCTCCCCAAAGAGGAGAGGCAAAGCCTGGGAGGGTGGACCTCCTAGAACTGCACAGGACAGACCCATAGACCGGCGGAATCATGCCCCGAAGGCCAAGACAACACCGGTCTATAGGGTGTAGTATCCATCGGAACAGATACCACACGTGGTACGAGGACTCTCACATGAATAGGAATGTCCTCAATATTTAACACCTACCCACTATAGGAGTATGTGACACAAGGTCGGAAAGTGGGATTTGAAAAGCCAGCGCCCGAGAACGTGAGCGCTTTAGCCATTAAAAATTGCCTGGACAGCCCCGTCGGCATTCCCCGGTAGGGGCGCCTCAGGCAGTAAGCTATAAACTTACTCCTCCTCAAAGAGGAGAGGCAAAGCCTGGGAGGGTGGACCTCCTAGAACTGCACAGGACAGACCCATAGACCGGCAGAATCATGCCCCGAAGGCCAAGACAACACCGGTCTATAGGGTGTAGTATCCATCGGAACAGATACCACACGTGGACACTCACATAATAGGAATGTCCTCGATATTTAACACCTACCCACTATAGGAGTATGTGACACAAGGTCGGAAAGTGGGATTTGAAAAGCCAGCGCCCGAGAACGTGAGCGCTTTAGCCATTAAAAATTGCCTGGACAGCCCCGTCGGCATTCCCCGGTAGGGGCGCCTCAGGCAGTAAGCTATCAACTTACTCCTCCCCAAAGAGGAGAGGCAAAGCCTGGGAGGGTGGACCTCCTAGAACTGCACAGGACAGACCCATAGACCGGCGGAATCATGCCCCGAAGGCCAAGACAACACCGGTCTATAGGGTGCAGTATCCATCGGAACAGATACCACACATGGACACTCACATAATAGGAATGTCCTCGATATTTAACACCTACCCACTATAGGAGTATGTGACACAAGGTCGGAAAGTGGGATTTGAAAAGCCAGCGCCCGAGAACGTGAGCGCTTTAGCCATTAAAAATTGCCTGGACAGCCCCGTCGGCATTCCCCGGTATGGGCGCCTCAGGCAGTAAGCTATCA
>OY744546.1:54566892-54571892 GCA_963556195.1 Sepiola atlantica | reverse complement strand
TCATAATCAAACGGCCACTAGACATTATCACGTCAAGAAACGAAAATTTAAGTTCTATTTATGCAAAGGAGGCACATATAGAAAGGCTGTCTAGAGTGTTCGACGAACGTTGTCGGAACATGCCATATAGCTAGGCAGAGTTAGAATCCGATCTTAACCTTAGATCATATTTGGAAATATATATATATATATATATATATATATATATATATATATATATATATATATATGGGAAGAGAAGGATGAAGGTAATCCGACGTGATGGGAAAATGAAAAAGGAAAACCAAAAAATGGATGTTTTTTATGTGTACATCAACGTTTCGTCTTTATTTATAAGACTTCATCAGGATGATGATATAGAGAAAAAATGTCATGCAAGTACAGATACATGTAGGGTAGACATATTGGGAGGAAAAATAAAATGAAATAATGGCCACTACTGGGTGGACGCCCGTACTTGTTGGAGAATTATATATATATATATAATTAGTAGTAGTAGCAGTAGTAGTATTTAATGTATCCACATTTTTATGGAAATCGCTCCAGACAAGGCATGAAGCCACTTGATGTAATGAGCTAAAAAAATACTACTTCAAGGTCAAAAACTAGCCAACGATAAGTGTTAGATGGATAGATTCTGACCCAGAAAACAGACGTTGTTCCCCCTTTGTCAGAAACATCGCTCATGGAATGTGAGGACTAAAAGACAAAATAAGGGAAGCGAGAGTTACGAGGCCGCCGAAAGTAACCCTAACCCTAACCTCTCCTATAAAATATGTATAATATATGTATCGATTTTCAGTATTTACCTCACAGTGCTCAATACGTGAGCAGAGCTAGGTAGTCAGTTATAAATATATATTTATGTCAATTAAGCTTCATTGCCATAAATATATTTTCATAACTTACTATATATATATATATATATTTGTAATATAGCAGGAAAAATTCTAGCAGAGTGCTCGATTAATTGAGAATTAAAGTTAAAAATTAAAAATTAAGAGCGTAATATTTATTTATGTTGGTACAGAAAAATTAGTACAACATTCGTACCGTCGGTTTCAAGCACAGAAGGACTTAGCCATCCGGCTCTCTTTAGCTTCTGTTGGGAGATGACAACAGAAGCTGAAGAGAGCCGGATGGCTAAGTCCTTCTGTGCTTGAAACCGACGGTACGAATGTTGTACTAATTTTTCTGTACCAATATATATATATATATATATATATATATATATATATATATATATATATATATATATATATATATATACAGGGTGGGCCAAAATAAGGGTCCTATCTTTAAATTTGAATAACTTGAATTTGAATAACTTCCACAAAATAAAAGTTAAACTCACCAAACTTTATGTGTGTGTAGACTGACCCTTCCGAGATTTTTTGAAATAAACAAAACAAATTTTAGCCGAAAAACACTTCTTAAAACTTACAAAAACTAAAGTATTGTTTTTTACACTGTTTTGAGTTTTTTAAGCAAAAATAATGTTTTCTAAATGAGGGTACGTTCCTTAGGACTAATACGGCTCATGCTTGCTTCGGAAGGGGTCCTTTACTTATTCTAAAAAATAAAAATTAAAAAATCAATAAATAAAAAAGTTATGAATTTTTAAAAATAGGACCCTTATTTTTGCCCACCCTGTATATATATATATATATATATATATATATATATATATATATATATATGCGGGAGGGGGGTGTACATATTGTTTTTGTTAACTAGAAAGTCATCTTTCTTGTTCGTGTCGTCGGCTCCGTTCAGCTATTTGTTTCCGTCGTCTCGCTTGGAAGCAGGAACCATTTGTCATGGGATCTGGGGAAAACGGAAGCAGTTTCATTTTCTGCTATTGTCGTCCCTCCAGAAAACACAGTTTAAACATTAAAGAGTCGATAAGAAAAATAAAAGAACTCATTAACGAAGAAAGAAAAACGGAAAATCGAACGTCTTCCATGTCCCCCCCCCCCCGTTAACAGTCCGGCAAAGAGAACATAAATAACCGACAATAGACAACATAAATCTTTCCGTCCGTACACTTCAGTTGCGTTGCTTCATTATGGCAAGCCATCGATTATACGATGACAGTGATTGTTTATGTTGGAGAATATGTACTTAAAGCATGTGTATCGAATGAAAAGTATCGAATATGTGAGCTCGGAGCTACCTGTTCAAGTTAAGTCAGATATATTGTCTCAGTTTCATTATGTAATGTTTACAACCTTTACGTCAGGGGCGGGCAACCTCCGGCCCGCGGGCCACATCCGGCCCGCGGGCCACATCCGGCCCGCGAAGGCTTAGCGTCCGGCCCGCCACCATGCTATGCTTTATTATTGCAATCCGGCCCGCGGACCTCCCAGTAAAACTCATATCGTTTTGTGACATAGACATAGACGTAAAAGTAGGTTTCGATTAAGATTTACAGTGGGATGAAAAAGTATAAATATCAGCGAGCGATGATGCATGTATATTTCATTTTTCTTTAACTATTAATTTCAAATCTTTGGCCTGAGATAAAAATAAAAAAGAGAAAGAGAGAGGCAAAGAGGGAACGAGAGACGAGCATGAAACATAGAACTTATATTAGGTGTGTAAAAACGAATACTGGATCAACTTGCTACTTCCCCCGTCATTATTTTTTATGATTCCAAAATGGCTCTTCATCGGCGTCTTTTATAACATCACATACAGAAGTCTCTTGAGAAAGAAATATCAGATTTGTAGAGTGTTCAATGCAATTTTTGTACAATTTATTCATGTAAACAAAATATAGTAATTCTGAGATTTCCTTTTCCACTCCAGCCCGCGTTCTTCTTCCAAAAGTCTCATCTGGCCATCACTCTGAAAAGGTTGCCCGCCCCTGCTTTACGTGGTCCTTCTTTTGAGTACTCAATTTAAAAATTAAATCGGAGAGAACTTTAATTTAACGTATTCGCCTCCACTCCCCCTTTGTAGGGCCACATGCCAAAGTCTGTAAAGTTTCTCAAATAGTTTATGCGTGACGTTGCTCTTTATGTTTATGCGTCACAGAGATAATATCTTCGTTGAGCATGCCATGTTACACAAGACTGGTTGACAGTAGAAATGGTCTGCTGGTTAGTAATAACAGAAGTTTACTCGAACTCCTAATTCTTACAATCAGACTAGCACCAGTTCCTCCCTGTGCTCTAATTGTATCACAAAGGTAACAAATATTCTTGACAACATCAATAGTTTTACCATCCAGATATACAGGGTGGGCAAAAATAAGGGTCCTATTTTTAAAAATTCATAACTATTTTATTTATTGATTTTTTTTATTTTTTTTTAGAATAAGTAAAGGACCCCTTCCGAAGCAAGCATGAGCCGTATTAGCCCTAAGGAACGTACCCTCATTTAGAAAACATTATTTTTGCTTAAAAAACTCAAAACAGTGTAAAAAACAATACTTTAGTTTTTGTAAGTTTTAAGAAGTGTTTTTCGGCTAAAATTTGTTTTGTTTATTTCAAAAAATCTCGGAAGGGTCAGTCTACACACACATAAAGTTTGGTGAGTTTAACTTTTATTTTGTGGAAGTTATTCAAATTCAAGTTATTCAAATTTAAAGATAGGACCCTTATTTTGGCCCACCCTGTACTTTCTCCACATCTCAGTTTGCATTCGTCTTCATTGGCTTACACTTCTTGCACACAAACTGGTTATCTCTCAACTTTGTAGAAAAAAGTCTGGTACTTATTCGTCTTTTATCATAATCCGTTTTTCACAACTATTTACTGACCATTTTTTTTTTGTTCTTTTTCTGTGTACACTTACCTATCAGGCGGCTAGTGAATTCCGAGGTTTTTTGGGGAAAAAAATTTCAAATGTTTTACATTTTAGGAGGGGGATCAGTTTCCAATGTAAATTCAACGTAGACTGACCCCCCTCTTTTTAACCATCTCAATTTTTAAAAAAATCTTTTTCTGTGTACAATTACCTATCATGTCGATAGAGAATTCCGGGTTTTTTGAAAAAAAAATCAAAAAATTTAGATTTTAAGACGGGGATCAGTTTTCAATGTAAATTCAACGTAGACTGATCCCCCTCTTTTTGACCATCTCAAATTTTAAAAGTTCTTCTGCTTACAATTACCTATCATAGGTAAGTGTACACCGAAAAAAGAACAAAAAAGACATAAATTATGCTCGACAAAATCCCGAAGTTGTCACGGAAAACATAAAAAAATGGCAACAAACTCGTTTTCGGCTGATCGTGAATTAAAGTTGCGTGAGATAACAGAGGAGTTGAAAATATCGAGAAGGCAGTGTACTAACCATTTCGCAAAGTGGGTGCCGCGTTTGCTCACAGTCGATCAAAACTAACAATGCGTTGACGATTAAACGACTGACGAGGGAGAGCACTACCCAGACATCCACTGGAAGAGTGCGGAGAGTATTTGGACCTTGGGGAGGCTCATTGCCACCAAAATCTTAGTGAAAATCAACGGCTGTGGCCAGCGAGAAATCAATGGTAAGCGGCTGTTGCGATTTACGCAAATTCATTTGCAAAGGTTATCGAAAGAGGTGGAGAGTACTGGAAATCTGGGGAGACTTGTTGTCACCCAGACTTCAGGGAACATACCCGGTTATTATCAGTGAGTAATATCTGATGATGACCTGTGTAAGAACTCCTAGTGAGTACGCTAATAATAATAATAATAATAATAATAATAATAATAATAATAATAATAATAATAATAATAATAATAATAAATAAATAAATAATTAAATAATTAAATAAATTAAAATTAAAATTAAAAAATAAATTAAAAATTTTTTTTTAAATAAAAAAATGGTACCAGCCTAGGCTGACACCACATACAATATTTGCATAGGGTCAAGGAGGATGAGAAGACCGAGGAGGGAAAGCACAAACCAGACCTCCACTGGAAGTGCAGGGACTGCTGGGACCTTATGGAGGCTTATTGCCACCCAAATCCCAGAGAAGACCAATGGTCCTTACCAGCGATAAAT
>OY744546.1:54516892-54559392 GCA_963556195.1 Sepiola atlantica | reverse complement strand
TGATGATGATAAGAAGAAGAAGAAGAAGAAGAAGAAGAAGAAGAAGAAGAAGAAGAAGAAGAAGAAATTCTAAAAAAAAATAAATAAATAATAAATAAATATCGTAAGCCTGAAACCGGCCCATTGTGTAAGCGTTTCCGCGTCTTCTCCGCCTTCCACAATGCCCTCCTTCTTCCACGCTGAAGCGACAGAGAAGGGTCAGTTAATAGTTTAATTAAGTAAATTTTGATCTATTTACCAACTCCATTTAATTAGGTTCAGTGGTAAAGTCGACGCTTTTCAGCTAGATGTTACGGTTTCGATTCCAAGTCTCTCCATTTCTTTAGGAGCGTGACACACGAACACACACGCTATCGTATTAATATATATATATATATATATATATATATATATATATATATATATATATATATATATATATATATATATATATATATGCAGAATCCAGGTAAAACATCCACATGGTAGAAATCTAAAAAATTTCAACCGGGTTTATAAAAAGTACTCAATATCAAATAGAGCTTATATATATGATTATTTTTATTTACTCAAACATGTACAAAATCTGCGACACTGGCATGTCGATGTTATCGATACAACAGCTATTATAACTGAGATCTCATCAGGCAGAGTTAGAATCCGATCTTAACCTTAGATCATATTTGGAAAGCATTAATGAAGAAGCATCAGATGTTGAAAACATTGAACGGTTTATGAACGAGGACAAAAAAAATCCAATCTCTTAGGAGCGAAGAATGGAGAAAATTAAAATTAGAAACAGAAAAAGTGAATTAACTTCTCCCATATATTTCAACGGATACTACCACAGACCAAAACAACGTAATTTATGCAGGGGCTAAATTAGTAAGTATGAAACAAAATCCGATCATAAAAATGGACCGACAAAGCCTGGATTGAAAACGAGATTTGAAACTCAGATCAGAAAACTTCGAAAAGAAACTGAAGCCGTAAATCAGATGAAAGAGAACAGAAAACGATGGACAAATCTGGAAATATGACTCACAAAAGAAGAAAGACTAAATAAGAAACATGAAGAACTAAAATAAAAGATAGCAGCAAAAGACAGATATATATATATATATATATATATATATATATATATATATATATATATATATGTATATTATAGATTAATATATTGATATATAGATTTATAGATAGATAGATATATTATGTAGATTAATAATTGTATAGATAGATATATTATATATATATATATATATATATATATATATATATATATTATATAGATTAATAAATAAATAGATAGATAGATAGATAGATAGATAGGTATATTATATATATATATATATATATATATATATATATTGTATAGATAGATAAATAGATAGAGAGAGAGAGATTAGATAGATAGATAGATAGAGAGAGAGAGGGGGAGAGATAGATAGATAGATATATAGATAGATAGATAGATAGATAGATATATTATATATATATATATATATATATATATATATATATATATATTGTATAGATAGATAAATAGATAGATAGAGAGAGAGAGAGATTAGATAGATAGATAGATAGATAGAGAGAGAGAGAGAGAGAGGGGGGGGAGAGATAGATAGATAGATAGATAGATATATTATATATATATATATATATATATATAGAGAGAGAGAGAGAGAGATAGATAGATAGATAGATAGATAGATAGATAGATAGATAGATAGATAGATAGATAGATAGATAGATATAGACTAATTAGAAAAACGTATTAGTGTGTTATGTGTCTGTGTTCCTATTATAGTTCATCTGGTCTTTTATTGTTTTGATTTTTGGGGGTTATTTTGCCGTCGGGATTTTCTTTTCTTTGTTTTTATCATATTTTTCTCCATGGTGTTTCGACATCTAAGCATGTCTTCTAACTTTGGTGTATTCTTCTTCACCCTTTGAAACAATCGAGGTAAAGTTTAACCCTAGAATCGGCAAAAGATTCATCCATTGCTCGTCATATGCGAACGTGTCCACAGCAATAGGCGAACGTGGGTGTGGTATTCCTACTAGCGGCCGGCACACCTTGCGCTGCCCTCTGCAAATTGGAGACGCGGACGGTTGCCATCAGACACGCCCCCCATTGTATCGGCGTACATCGTACGCTCTGTACCTGGGGAAAAGAAACTGACCCCATAGACTTGGTTGCTATTCGTATACACGGCATACAGGTTTGTTTTTTGTTGTTGTTTTTTTGTTGTTTTTTGTTTTTTTTTTGGGGGGGGTTGTTAGTGTTTTTTTTTTTTTGTTTTTTTTTTAGGGGTTTTTTTCAACAGGGAGACCTTTTTAGGTTAAATTTTGACTCCGTTTATTTTCTTGGGGTCATTTTAAAAATCTTTACGGACGCATTAGGAAAGCATTTTAAAAAAGGATTCACACTATACTCATCACTAATTATACAATCCTATCATCTGTGTTATAGGAGTGCACGGAAAGGGGCGGACAAATATGAGTCTAATTGCGCACTGCCCCGTGCAGGTGTTGAGGCGCCTCCCCTGATGTGACGAAGACAGTGACCACTGGCTATTTCATTTATGGAACTAACGGCAGATTTTCTCAGTATTTACTTCAATAGTAAAAAATATATCCCAATGTATTTGTGTTTAGCTGCAAATTACAATTTCCCGTGTTTACGTGACAGCAAGCGGCAATGTTGATGTCGAGTAATACAGCGATGAACGAAAGTAAACGCGTTCCGATAATACATTATTAATCTCATAAAATTAACAAGCCGCGCGTGCGTGGTCCCCCTCTGTATGTGACTCGATGTGACGAGTGTAAAATGCAATAAATTTGGGGAATTTGGGGAATTTTTGGTCACCCTTTGACCCCTGGAGGCGCAAACCAGAATTTTTCTGAGGTCAAAGATGCTCATTTTATATCCAGAACAATTGCCTCGACATTTTGGCCAAGTTTCAGAAAAATTGAATGGATGGATCAAACGTTATGGGGGAAAAGGGTAATTTTTGCCATTTTGGTGGCTTTTGACCCCCTGGGGACGCGAACCAGATTTTTTCCAAGGTCAGCGATACTTATTTTCTATTAGGAACAATTGCCTCCACATTTTGGCCAAGTTTCCGAGAAATTGAATGGATGGATGAAAAGTTATGGGGCCAAAAATGTATTTTTTTGCCATTTCGGGGCCTTTTGGCACCCTGGGAGGGGGGGCTAACCAGATTTTTTTTCAAAAATCGGAGAATGTCACTTTCTAACCTGACCAAAGTTACAACTTCATGCAAAATTTCAGAGAAATTCAATGGATGATTGCGGAGAAAAACCCGGACGCACATGCCTCAAAACATAAGTCCCCCGATTTTATAAATCGGGGGACCAATAAACGTTCTATTTTAGATGTTTTTGTTTTGTTTTTTTTTTACACAAAAAGTTGTTGGTGGTGCCAGGGGTTTAAGGGTCGCCTTACCCACCGAGACTGTGTTGTCACCTGCAGTTTACAGCTGATGAGGACTGATGTCGCTGCTGTGCTTAAAACAGTTACTACGTATTGACCGAAGACAAAAGGCCAAGGAACCATAAAAAAAAAAAAAATTTTATTTATGGCTAGACATTTTTAAATGAACGTAAAAAAATCCCTGATTCGATCTATTCTTGTACTATCTTTTGATAGGTGTGTAGTATCTGTTATGTTATCATAAGAGCATCCTCAACGGAATTACCTCCTCCTTTTTGTGTGTGGGTAATCTTCTCAGGTATTACATTCTTCTTTGAGGGAGTGGGGGTAATGTAGTATCTGTTGTGTTGTCATGAAACCTAAGTATTTTTTTGTTTGAGGGTAGTGTACTATCTATTTTGTTGTTATTATATCATTTTCCCAGGCATTAACGTCTCCCTTTTGGGGTCGAAAGGGGGAGTAGTGTTCGTTCGTCATCCTCTCAATCACTACCTCCTCCTTTGGGATACGTATTTTATATGTTCATGATACCATCCTCCCAGTTTCAGCTGATTTATAAGTATTTGAATTTAGTTCAAAAATAGTATGTTATATAGGGTGGGCAAAAATAAGGGTCCTATTTTTTAAAATTCATAACTTTTTTATTTATTGATTTAAAAAAATTTTTTTTTTTAGAATAAGTAAAGGACCCCTTCCGAAGCAAGCATGAGCCGTATTAGCCCTAAGGAACGTACCCTCATTTAGAAAACATTATTTTTGCTTAAAAAACTCAAAACAGTGTAAAAAACAATACTTTAGTTTTTGTAAGTTTTAAGAAGTGTTTTTCGGCTAAAATTTGTTTTGTTTATTTCAAAAATCTCGGAAGGGTCAGTCTACACACACATAAAGTTTGGTGAGTTTAACTTTTATTTTGTGGAAGTTATTCAAGTTCAAGTTATTCAAATTTAAAGATAGGACCCTTATTTTGGCCCACCCTGTATATCAAATAAAGCTCCTTTTCACCCTACGTTAATGGTCGATAGCTTTGTTAAAAGAAGCTTCATAAAAATATCTGTTTTTTTTTAGTCAGAGAGACTATATATTGGTCCGTGTTGTTAGAAACAAAAAGGTAACATTTTTATGCTTTCTTATAGTTTCATATTTAATCCTGATCAGTATTTGATTTGGTTTTTAATAAATAAAAGAAGAGGGAGGGCTGTTCACTCTTTGTTTCACATGTACGTTTCCTCTGCTCACGTACACTGGGGCCCAGAATTAATCAGAGACATTTCACTTATATGTATCGCTCTACTACGTCCGGATTAATAGCGAAAAAAATCAAAGACGGTAACAACAGCAGGTGTTTCGATTTGTAAACACCTCCTCCATGGTTTTGTAAATACTCAGTACAAAATGATCGCTGCTGTTCGGTTCAGTTTACATTGAGTCAGTTTTGTTTTAAATTTTCAGTAAAAATCGATTGGGAAAATTAGGATTAACTACTTTACTAAAATAGCATTTTTTAAACATTTCTATTCTATTTTAAAAGTTATTGTCAGGGCACATTTCTTTAAAATATACATTGAATTGTTACCACATCTAGGCTGGGCACCAACTACTTCTCCCCCCTCTCTCTCTCTCTCTCTCTCTCTCTCTTTCTCTCTCTATCTTTCTCTCTCTCTGTCTCATTCTTTCTTTCTATCTCTCTTTCTCTCTCTCTCTCTTTCTCTCTCTCTCTTTCTCTCTCTCTTTCTCTCTCTCTTTCTATCTCTCTCTATCTCTCTCTTTCTCTCTATCTCTTTCTCTCTCTTTCTATCTATCTCTCTTTCTCTCTCTTTCTATCTATCTCTCTTTCTCTCTCTTTCTATCTCACTATGTTTCAATCTCTCTTTCTCTCTCTCTCTTTCTCTCTTTCTCTCTCTCTCTCTCTCTCTCTCTATTGGACAGGGTGAAAAAAATAATTTCGAACCTAATAGGTCCCGATCTGTCTGTCAAGTTCCAGCCCCTGTCGAATCGTTGCAGTGTCTGTGCATATTGTACAATTCCTTTCACGAGATGCGTTCCAATGAACTTAATGCATCCTCAAAGTAAATACCTCCTCAAAGTAAATACCCCCAGCTAACCCGACTAGTAACAAAGTCACACCCCTTCACTATAGAGATCCCTAGATGTCGGAAGATTTTTTTACTCTAATAGCTTCTTGCCTCGGAATTCCATCCCTGCTTTCTGTTTTCTTGGCCGTATTAACATGCAGAAATCAAAATTTTATGTAAACAAATATATTGTTGCCCAACTCCCCACCCAGTTTGCTCCCTATGAATCTTGACAAATTCGGGACGAACAAAAGTTTTAATTTTTTTTTAAATAATGAATAAAATATAGATAATAAATAAATAAAAGATTTCCTTGAAATACGTTTAGTTTGTTACGATGTAGCCGAAGTATACAGACAAAATTGAGAAACGTTTTTTCTTATGAAGGGCATCAAAAACGTTTTTATTTAGGTCAAAAAGGAAAAATGTATCCACCTTAATATTACTTCTAACCGGCTGAACTTATATCAGGAACAAAAGAATCAATATAAATTATGTTTATGTGAATAAGATAGTGGGAAAAAGTAAACAAAAATATAGGTTAGCCCGAATCAAACAACGATATATCAGACAGATTGTTATTTGAGACTTAATTTGAAAATCCGACTTACTTATGTATATAGAGATAGATTAGCAAGGCTACCTGACGTTTACCCTTCATTATATGAAAATATGATGACTTAAAGAGTATCGAATTAGTTACATTAGAAAGATCAACGGAGAAATATAAACAATGTCTCCCAGTAATGTGTGAGGTCAGGATAAATTCTATTTTAATTTAATTTATTTATTTATGATGTATTTGAATAAATATTTCTTATCTATTTAAAATATAATCAGGAATATTAAAATTCAGAATAAATCAACCAAAGACCTTTAAGATATTCTATTTTTTCAAAGTGACACACACACACACGCATATATATATATAAAAGTATTCCATAATTTAATGAAAATAAGGTAATAAAAGAAATAATAGTAATAATATTAATAAGAAGAATAAATAATAATAAATAAATAGTAGTAATAATAAGATTAAATAATAATAAATAATTAAATAATAGTAATAATAATAATAAATAATAATAAATAAATAAATAATAGTAATAATCAGAATAAATAATAATAAACAAATAATAGTAATAATAATAAATAATAATAAACAAATAATAGTAATAATTATAATAGATAATAATAAATAAATAATAGTAATAATAATAATAAATAATAATAAATAAATAATAGTAATAATAAGAATACATAATAATAAAGAAATAATAGTAATAATAATAATAAATAATCATAAATAAATAATAGTAATAATAAGATTAAATAATAATGAATAAATAAATAATAGTAATAATAATAATAAATAATAATAAATAAATAAATAATAGTAATAATAAAGAATAAATAATGATAAACAAATAATTGTAATAATAATAATAAATAATAATAAATAAACAAATAATAGTAATAATAATAATAAATAATAATAAATAAATAATTGTAATAATAAGAATACATAATAATAAATAAATAATAGTAATAATAAGAATAAATAATAATAAATAAATAAATAATAGTAATAATAATAATAAATAATAATAATAAACAAATAATAGTAATAATAAGAATAAATAATAATAAATAAATAAATAATAGTAATAATAATAATAAATAATAATAAATAAATAATAGTAATAATAAGAATAAATAATAATAAATAATAGTAATAATAAGAATAAATAACGATAAATAAATAATAGTAATAATAAGAATAAATAATAATAAATAAACAAATAATAGTAATAATCAGAATAAATAATAATAAAGAAATAATAGTAATAATAATAAATAATCATAAATAAATAATAGTAATAATAATAATAAATAATCATAAATAATAGTAATAATAAGAATAAATAATGATAAATAAACAAATAATAGTAATGATAAGAATAAATAATAATAAATAAACAAATAATAGTAATAATAAGAATAAATAATAATAAATAAACAAATAATAGTAATAATAAGAATAAATAATAATAAATAAATAATAGTAATAATAATAATAAATAATAATAAATAAATAATAGTAATAATAAGAATAAATAATAATAAATAATAGTAATAATAAGAATAAATAACGATAAATAAATAATAGTAATAATAAGAATAAATAATAATAAATAAACAAATAATAGTAATAATCAGAATAAATAATAATAAAGAAATAATAGTAATAATAATAAATAATCATAAATAAATAATAGTAATAATAATAATAATAAATAATCATAAATAATAGTAATAATAAGAATAAATAATGATAAATAAACAAATAATAGTAATGATAAGAATAAATAATAATAATAAATAAATCATAAAAAGAAGACGAATAAATAATAATAAATAAATAGTAATAAGAATAAATAATAATAAAGAAATAATAGTAATAATAAGAATAAATAATAATAAATAAATAATAGTAATAATAAAAATAAATAATAATAAATAAATAATAGTAATAATAAGAATTATTAATAATAAATAAACTAATAATAGTAATAATAAGAATAAATAATAATAAATAAATAATAGTAACAATAAGACTTAATAATAATAAATAAATAATAGTAATAATAAGAATAAATAATAATAAATAAACAAATAATAGTAATATTAAGAATAAATAATAATAAAGAAATAATAGTAATAATAAAAATAAATAATAATAAATAATAGAAATAATCAGAATAAATAATAATAAATAAATAAATAATAGTAATAATAAGAATAAATAAGAATAAATAAATGATAGTAATTATAAGAATAAATAACAATAAATAAATGATAGTAATAATAAGAATGAATTATAATAAATAAATAAATAATTAGAAGAAGAATTAATAAAATAAATAAATAAATTATGAAACCAAATACACAAACAGATAGAATCAACTCAACCGCACTCACTCTCTTTTCTTTCCTTCGCCCTTAACGATACCTCTTAAACATTACCTCAAGTCTTCCTATTTAAAAAAAAAACCTACTCCTGAAGACGACTTGGTAAGTCGAAAGCCCTCGACAAAAAATGGCCGATATAAAAACAATCGGTGAATTACTCTACGGACTGCCACCTGAAACCAGAAGGATTGCTCGACAGTTTGCGAACCTCACGAAGACAACTTACAAATGAGAAAGTTCTGTGACGTTCAACAACGCTTGCTTAGATATATATATATATATATATATATATATATATATATATATATATATATACATATTTATATATATATATAAATATATATATATAAAATTTATATACATATATATATATATATATAATTTATATATATATAATATTTATTTATATATATATATAATATTAATTTATATATATATATATAATATTTGTTTATATATATATATATATATATAATATTTATTCATATATATATAATATTTATTTATATATATATATAATATTTATTTATGTATATATATATGATATTTATATATATGTACATATAATATTTATATATATATATATAATATTTATTTATGTATATATATTTAATATTTATCCATAAATTAATATATATATATATATATATATATATATATATATATATATGTGTGTGTGTGTATATAATATTCGTTTATAAATTAATATATATATAATATTTATTTATAAATTAGTATATATATATATAATATTTATTTCTAACTTAATATATACATATATATATATATATATATATATATATATATATATATATATATATATATATATATATATATATATATATATATAATTAACTTGTTACAAATATCCAGGGGGTATGAATCCGAAGGAAGTTGAAACCGGGTTTATGAGAGTGCTCAATGAAAATTCAGAGCAAAATATATATTTTTTGATTTTATTCCATTAGTTGCGACAAAACAAGTTTTGTTTCATTGGTGCAAATAGCGACCAACTCATCGGGCGGGCGAAGGAATTCAAATGGCATAAATTTTAACTTCAACTTTAACGGGAGATTGAAAATTGAAAATACATTGGAGGGGGAGGGGGACAGAGTTGGGGCTTTGTCTATAACGGTGACATGGGACATGAGAGGGGAGGGGGGAGGAGGGAGGACCCCAACAAGTCGTGTTTCAAATTATTACGTGGGAGGTTTTTCACGTGTCTGTGCTGTGATGATCTCAATTTCGGCCGGGGTGGGAGGAAGGGAGATGGAGCGACGGCAAGAGTGAGTTAAATTTAAAATGAGAATAAAATTATGATTATAACCGTCATTCCTATTTTATTTTAATTCTAATAAGTAATTATCATGTGGATAAAAATGTTTGATAATTTTAATTTAGGGTATGAATTGCTACTTTTGCATTTTATTTATTTTATTTTAATGTTTTGTTTATTATTTGTAGTGAATTTTGTTGTGATTATATTTTTTTTTTCTTTAAAATTGTGATTATATTATACCGAGATCAATACTAGTGGAATCATTTTATAAGAGAAGTTTTCTGGTGTTACCAGTTTATCATTAACAAAACCGATTATGACAATGATAACGCCTGCCAATCATACCTACGATAGTCGCAGTGATAACAGCCTTATTAAAAGCCTTAATAAAAATAAAAATAAAAATAAAAATAAAGATAAATATAAATAAAATTAGAATAAAAATAGAAATAACAAGTTTGTAAGAATATTAATGATAATAACAATAATAATAATAATAATAATAATAATAATAATAATAATAATAATAATAGTATTAAAAAATACTAATAATAATAATAATAATAATAATAATAATAATAATAATAATAATAATAATAATAATAATAATAATAATAATAATGATAAATATCACCATCATTACCATCTTGCTACTTGTGAAGTCATTGGGCGAAATAAGTCGACAAGTGATGGTAGGCTTTTTTGTTCTACTACCAATGACTAAGTACCAGTTAATAATTAAGTGTTCAAGGTAGTGATCGAAGGGTTAAGTAATTGAGATTAGATTAGTCCAAGTGATATCAGTGTTAATAGCTGTCCCAGTTATGGGTTTATGTTAGAATTGGTAGTATGGCTGAGAGGCTATTGAGGCTGTGCATTATAGGTAGTACGTAGAGATTTGATGTTATTGGTAGTTTAGAGGGGTGGTTATATATTTATAGATTCATCATGACTTGTTGGGGTGGGATTGGGTGGTAAATTTGGGTGGGTGGGTAGGTGGTTATAGTGTGTTTTGGGGTAGTGTATAGTGGGGGTTTATACTCTGCTCCTAACCAGTTGAGCACTCTCCAACCCGCTGGATTATACCCTGTCAAATGGATAAAATTAACCTCAACACATCCCTAAAGAACATCCCTTCCATAAACAAACGGGATTACCTTACTATTCTGATCATGAAGACAGAAGAACTATTAAGAAGGATGAAATGGAAAGCCTATTTCTTCCTCAAAGGATCCACAAAAAATTCAACGGATTACTACGGATTCAAGAATAAAGGTAACGGCCCCCGGGTCGAACAACTTGATAATTTGGAAGATGACTTATATAACATGATAAAAAATATAACTTTCTATAAGAAAAAAACCCATTTCCAGAAAAAACTGGATAACATGGTTAATGAAATTAATAACTCCAAACTTGTGCTAGTAAAAGCAGACAAAACTCATAACTTTTACAAACTTACTAAAACGAAATACCAGAATTTAATTACACAAAATATCACAAAAAATTATAAAAAATCTGATCTTAACCTAATCGATAAAATCAACTCAGATAGTAAAACTATAACTGATAAACTCAAGATTAGCGATAGAGTAGGTAAACTAAAAACAAAAGAAGCATATATACTATTAAAAGATCACAAAACTAATTTCCACACTAAACCTCAAACCAGGCTTATTAATCCTACCCGACAAGAGATAGGCAAAATCAGTAAAAACATCTTAGAAAAAATAAATAAGCAAATTAAAAACACCTACAACTTAAACCAGTGGATTAATACCGCAGAAACCATAAGCTGGTTCAATAGAATTAGAAATAAAGATAAATGCTCTTTTATACAATTCGATATAGTTAATTACTACCCCTCAATAACCAGAGCACTCTTCGAAAATGTCATAGAATTCGCCACTCTCCTCTCTAATATCTCGGAAGACGAAATAAACATAATCAAAAAATGTCGAACCACAGTACTAATAAATAACAAAGAACAATGGACAAAGAAAGACCATTTCTCTTCATTCGATGTATCTATGGGCTCTCTTGACTCTGCCGAGGTAACAGACTTGGTTGGCCTGTACTTACTATACAACCTAACAAAAGATCTCGAAGTCGATTCAATCGGCCTCTACAGAGATGATGGCCTAATGTACGTTAAAAACACAAACGGACAAAAATGTGAACAAACCAAAAAAATAATATCCAAAGAAATGAAACGAATAGGCCTAAAGGCTGAAATAACATCAAATGTTAAACAGGTCAATTTCCTCGATATTACCTTCAACCTCAATAGAGATACTTATGAGCCCTATGCTAAAGATAATTCCTACTCCCTTTATGTCAACCCACTATCTAACCACCCTAGATCTGTAAGTAAACACATCCCGGAATCAATTAGTAGAAGGATTAGCAACAACTCCTCCAATATAGATATCTTCAATAAACATAAGAACTTTTATAATAAAGCACTAAAGGAGAGTGGATACAAAAATACCAAAATAGAGTATATTCCAACTACACAAAATAACCCTAATAGGAACAAAAATAGAAATAGGAAAATTATCTGGTATACACCTCCATTTAACAACTCAACTAAAACCAAAATAGGGAATAAATTCCTGAACTTAATAAACACTCATTTCCCCAATAACAGCATACTCCATAAAACTTTTAATAAGAATACACTAAAACTCAGCTATTGTTGTGGTGACAACTTAGAAAAAATCATAAAAAAGCACCACATGAAAATACTAAACACCCCAGTAACCTCAAATTCTAAAAGAACATGCAACTGTAATAACAAATCCAACTGCCCCCTAAATCAAAAGTGCCTATCAACCCAAGTGGTCTATGAGGCATCTATCTCCTCAACTGAAAACCCATCCCAGACTAACTATTATATTGGTCTGGCAGGCAACAACTTCAAGGAAAGATTCTACAACCATAAACTCTCCTTCAACAACCCAGACCATCCTGGCCAAACTGGACTCTCACTACACTACCACAAAATAAAAACCAAAAAAGAAACTCCCATAATAAAGTGGAAAATCTTGAAAAAATCCAGCACCTGCAAATCAATAAACTCTCCATGTAGATTATGCTTAAATGAAAAACTGGAAATTATCCGCTTTAAGGACAAAAACAAACTCTTAAATAGAAAACAAGAGACATCAATCAACTGTAAACATAGTAGACTCTACCTCCTTAGCAACCCACATACCCCACCTTAACTCCACACCAACCCCACATAACTTTAAAATAAAATTAAAAGTGTTTTTTTTTTGTTTTTTTTGTTTTTTACAAAAATGAATGATAACATTAAACCCCCACTATACACTACCCCAAAACACACTATAACCCCCTACCCACCCACCCAAATTAACCACCCAATCCCACCCAACAAGTCATGATGAATCTATAAATATATAACCACCCCTCTAAACTACCAATAACATCAAATCTCTACGTACTACCTATAATGCACAGCCTCAATAGCCTCTCAGCCATACTACCAATTCTAACATAAACCCATAACTGGGACAGCTATTAACACTGATATCACTTGGACTAATCTAATCTCAATTACTTAACCCTTCGATCACTACCTTGAACACTTAATTATTAACTGGTACTTAGTCCTTGTCATTGGTAGTAGAACAAAAAAGCCTACCATCACTTGTCGACTTATTTCGCCCAATGACTTCACAAGTAGCAAGATGGTAATGATGGTGATATTTATCATTATTACTATTATTATTATTATTAGTATTATTATTATTATTATTATTATTATTATTATTATTATTATTATTTTTTAATACTATTATTATTATTATTATTATTATTATTATTATTATTATTGTTATTATCATTAATATTCTTACAAACTTGTTATTTCTATTTTTATTCTAATTTTATTTATATTTATCTTTATTTTTATTTTTATTTTTATTTTTATTAAGGCTTTTAATAAGGCTGTTATCACTGCGACTATCGTAGGTATGATTGACAGGCGTTATCATTGTCATAATCGGTTTTGTTAATGATAAAACTGGTAACACCAGAAAACTTCTCTTATAAAATGATTCCACTAGTATTGATCTCGGTATAATATAATCACAATTTTAAAATATATATATATATATATATATATATATATATATATATATATATATATATATAATTACAACAAAATTCACTACAAATAATAAACAAAACATTAAAATAAAATAAATAAAATGCAAAAGTAGCAATTAATACCCTAAATTAAAATTATCAAACATTTTTATCCACATGATAATTACTTATTAGAATTAAAATAAAATAGGAATGACGGTTATAATCATAATTTTATTCTCATTTTAAATTTAACTCACTCTTGCCGTCGCTCCATCTCCCTTCCTCCCACCCCGGCCGAAATTGAGATCATCACAGCACAGACACGTGAAAAACCTCCCACGTAATAATTTGAAACACGACTTGTTGGGGTCTTCCCTCCTCCCTCTTCCCCTCTCATGTCCCATGTCACCGTTATAGACAAAGCCCCAACTCTGTCCCCCTCCCCCTCCAATGTATTTTCAATTTTCAATCTCCCGTTAAAGTTGAAGTTAAAATTTATGCCATTCGAATTCCTTCGCCCGCCCGATGAGTTGGTCGCTATTTGCACCAATGAAACAAAACTTGTTTTGTCGCAACTAATGGAATAAAATCAAAATATATATATATATATATATATATATATATATATATATATATATATATATATATATATATATAATTATAAATAAATATTATTTCAAAAATAAACCGATATACACATGTGTGTCATGCTGAAACCTGCAATCGTCAGTACTGAAGGAGACTATCCATGCCGGCAATACGGTTCGAACCCCGATACGAAAGTCATGTTTGACTCAGTAGCCGAGGCGCGTACCAATTCTTCACCACGAAAGCAACTAAATAGAAAACACGGCGACTACGCAGCAAGTAGTCGAGCACTCAACAGTCTCTCTCTCTCTCTCTCTCTCTCTCTCTCTCTCTATATATATATATATATATATATATATATATATATATATATATATATATATATATATATATATATATATATATTAGTATTTCATGTATCCACATAACATTTTATAAGGAGACATAATTTTTATGTATTAATTTTCAGTATTTACTTCAACAGTGCTCGATACGTAAGTAGAGCTAGGTAGTACGCTATGAAAATATATTTATGGCAATTCAGCTACACAGAGGCTCCCGTGTTTCATCACCTGGGGTGGGATCTTCAGGCTAAAATGCATGGAGTTATTTTTGCCGGGTGTTTTCATATACACGGCTGGCTAGTTAACCAATCAGATTCTTTGTTGTTCTCTCAGCCAATCGTTGGGCTTCCCACGAACAGAGGTGTGGTTAGTGTTACTTCCTTCCTATATCCTGTTCTATTGTCCTTTTTTCTATAGATTGGCCGATATCCTGTTTCCTGTGCTGTGTCAATATAATGTGTGAATTTATTTTATTTTGTTTTAACACGTGGTTCCTTGCATTTCTATTTTAGGTTTTAATTTTTTAATTTTTAAGTTTTTGTTTAGTTTAGTTTTTGTTTATTTATTTATTTATCGTAAGCCTAAGGTAAATTTATTTCTGTGTAGGCAGCTGTTTGCTATCTCACTTCTATAGTTTAATAGATTTCGAGCGTCTTTAAAATTTAGGATTTCAAATTTTTCATTCAGGCATAATCTACAATAAAAACCTAAAATCGAGATATAATTTTTTACGTATCAATTTTCAATATTTACTTTAACAGTGCTTAATACGTGAGTATAGCTAAATAGTAAGTTATGAAAATATATTTATGGCAATTAAGCTACACAGAGGCTTCCGCGTTTCATCCCCGTAGAGAATCGTCAGGTAATCGATTAGCTTAATGTAGCTTAATTGACATAAAAATATTTCATAACTTACTATATATATATATATATATATATATATATATATATATATATATATATATATATAAATTAAAAATTGAGAGCGTAATATTTATTTATTTTGGTACAGAAAAATTAGTACCACATTGGTACCCTCGGTTTCAAGCACAGAAGGACTTAGCCATCCGGCTCTCTTCAGATGACAACAGAAGCTGAAGAGAGCCGGATGACTAAGTCCTTCTGTGCTTGAAACCGACGGTAAGAATGTTTTACTTATTTTTCTGTACCAATATATATATATATATATATATATATATATATATATATATATATATATATATAGTGTGTGTGTCAGGTTGTATATGAAAATAAATCAAGTAAAGTGCTCGATCATATAAGAGAGCTAATATAATTTATTTAGATACTGTATATTACATATTTCAGCAATGTACCGCTGTTTCATCCAAAAGGGCAGATTTAGACATATTTAGTAAATCTCTGTGCCCAGTGGAATCATCGGCAAGCTTAAACGATTGTAGTCACGGCCCGATGGGGAATGGCGTCAACAATGACAGAAAACGTCATTGTTGTCATTGTTGACGCCATTCCCTATCGGGCCGTGACTACAATCGTTTTAGCTTGCCGATGATTCCATTGGGCACAGAGATCTACTAAAGATGTCTAAATCTGCCCTTTTGGATGAAACCCCGGTACATTGCTGAAATATGTATCATACAGTATCTAAATAAATTTTTTATATATATATATATATTTAGTAGTGTATAACTATATTTAGTAGTGTATAGCTATATTTAGTAGTGTATAACTATATTTAGTAGTGTATAACTATATTTAGTAGTGTATAACTATATTTAGTAGTGTATAAATATATTTAGTAGTATATAACAATATTTAGTAGTGTATAACTATATTTAGTAGTGTATAGCTATATTTAGTAGTGTATAACTATATTTAGTAGTGTATAACTATATTTAGTAGTGTATAACTATATTTAGTAGTGTATAAATATATTTAGTAGTGTATAAATATATTTAGTAGTATATAACAATATTTAGTAGTGTATAGCTATATTTAGTAGTGTATAGCTATATTTAGTAGTGTATAACTATATTTAGTAGTGTATAACTATATTTAGTAGTGTATAGCTATATTCAGTAGTGTATAACTATATTTAGTAGTGTATAGCTATATTTAGTAGTGTATAACTATATTGAGTAGTGTATAACTATATTTAGTAGGGTATAACTATATTTAGTAGTGTATAACTATATTTAGTAGTGTATAGCTATATTTAGAAGTGTATAACTATATTTAGTAGTGTATAGCTATATTTAGTAGTGTATAACTATATTTATATATATATAACTATATATATATATATATATATATATATATATATATATATATATATATATATATATATATAACTATATATATATATATATATATATATATATATATATATATATATATATATATATATATATGCGTTTAGAATTAGCTTTTTGACTAATTCCAAAGGAAAAATTCAGAGCAAAATAAATTTATAATTGTTCAGAGAACATTTTATTCCGAACCCATTATTATCATTTAAAGACACCTTAATTCTGATTTTGTTATGCTAATATGAAAGATTCTGCCGTTTTGGGGCTACCATAATTAAGGTCGTAGGACAGATACAGTTGTCTACCGAGCGGTTCGTTGATGAAAAGCGATCATTGACTTTTGCTCTTGAAGGAGATTAAGCCGAAATCCTGTTGGCTACTTTGCTTTGAAACCCGTTTCTCTTCCTCCACCAAACACGGTTCGTCCTTTCCCTACGTCTTCTTCGGATCTCTCGCCCTCGGAATTATCTCACGAGTAAAGGAAATGCCATTGAATTGTCTCACATGAATTAATGCTATTCATGGGTGAGTTCTGAAAGCAAACCTCGCCCATGCTTCGAAGGGTCGACCATTGCTCTCCATCGAGGCCTTCAGGAGTCACACTCATCTTGTAGTTCCCCGTTCATCGTTGTCTTCATGAATATTATCGGCCCCTTTTTTTCATATTCTTCTTCTTCTTCTCCTTCTTCTCCTTCTTCTTCTTCTTCTTCTAGTCATTGTTGCTATTGCAGCGACATTCTTTAAATGTTGCCTTCAGTATTCCATGGACTCAGTGTAACCCCTTCATTTAAGAAACGTGTTTATGTATATATTAAAATGTACAATCAGAACCAGCTCAATAAATGTAATAAATGTTATCTATCCATCTCTCTCCCTCCCCCTCTCTCTCTCTCTCTCTATCCTTCCCTCTCTCTGTCTGTATCTCTCTCTCCCTGTCTCTGTCTCTCCCTCCCTCTCCTTCTCTCTATCTCTTCCTCTCTCTTTCTTTCTTTCTCTATCACTCTTCCTTTCTCTCTCTTTATCTCTCCTCTCCCCCTCTCTCTCCCTCTCTCCCTCTCTCCCTCTCTCCTTTCCTTTCTCTGTCTGTATCTCTCTCTTCCTGTCTCTGTCCATTCCTCCCTCTCCTTCTCTCTATCTTTTCCTCTCTCTTTCTTTCTTTCTCTATCACTCTCTCTTTCTCTCTCTTTATCTCTCCTCTCTCCCCCTCTCTCTCCTCCTCTCTCCTTCTCTCTCTCTCTGTCTGTATCTCTCTCTCCTTGTCTCTGTCTCTCCCTCCCTGTCTCTGTCTCTCATTCCCTCTTTCTTCCTCTATCACACTCTCTTTCACTCTCTTTATCTCTCCTCTCTCTTCCTCTCTCCCTCTCTCTCTCTCTTTCTATCTTTCTCTCTCCCTCTCTCTCCCCTCTTTCTCTCTCTCTCCGTCTCTCTTTATCTCCCTCTCTCTTTCTCTCTCTCTTTCTTTCTCCCTCTTTCTATCTCCTTCTCTCTTTCCCTCTCTTTCCCTGTCTCCCTTTCTCTCTTTCTCTCTCCCTCTCTCTCCTCTCTTTCTCTCTTTCCCTCTCTCCGTCTCTCTTTATCTCCCTCTCTCTTTCTATCTTCTTCTCTTTTTGCCTTTCTTTCTCTCCCTTTCTCTCCCTTTCTCTCTCTCTCTCTCTCTAACTCTCTCTCTTTATCTATCTCTCTGTATATCTACTCTTCCTCTCCATGTTAGTTTGTTTTCTTTTTTATTTCTTTTTGAAACCGAGTTTATCTACGTTCGTTTGTATCTAAATATAGTTATACACTACTAAATATAGTTATACACTACTAAATATAGTTATACACTACTAAATATAGCTATACACTACTAAATATATTTATACACTACTAAATATAGCTATACACTACTAAATATAGCTATACACTACTAAATATAGTTATACACTACTAAATATAGTTATACACTACTAAATATAGCTATACACTACTAAATATAGTTATACACTACTAAATATAGCTATACACTACTAAATATAGTTATACACTACTAAATATAGCTATACACTACTAAATATAGTTATACACTACTAAATATTGCTATACACTACTAAATATAGTTATACACTACTAAATATAGTTATACACTACTAAATATAGTTATACGCTACTAAATATAGTTATACACTACTAAAGATAGCTATACCCTACTAAACATAGCTATACACTACTAAATATAGTTATACACTACTAAATATAGTTATACACTACTAAATATAGTTATACACTACTAAATATAGCTATACACTACTAAATATTGCTATACACTACTAAATATAGCTATACACTACTAAATATAGTTATACACTACTAAATATAGTTATACACTACTAAATATAGTTATACACTACTAAATATAGCTATACACTACTAAATATAGTTATACACTACTAAATATAGCTATACACTACTAAATATAGTTATACACTACTAAATATAGTTATACACTACTAAATATAGTTATACACTACTAAATATTGCTATACACTACTGAATATAGTTATACACTACTAAATATAGTTATATACTACTAAATATAGTTATACACTACTAAATATAGTTATACACTACTAAATATAGTTATACACTACTAAATATAGCTATACACTACTAAATATAGTTATACACTACTAAATATAGCTATACACTACTAAATATAGTTATACACTACTAAATATAGTTATACACTACTAAATATAGTTATACACTACTAAATATAGTTATACGCTACTAAATATAGTTATACACTACTAAAGATAGCTATACCCTACTAAACATAGCTATACACTACTAAATATAGTTATACACTACTAAATATAGTTATACACTACTAAATATAGTTATACACTACTAAATATAGCTATACACTACTAAATATAGTTATACACTACTAAATATAGTTATACACTACTAAATATAGTTATACACTACTAAATATAGCTATACACTACTAAATATAGTTATACACTACTAAATATAGCTATACACTACTAAATATAGTTATACACTACTAAATATAGTTATACACTACTAAATATAGTTATACACTACTAAATATTGCTATACACTACTGAATATAGTTATACACTACTAAATATAGTTATATACTACTAAATATAGTTATACACTACTAAATATAGTTATACACTACTAAATATAGCTATACACTACTAAATATAGTTATACACTACTAAATATAGCTATACACTACTAAATATTGCTATACACTACTGAATATAGTTATACACTACTAAATATAGTTATATACTACTAAATATAGTTATACACTACTAAATATAGTTATACACTACTAAATATAGCTATACACTACTAAATATAGTTATACACTACTAAATATTGCTATACACTACTAAATATAGTTATACACTACTAAATATAGTTATACACTACTAAATATAGTTATACGCTACTAAATATAGTTATACACTACTAAATATAGTTATACACTACAAAATATAGTTATACACTACAAAATATACCTATACACTACTAAATATAGCTATACACTACTAAATATAGCTATACACTACTAAATATAGCTATACACTACTAAATATAGCTATACACTACTAAATATACCTATACACTACTAAATATAGCTATACACTACTAAATATAGTTATACACTACTAAATATAGCTATACACTACTAAATATAGCTATACACTACTAAATATAGCTATACACTACTAAATATACCTATACACTACTAAATATAGCTATACACTACTAAATATAGTTATACACTACTAAACATAGCTATACACTACTAAATATTGCTATACACTACTAAATATAGTTATACACTACTAAATATAGTTATACAGTACTAAATATAGCTATACACTACTAAATATAGCTATACACTACTAAATATAGCTATACACTACTAAATATAGCTATACACTACTAAATATACCTATACACTACTAAATATAGCTATACACTACTAAATATAGTTATACACTACTAAACATAGCTATACACTACTAAATATTGCTATACACTACTAAATATAGTTATACACTACTAAATATAGTTATACACTACTAAATATAGTTATACACTACTAAATATAGTTATACGCTACTAAATATAGTTATACACTACTAAATATAGTTATACACTACAAAATATAGTTATACACTACAAAATATACCTATACACTACTAAATATAGCTATACACTACTAAATATAGCTATACACTACTAAATATACCTATACACTACTAAATATAGCTATACACTACTAAATATACCTATACACTACTAAATATAGCTATACACTACTAAATATAGCTATACACTACTAAATATAGCTATACACTACTAAATATAGTTATACAGTACTAAATATAGTTATACACTACTAAATATAGTTATACACTACTAAATATAGTTATACACTACTAAAAATAGCATACACTACTAAATATAGTTATACACTACTAAATATAGCTATACACTACTAAATATAGTTATACACTACTAAATATAGTTATACACTACTAAATATAGCTATACACTACTAAATATACCTATACCCTACTAAATATAGTTATACACTACTAAATATGGTTATACACTACTAAATATGGTTATACACTACTAAATATACCTATACACTACTAAATATAGTTATACACTACTAAATATAGTTATACACTACTAAATATAGATATACACTTCTAAATATAGTTATACACTACTAAATATAGTTATACACTACTAAATATAGTTATACACTACTAAATATAGATATACACTTCTAAATATAGTTATACACTACTAAATATAGTTATACACTACTAAATATAGTTATACACTACTAAATATAGTTATACACTACTAAATATAGTTATACACTACTAAATATAGTTATACACTACTAAATATAGTTATACACTACTAAATATAGTTATACACTACTAAATATAGTTATACACTACTAAATATATGTATATACACTTCTAAATATAGCTATACCCTACTAAATATAGTTATACACTACTAAATATAGCTATACACTACTAAATATAGCTATACCCTACTAAATATAGTTATACACTACTAAATATAGTTATACACTACTAAATATAGATATACACTTCTAAATATAGTTATACACTACTAAATATAGTTATACACTACTAAATATAGTTATACACTACTAAATATAGATATACACTTCTAAATATAGTTATACACTACTAAATATAGTTATACACTACTAAATATAGTTATACACTACTAAATATAGATATACACTACTAAATATAGATATACACTACTAAATATAGTTATACACTACTAAATATAGTTATACACTACTAAATATAGTTATACACTACTAAATATAGTTATACACTACTAAATATAGTTATACACTACTAAATATAGTTATACACTACTAAATATAGTTATACACTACTAAATATAGTTATACACTACTAAATATATGTATATACACTTCTAAATATAGCTATACCCTACTAAATATAGTTATACACTACTAAATATAGCTATACACTACTAAATATAGTTATACAGTACTAAATATAGTTATACACTACTAAATATAGTTATACACTACTAAATATAGTTATACACTACTAAATATAGTTATACACTACTAAATATAGTTATACACTACTAAATATAGTTATACACTACTAAATATAGCTATACACTACTAAATATAGTTATACACTACTAAATATAGCTATACACTACTAAATATAGTTATACACTACTAAATATAGTTATACACTACTAAATATAGTTATACACTACTAAATATAGCTATACACTACTAAATATAGCTATACACTACTAAATATAGTTATACACTACTAAATATAGCTATACACTGCTAAATATAGTTATACATTACTAAATATAGCTATACACTACTAAATATAGTTATACACTACTAAATATAGCTATACCCTACTAAATATAGTTATACACTACTAAATATAGCTATACACTACTAAATATAGTTATACACTACTAAATATAGCTATACACTACTAAATATAGTTATACACTACTAAATATAGTTATACACTACTAAATATTGTTATACACTACTAAATATAGTTATACACTACTAAATATAGTTATACACTACTAAATATAGCTATACACTACTAAATATAGTTATACACTACTAAATATAGCTATACACTACTAAATATAGTTATACACTACTAAATATAGTTATACACTACTAAATATAGCTATACACTACTAAATATAGTTATACACTACTAAATATAGTTATACACTACTAAATATAGCTATACACTACTACATATAGCTATACACTACTAAATATAGCTATACACTACTAAATATTGCTATACACTACTAAACATAGCTATACACTACTAAATATTGTTATACACTACTAAATATAGTTATACGCTACTAAATATAGCTATACACTACTAAATATAGTTATACACTACTAAATATAGTTATACACTACTAAATATAGTTATACACTACTAAATATAGTTATACACTACTAAATATTGTTATACACTACTAAATATAGTTATACACTACTAAATATAGTTATACACTACTAAATATAGTTATACACTACTAAATATTGTTATACACTACTAAATATAGTTATACACTACTAAATATAGTTATACACTACTAAATATAGTTGTACACTACTAAATATAGTTGTACACTACTAAATATGGTTATACACTACAAAATATAGTTATACACTACAAAATATACCTATACACTACTAAATATAGCTATACACTACTAAATATAGCTATACACTACTAAATATAGCTATACACTACTAAACATAGCTATACACTACTAAATATGGTTATACACTACTAAATATAGTTGTACACTACTAAAACGCTGTAAATCATTTTATTTTGTTTATTCTGGTTTACACTTGATGACATCGGTTTGTGGTTTCATTAAATATAACCGGGCAAATAACCGTGCACAATAGTCGGCGTCACGAAAAGATGGCGTCATACATTAAAACATAAAACATGAAGAAAATCACTTATTAGGTTATAAGGATATAATTAGGTTATAATATTAAGGAAAGTCCTTGAATGCAGAAACCAACCCATATAAGCAACGAAAACACTTAACAGCGACAGATAAATGGAATAGGAAACTACACACACGCGGGAGCACTGGCCTCGGCTGAAATCACACAAAATTGTGGTGAGCATCAAGGAGGATTTAGAGACCGAGAAGGGACAACCCCAAACAGACCTCCAATGGAAAGGTGCGAGAGTACTCGAACTTTGGGAGGTTTATTGTCACTCACATTCCAGAGACAACCAACGGTCGTTGCTGCGCGAGAAATCGGTGGTAAACGGCTGTTGCAATGACGCAAATTAATGTGCAATGGTTATCGATACTGGAAATCTGGGGAGACTTGTCACTCAGACTCCAGAGAATACTACTGGTTATTGTCAGTTAGCGACCACTGATAATGACTTGTGTTAAACTCGAAGTGATTAAATAATAATAATAATAATAATAATAACAACAATAATAATAATAATAATAATAATAATAATAATAATAATAATAATAATATGGAACATGAAAAAAGTCAGTATAATACCAATAATCGTAGGAGCATTAGGAACAATCCTAAAAAAATGGAAAAAAGACTGGGATAAATTGGAATCAAAGGGATCATTGGAAGTATACAAAGGACGGCAATGATCAAAACAGCTACACTCTTAAGAAAAATCATTGAAGGCGGAAATCAACCCGCATAAGCTACGAAGGGTCACATGGAATCTACTACAGGAAGAAAACAAAACCACAGCAAGAATACATCACAAACAAAGGAACAGAAAATACAAGAAACATCACTTTATAAGCTCACCCCCCCCCCACCCCCAATAAATTACACCGGCCTCAACTGACACAACACAAAAATGGACCAATAGACAGGAATAGCAAGAAACACCATCAGCTCCCCGCCCCCAATAACCCCCACCCTCCCCAAAAATGGTACCAGCCTAGGCTAACACCACACAAAATGTTTGCAAAGAGTCAAGGAGGATGAGAAGACCGAGGAGGGACAGCACAAACCAGACCTCCACTGGAAGTGCAGAGACTGCTGGGACCTTGGGGAGGCTTATTGCCACCCAAATCCCAGAGAAGACAAACGGTCCTTACCAGCGAGAAATCAATGGTAAACGGCTGTTGTGATACTACAAGTTTATTTGCGTTGGCTATCGAAAAGAGGTGAAGAATACTGGAAATCTGGGGAAACTTGTTGTCACTCAGACTCCAGGGAATACCACTGTTTGTCGGTAAGCAATCGCTGATGACCTGTTTGAGGAACTTCTAATGGGTAAATAATAATAATAATAATAATAATAACTGCTGAAAAGCTCCAGGACACGACGAAATATATGTATACTGGTTTTAAAAATTCAAAGATTCACGACACTACACAAAAGAACTAACACAAAAGCTAAGATGTATACACGAAACAGCAATGCCAAAGTGGATGAGTAAAGGAAGAAAAAACAGCGAGAAGGGGGGATTTCAAGGAACTATAGACCGATAACTTGCTTACCAACCATGTAGAAAATTTTAACGCCAAAATAGAACGAAAAGCTCAATGACTATAAAATAACCGTGGACTACTCTCCGGGGAACAGAAATGATAGCAGAAAATGATAACAGAGACCCATAACAAGCTATGCAGAAACCAAAAGATCTTGAAGGGTGTAAAAAGCAGAAATAAAAACCTAGTCATGGCATGGATCGACTACAAAAAGGCTTAAAGGTGTACAAATTATCTGAGAAAATTATCAATGCTTATGGAGAAAACAATGGAAAAATGGAGACTGAGACTGACAGCTAAAAGACAACACTTCCTCTACTTCCATGCATTGTCCCGCATCATATCACAGTATCCGCAGATGTAATTTTGTCCATCTATTTCCTTCGGTCATGTGCCCGATTGTGATGGACACCAGCGATTTTCAAGTCCTGGTGAAGCATGTCGAACCAGCGCTGTTTTGGGCCATCCTCTTGACCACCGGTCCCCAACTGTCAGCTCGTACGCCATATTGACAAGGCTGGCATTGGCTCACAGAATATGACTGTACTATCTCAGTCGAGATTCGCAGAGATTGTCGGTGATTGGTGCTACTCCATATCGCCACGAGGAATGCTGTCATTGATGATGTGGTCGAGTAGGATGATGCCTGATATCCAATGCAGCATCCGCGTTTCCATGACACTGGGACGATTTTCCAGCACCATAAATTGCGACTGATTGGACGACCGAGCGATAGATCTTGGATTTCAGCCGGTCACTGATCTTCTTATCACACATCACTGAAGTTGTGGTTCTCCACTTCAGCCTGACTGGTGATACCAGATCAGGCTGCCCTGTGGCTCCCTGAGACGAAATTCACCTACATTGACGTTTTTTTTTGTTTTTTTTTTTTTGTAAAACTTAATTATGTTCTACAAAACCAAAACCAAAAACAACAGCCCCTCTCCCTTTCTCCCTCCCCTTTTTTATTTTTATTTTTCCTACCCTACTCCCGGTCCTGGATATGACCTTAAACTACATCCGATGGTGAGATCCGGCTTACGGACTTTGGGGAATGTGGAGCCTCCTCTTAATTACCATTGCTCCCAGGTCCACCCTGACCCGGAGTGGTAGTACCTGTTAGGGTCCCAACTATGGGTTAAACAGAAACAGATATTAAAAGGGGAAAGAAACAAAAAAGAGAAGAAAACAAGACCAGATTCGGCATTAAATAACCCAAAAAGGGTTGATATGCCGTAAAACAAAACTACCAAACCATACCATTCTTGAATGTTGTAAACCATCTTCTGTACATTCTTTCATTCGGACATTCGTTCATTCGGACATTCTTTCATTCGGACATTCGTTCATTCGAGCATTCTCCTCCATAAACTGAGCGAATATTTCGAGTCACTTCGGCTGCAAAGTTATACGTCATAATCACGTCATAATCACGTCATAATCACGTTGACACACCGGTTCTCGTTAGTGAAAAAATCATGCATTTGATGTTACAAGCACCAAAATTGGCACGATGACCCCATAAGGTATACTAAAACATATCTGTCCGAGGAGCTACCTAAAAATCCAAGATGGGGGTCATTTTTCAAGATGGCCGCCATCAGAATTTAACAGTGTACCCAAGAAGGGCAATGGCGGATATAAATTTACAGACACAAGCACAAAGAAACAAACCACATTAATTATATGGATGACCTGAAACAATTTGCAAAAACACAAAAAAAAAACTAGACCATCTAATAAATACAACCAAAATATTCACCCAAGACATTCAAAAGGAATTTGCAATTGAAAAGTGAGCACTGCTGGAGATAAAAAGGGGAAAACTTGAGACAGCGGAAACCACGGATCTGTCCAACCGAGAATAGATGAGGGTACTTTACATCATGATACTCACAAATATTTGGGAGTTTGGGAAGCAGACTCTATCAAATCAACAGAAATAAAAAGGAAGATGAGGAGCGATACATGAGAAGGACAAGAAATTTCTTAGAAACCATATTATATAGTAGAAATGTAATAAAATGAATAAATACCTGGATAGTATCCTAGTAAGATATTCTGAACACTTCATAGGCTGAACAAAAAAAAACTAAGAAGTAAAAACTAGAAAACTAATGACCATGCGCAATGTATTACACCCGAAGAATGACACTGGCTGACTCAATGTAAAAAAAGAGATGGAAGAAATATATATTAAAACATTACCTTTCTCAACAAATAGAGATTTAAACATTAGCTTTCTTAAGAAATAGAGATTTAAATATTACTTTTCTCAACAAATAGAGATTTAAACATTACTTTTCTCAAGAAATAGAGATTAAAATATTACCTTTCTTAAGAAATAGAGATTAAAACATTACCTTTCTTTACAAATAGGGATTAAAAAATTACCTTTCTTAAAAAATAGAGATTAAAACATTACCTTACTTAACAAATAGAGATTAGAACATTACTTTTCTTAAGAAATAGAGATTAAAACATTACTTTTCTTAAGAAATATAGATTAAAACATTACCTTTCTCAACACATAGAGATTAAAACAGTACCCTTCTTTACAAATAGCGATTAATACATTACCTATCTTAAGAAATAGAGATTAAAACATTACCTTTCTCAACAAAAAGAGATTAAAACATTACTTTTCTTAAGAAATATAGGTTAAAACATTACCTCTCTTAACAAATAGAGATTAAAACATTACCTTTCTTACAAAATAGAGATTTAAACATTACTTTTCTTATGAAATAGAGATTAAAACCTTACTTTTCTTAACAAATAGAGATTAAAATATTACCTTTCTTAACAAATAGAGATTAAAACATTACTTTTCTTAACAAATAGAGATTAAAACAGTACCTTTATTTATAAATAGGGATTTAAACATTACTTTTCTTAAGAAATAAAGATTAAAACGTTACCTTTCTTAACAAATATAGATTAAAACATTACCTTTCTTTACAAATATGGATTACAACATTACCTTTCTTAACAAATAGAGATTAAAACATTACCTTTCTTAACAAATAGAGATTAGAACATCACTTTTCTTAAGAAATAGAGATTAAATCATTACTTTTCTAAAGAAATAGAGATTAAATAATTACCTTAACAACAATTAGTTATAGTTTGATAAGAACTTAGTTCAATTAATAACTTAATGGTCAAACGATACCGTAATAAAATGTGATTAATTCCTCGAAACAGACGAGAATAAAACTTTAGAGATAATTTATTCGAGTAATTTAAGAATAACTCTCTTTTTGGACGATTCCTGCTTAGTTTACTTAATTAAGAAAGAAAACGAAATCAGAAAATTTTCCAATAATAAAATGAACGAGAAATAAAAGAAATAAAGAAAAATGAAAGAATGATGGGAAAAAATGGAAGAATGACGGAAAATAAAATCAAAAAGAAAAATATTTACAAAAAAAATGGCAGACAACCTTTTCATTTTCGTATCTCGTTCAAATCTGCTGCAAACTCCTTATCTCTCTCTCTCTCTCTCTCTCTCTCTCTTTGATTTATCCTTCAGCCATCGCAATATTAGTCAATTGCTCCACCTGGTGGTCATTTCTATTGCAGTTCCACCTCTAGACATAACGTATAGCAACTAAAAGGGAGATAATTCATCGACGATTGTTGAAGCAAGCGGCGTTGATCCATACCATCGGCCTTTTGCGTGCGCACTTCCGGAGCAGTCTGCTCCAGTTTCCGGGTTAACTGTGATAATTACTGTACGAAATACTCGGGAGCATCGTTCGTACTCGTCTCGCCAAGCGGCAATAGTGTTGATTACTATAATTAGTCTATTGTTAATTTATAGACATCTGCAGTAACCTGTCTCATCGTTAGGGGTCATATCTACGAGCGATAGGTGTTGTATTTAATTCAACTACCTTTGATTCAACTTCCTTTGTGCCTTTTGCGATTTAGTCTTTTATATAAAAAAGGGGTTAAAATAAAATCTTACTTGTGCTGAGCAAAAATATAATAATATATTTTTAAGATTACACAAAAATTATGTAAATTAAAATTTTTACTTAAAAATGCCTGTATTACGTCATCACAACATCCCAATAAAAGTATGGCACTGAAATAGTTTATGTAAAATATGGATTTGAAGAATATTTAGATGACAATTATTTTTTTACGGTAAGAAGACAGAGAATATTTATTGTTTGGGTGAAAAAGTAAATTATAAGATTAATAATTCAATAAATAATTAATAAATCCCTTATTCGCTACTTGGAAACTGTTTAGTTCAATTTAAAAAATCCCGATTCCTTATATATAATCGTATCACAGTCAATCGTTTTCTTCAAATGTCCGACTGGCTTGGCAGGCCGAGAGAAGACTGAAGGCGTTTCCACGAATAATGGCGATAGAGAGATGCTCGTAAATCCAAGACAATTCGCGATTGTCTCCGGTGTTGTGCGTCATTAATAGACCAAGGCTTCCGAGGAAGTCGCGTGTGGCAGAGCCAATCACTCCACTCGTCCCCACAGCGATCGGTTGAAATACAAATCTGTCGAGAAGATTGGCATATTTTTGACCGCTTGCGGCTCTCTGCTGACGCTGCTGCATGTCCAGGGTTTGTTGCCGATTCTAACACTAACGCGGGCGCAAATGTAAAATGAATACAAATGTTGTTGAATCCTGTTAATGGCTGTTTTTTTTTGGTGGGGGGGGGGGGTGATGTATAAGGACAAATAACGATCAGATTTTTACTTGAAACTTACCAAAAAGATGACGATAAATTTCTCTCTATAAATGTTGTTGTCAGTCACTCCGGATATAAAACAAATTCGAAAACCTATGAGCAAAAAGATTTTCAAAAAACAAAAAAAACAAAAGTGAATAGAATATTAAAATTCGAGAACGATCGAATATTAATCTGAACGAGTGTATACTCTAAATATATACAAGAAATTATAAACAAACATAGATAATTTTAAATAATAGATAAGTATAAATAATAGATAAGTAGTGATCTATAGTGATAAGTAGTTAGATCAAAAACAAGAATAGGTTTAAGGCTCCAAAAATCCATACTAGAATTGTTCGCAAGAACCCGTGGCGCAGTGGACATAGTACTAAGTAAAATTCAGTTCTAAGGTTCAATCCTCAGTGCGGGCGATACGAAGAATTGCGAATTACTGAAGACTTCTTCCCAGTCATGGCAGATGGAACGAGAGTATAAAAGGTTCCGTTCAAAATTCCGACCAGATTCCGGGGTTCTACAAAAAGATTCCCGACAAGATACACCAAAACGTTGTGATAAAAACACCCAAGTCCGAATATACCAAATTCTATAAATAGAGATAACTGTATGTAAACGTCCATAAAAAGGTTAGAGTATACGAAATATTTAATACGCATACACTAAAAATAGTTAACTAATTATAACAAATAATAATAGAATTATACATAAACATAAAGAAGTTTAGAATAATGTAAATCTATAATGAAAGTAATTGTCTCGAATGAACGGATTACGTAATAGAAATATTAGATATGCTAACATATTTAATATTTCTTTTACGTAATCCGTTCAGTCGACATATATATATATATATATATATATATATATATATATATATATATATATATATATATATATATATGTCGACTGAACGGATTACGTAAAAGAAATATTAAATATGTTAGCATATCTAATATTTCTAGAGAGAGAGAGAGAGAGAGAGAGAGAGTGAGATAAAGAGAGAGAGAGAGAGAGTGAGATAAAGAGAGAGAGAGAGAGAGAGGTGCAGGTTCAATGATTTCGATGGGGATCCGAGTAAGAGAGTTCAATTTAAACAAAGCATGAATAAATTTTAAAGAGGAAAAAACTATACACACATTCGGGTTGTACACATTATAACTTATTTCGACCTAGATCGGTCTCATCAGATGTATAACCAACCGCATTTAGAACATGAATATATATATATATATATATATATATATATATATATATATATATATATATATATATATATATATAGTAAGCTATGAAAATATATTTATGGCAATTAAGCTACACAGAGGCTCCCGCGGTTCATCCCATATATATATATATATATATATATATATATATATATATATATATATATATATATATATATGTATGTATATATATATATATATATATATATATATGTATGTATATATATATATATATATATATATATATATAACATTTACATTCAAAACAAATTAGGCACAAGCTTACCACAAAAGGGGGGGCACTCTGAATTGGGACAAAAATTAAAATTTAAAAAAGTATTTCTCATTCAACAGATGAAGTGTAGTATCAGAACAGATACTACACTTTGAATTGTCTATTTGCGGAAAATATTTTAAAATTTACATTCAAAACAAATTAGTTATACATCTGATGAGACCGATCTAGGTTGAAATAAGTTATAATGTGTACAATCTGATTGTGTGTCTTGTTTTTTCCCCCTTTAAAATGTATATATATAATTTTATTTTATGCATATGGCTTCTAATATATAAAATAATAATATCATCATCATCATCATTATTATTATTATTATTATTATTATTATTATTATTATTATTATTATTATTATTATTATTATTATTATTATCATTATTATTATTATTCAAGCACTGAATTTATCTGGTCCGTTCAACGACTTTTAACCGCTTTTATGCAAAAGTGGCATCAAACCATGTCAATCTCACTGTGATGACAAGAAAACAGCATAAAAATTAACGCAAAAAAAAAGATGGCTGCCATGATGAAACCGCCCGCAACTCAACTCTTATTAAACCGACAAGTCGATCTGGCCACGAGGAACTTTTTTTTTTTCAAACCAGACACGTTATAATTAATGCGGCACCCCCACACCCGGAAAATTATATTTTAGACAATTTTTCTTTTTTAATTATCATGAATAAAACAAGAGGAATTTATTTTTTCTGGCATCTTTGCGCTATTATTAATTGCCATTTGAGTTCGAATGTTAATATCGTTGTACTAGAATAGCCATTTTTGAGATGAGGGCATGTTCCCATGTGAGAACGTTGAGAGATTATGAACAAAATATTGTATATATTAGGTGTACGTACCCAACGTTGTCCGGGAGTGATTTTACTGTAATTTTTTTTTTGTTTGTTCCGCTTGGTAAAAGTTTTTATGCTTCAAATTCTTGATATCTTCAAATATTTATTCATGGTGTTTCGTTTGTTTGTTGGTTTTTTTTGTGCGTGTTTTTTGTTTGTTTGTTTTTTGTGTTTGTTTTTTTGTTTTGTTTTATGTTTCACGGCATGTTTACTATTCATTCTGACGTTGTATATTATTTTAATTTAATACCCGGACAACTCCGGATAACCCAGCTAGTTAATTTATAAAAAAAAAAAATGTTACCGGCTCATTTGGCATAATGGTAAGAGTTTTAACTAATTAGCCAAGAGACCCGGGTTCAATCCTCGGTCAAGTCATAACAATCACTTCAAAATGGTACTTCATGCCCCTTTGCTAAACGCTAAACATCATAAGATTAGGATCAAGGGTAAGTGGGGTAATCTTGGAAACGGAGTGGCGCCCTCCCCTACATCTCGGTGTAGTAGCTGATGAAAAGGCAGACTTCGGATCGCCCTCGACTACGGTCGACCACTTTACGTTTTTTTTAAATTGCAAATTATGGGGATTGACTGTTATCCGGAGGAAGAGGAGCAATGTACTCACGTTGTGTTGTCGAACTCTTAACTAACAAAAGGTTGTTATTATTTTTTTTTACTAACACGTAGTAACTGGGGTCATGTGACCGGTACCACGTGGTCGCTGACTGTAGTTATAAGGTAGGGGTAATGCTTCTCTCTTTTCTTTTTCTTTTTCTTTCTAATTGACTTCCTTGCTTTGTCGAGTTTCAGTTAATTTGCTATCCTGTTACAGGTTCTTGTCATGTTATTGTCTCTTTCTTGGCCTAGTGGCCAAGATCGAAGTGTAGTATCTGTTCCGATGGATACTGCACGAGGCTGGTCCTGTGCAGGTCTAGGAGGTCCACCCTCTCAGGCTTTGCCTCCCCTCTTTGAGGAGGAGTAAGTTTATTGCTTACTGTCTGAGGCGCCCCTACCGGGGGAATGCCGACGGGGCTGCCCAGGCAATTTTTAAATGGCCAGAGTGCCCACCTCTCGAGCGCTGGCTTATCTAATCCCACTTTCCAGACCTTGTGTCACATCTTACCTTGTGGGAGGTAGATAAATAACATTGTCTGTTTGACGAAATCACTCAACAAGCTACAATGTAAAGGCTTCCAGACGATCAAGCTACGTCGCGGAAAAGCAATTTATTTCGCAACTTAAAGGTAAGTGCTATTGTCTTCCCTCCTAGACTTGACCGGTCTTTTATTTTCTTCAAGAGTTTCTCGACAAAATCTCGCAGAAATGTTTCTCTCGTGTGGATTCAAAATCTTTGAAAATAAATGAAGAGTTCGAATGCAAAACGCGATAAACGCCATTCCCAAAATTGTTAAATTACTGCGACGAAAAGTGTTGCATTTCAAATCAAATCAAATCAACTTTATTGGCAACAAATAGTAAAGTGCAACAAGCCATGTAAAAAGGACGGAAGGTGTGTAAATATATATACCGTCTGACTGTTTGTCTAAGGCGACTTTAAACCGGGATATGTTAAGTATCGTCACTAGCTTTGAACTTGGATATGGTAAGCATAGTCAGTACCTCCTCTGGTAGGCTGTTCCACGGAGCCGAAACACGGACAGAGAATGTTGCCTTTTTTCTAATGAGACGAAAGCGACTATGGGTATCACCCTAACATACTCCAAATCAGTTAAACTAATGTGATATTTGCCTCATACTCTTGCTTTTAATTATAATGGAAGTCTTCTTTTGGAGTGGTGTTCATCTCCACCGTCGCGTTAGCTTCAACAGGTGTTTGGAGAAGATGCGATGTTTGCAACACAAAGTAAGGAGTGGTTCAACCGATTCAAAAATGGCCGCACATCAGCGAAGAGTGACCAGCGTTCTGGCAGCACCCAAACAGCTCGGAGTTCAGCTGTTGTTGAGAGGGTGCGAAAAAAAAAAGATAATGTGGAACGCGACGGCGGAGATGAACACCATTCCAAAAGAAGACTTCCAGGTGTGTTTCCGGCAGTGGATGGATCGGTGAGTTAAGTGTGTGCAAGGACAAGGGTCCTACTTTGAAGGGGATTAGGGTCCCAACCATGTCACGTATTTCAAATATTTTTTATACAGGCCTCGTGTATATAAATCATATTTCGTGTTGGAGATTAAAAATAAGGTATTTTGGGGGGTTACTTTCGCAGACATGTTATGCACGTATGATTTTGATGTATTATTCATCACATAACTCGTGTAAAGAGTGTTTGATATTTAAGGTAAATAAATTTGTCTATTTAACTTGAGAGAAAAAACACACAGCGTTATATATATATATATATATATATATATATATATATATATATATATATATATATATATATATATATATATATATATATATATAGAGATATATGAAGCTGTGTGTGTTTTTCTCTCAAAATCGATAGACAAATATATATATATATATATATATAGTGTGTCAGGTTGTATATGAAAAGAAATCAAATAAAGTGCTCGATCATATAAGAGAGCTAATATAATTTATTTAGATACTGTATATTACATAATTCAGCAATGCACCGCGGTTTCATCCACAAGGGCAGATTTAGATATCTTTAGTATATATATATATATATATATATATATATATATATATATATATATATATATATATATATATATATATATATATATAGTCTAAATAAGCTTTGGGTGATTTTAAACAAAGAAAGAAAATGCAGTTTGAATTCCCAGAGAAACTAACTAAATCCAAAATATCGCAGACTTAGCACTTGCATAAACCGACCCACCGTTGGAAAATTCATAAATAAAAAAGGGGGTTCAATTATCTTACAGTGAAACAAAAACAGGGATCATCAGCTGTTTACCATGTAACTGTTTCGGAGATTTAAAAACAGAACAGTTATAAAATTCATGGCTCTCCAGTAGTACTGATCGAATGACCACTTCCTAAATAATCAAATGTAGAAATAATTCAGCTTTAATTTCACTAATGTATACATAAATAAATAAATAATAATAAAAGTAATAATAATAATAATAATAATAATAATAATAATAATAATAATAATACATTACCCTTAAGACTACAGTGTGATATGGTAATTTGCATATCAAATAATAATAGTAATAATAATAATAATAATAATAATAATAATAATAATAATAATAATAATAATAATAATAATAATAATAATAATAATAATAATATCCACACACTATACCCAAGAACCATTCTGCAATATGATAGCTAGCAATGAAATTATATAAGAATTAAAGTTGCATTAAAAAAAGCTTACGTACCTTTGGTACTATATAGGCAAGTACATAAGAGGAAGGAAGCCTAGCCATACAGATCTAAATAACCAATATATAGTCTTAAAAAGCTTTGAGTCATTGTAAACAAAGAAAGAAAATGCAGTTTAAATTCCCAATGCAAACATTGTTAAAAAAACTTACAGAATACGTCTGTTTAATTATACCTTTTTTATTTTTGATACGGGTTTTAAATATGGCACTTATTCTAATTATTAGAAAGAAATGTGACGATGATCCAATTGTTGTCTATTTATGCACGGATATGTAAGAATAAACCCCAGAACCATAAATATTCTAAAACTACCTTAACCAGGATATATGTATGAGTAGATAGCATTTTCTTTCTATAATAGTGTAGCGTCTGCGTAAGCGCCTTACATTTTAATGTTATTTGATTTGATTTTTAAGCAAATATATGTTCCCTCAAGTGACGTATGTTTGCTAGGCAAGGAAATAATTTATTTTATATTTTTCTGATGGTCTTTTTCGTAGTAAAAGCAAAAAAATCAATACATGCTCCATAGGTTTCACGAACGTTTTCGATTCTTCGTCGAATCATCTTCAGGTGTCAAAAGCAAATGAACTAAAACGCTGGATAAAGAAGAGAAATTTTTAAAAGACGGCGGAGAAACGCGCAAAGGACGTTTTTCACATAGTTCCAGGAAGTCGTTGACGATTTAAGTTCAGCAACGCTCGATGGTATCACATAAAAAATCGCATTACGTTAAACATTTTAAAATGTTACCACTGGTTTCATATGTGATGTTGTTAATTTTAGGTTGTTGTGTTTTTATGTTGATAGCTTGCAGTATTTTACATTTATATATATATATATATATATATATATATATATATATATATATATATATATATATATATATATATATATATATACATAGAGAAAGAAAATGTTAGTTTGTTTGAAGCATTGCTAGTAAACAAGTAAATATGAAGGTAAGAATTCCGAGGCAGGAGCAATGCAATGTTGAAAACCGGAATGGTGGAATAAGACTGTACAAAAATAAATGACAAGAGACGGTAAATCTCAGATCAATTCATTTATATTTCAAAATTTAAATATAAAGACAGTAAATTGTAAGATTGGTGTTCTTACTGTTAAATATTTGAAGATCCGGAATGGTATATATATATAGTACATGTATTGTATTAGTTTCTGTAAATGTAAATCCGTAGAAACTCAAGTGTTTATAAAAAGTGCTCAATAACAAGTAGAGCTGTTTATAAGTATAAATTTTTATTTCGAAAATTCTTGGTCTGATGAGGTTGACTTTCTGGGAAAAGTGCAACCGAAACATGTATGCACATAGTTAACCAATAATGTTTGTATAAATAAAAATTTATACTTATATATATATATATATATATATATATATATATATATATATATATATATATATATATATATATTGAAACTAAAACGAAAAGCGTATTATAGTTGATAATTAAAAAAAAATATTTTAAAACTAATATTTTCTTTTCGCATAATAATTTTTTAACGTCATTTAAATTGATATCCAATGAAGCTTCTTTGAGGTAATTAGTACGCATGCGTGTGTCTGTCTGTGTGCGTGCATTAGTGTGTGAGTGTGAGTGTGAGTGTGCACAGTGCCCATGCGTCACGTCCATTAGGCGTTTTCAATTCTTCTTTGCTGAGTCGTTGCCTGTCACCCATCCCCTCCCCGATGTCGGTCAAGCAGTGGGCGATGACACAATATCTCGGTTTCTTAATATATTCCATCCACGCCTTGCGGACTTCCATAATCGCGCCAAATTTCCACTCATTAATTAGGGATTTAGAAACGAAAACTGAAAAGAGAAATGAGAAAAAAAAAATGGCAAGAGTGATATGTTTTTAAATACTTTTCGCCCACAACCGGTGACCTCTGGCGGAGAAGCTGCAAACAACTATCGCCCAAGGGCACATAACCATTCAAAGTAATTTGCCATCCAACTCACAGCGCGCTTTTTTCTTCTTTTTTTTTCTTTTTTTTTCTTTTTTTTTTCTTTTTTTCCTTTTTTTTTTTTTTTTTTTAAAGAACCCAATCTCGCTGGTGGATAGGTTTTAATCATCCCATATACTCGAAACGGATTCTCTTGTTCTTTCGTAATGATCGGTCCACTGCGAGCAAATTGTTTGCGAGATGAGGAGGTTAGTTTTCGAGGGTCCTTTTTGTTTATGTTATTTATTTTTTGTGTGTGTGTGTCATCTGAATGAAAAGCCGCTCCCCCGCCCGCTCTTCTTGCGCTGATTATAGAATAGCACGAAGATATGAAGAGGTCTAAGTGCGATGCTTGTGTTCTGGGGTCAAATTTGAAAGACGCTCAATGGAAGAGCAAATTTTGGAAAACAGAAAAAGGAACAAAATGTGAAAAGAATGGAAACAAAAAAAACAAAAAAGAAGAAAAAATCTAAATAAAAATTAAAATATTTATTTAAGAAAAAAGAAAAAGATAAAATGAAAAAAAAGTATTTAAAAAAAAAATAGAAATTTAATACACGAAAAGACTGGAAAGAAAATGAAATAAAAAGGAACAGAGAGTTAAAATAATCAAATTGTTCATTTATATTGGTGATTACGAGAGCAATATATGAATTGAGAATGCAGACATACACACGCACACCTTTAGAAATTAGATATAGGAAAACAAAATAATCATTATCAAAATTACTAGTAGTCCTGCTTTCCTGTCCTGAAAAGCTGCGTCGAATTCAAGAGATCAGGTTAGACGATCGTGTGAACGGAGAAAACGGAATTACGAATCACGTGTGTCGTGATGTCATTGACGAAGTTAGAAAAGATTTTGTAAGTGAGAAACTGACGAGAAGCGGATCGATAACAACCTATAAAATGAGATCTTGAAATCATTAGTTAAAATAAACCGAGGTTATCTCCCCCCCCTCTCTCTCTCTCTCTCTCTCTCTCTCTCTCTCTCTCTCTCTCTCTCTGCCTCTATCTCTATTTCTCACTCTATGTATTTCTGTAGCCACTCAAATATAAATTAAATCCAAATAAATTAAAATACGTACATCTTATTATCCAATAAGCGTGCGAGTGACTGTATCAGCTTTCAATGTTGACCAGAAGTTTAGCCTCGCAGCAAAATCACAACGATTAAGATAAAGCAAAAGAACAAGTTTTCGTAATTATCTGTTTGTGTTAATTTATTAATATTAACAGCGATTGGGGTAGATTCCTTTCAGCACCAACAAGTTTCAAGCATCATCATCATAATCATCATAGCCATTATCGTCATAACACTAACCCCTAACCCTAGCCACTCAGAAGTCTTAAATATAAATTAAATCGAAATAAATTTCAAGTTTCAAGCATCATCATCATCATCATCATCATCATCATCATCATCATCATCATCATCATCATCATCATCATCATCGCCATTATCGTCATAACCCTAATCTTAATCCTAACCCTTAACTCTAACCCTAAACCTAACCCCTAACCCTAACCATAACCCCTAACCTTAACCCCTAACCCCTAACCCTTACCCTTAACCCCTAACCCTAACCCCTACCCCTAACCATAACCCCTAACCTTAACCCCTAACCTTAACCCCTAACCCTAACCCCTAAACCTAACCTTAACCCTAACCCCTTACTCCTAACCCTTACCCCTAACTTTAACCCCTAACCCTAACCCTAACCCTAACCCCAACCCCAACCCCTAACCCTAACCCTAACCCTAACCCCTAACCCCTAACCCTAATCCTAACCCCTAACCGTAACCCTAACCTTAAACCCCAACCCCTAACCCTAACCCTAACCCTTAACCCCTAACCCCTAACCCTAAACCTAACCCCTAACCCTAACCCTAACCCTTAACCCCTAACCCCTAACCCTCAACCTTAACCCCTAACCCCTAACCCTAACCCTAACCCCTACCCCTAACCATAACCCCTAACCTTAACCCCTAACCTTAACCCCTAACCCTAAACCCTAAACCTAACCCTAACCCTAACCCCTTACTCCTAACCCTTACCCCTAACTTTAACCCCTACCCTAACCCCAACCCCAACCCCTAACCCTTACCCTTAACCCCTAACCCTAACCCCAACCCCTAACCCTAACCCTAACCTTAAACCCTAACCCAAAACTCCAGCCCTGATGAAGAAGTGGAATCTCGAATTCCGATGATATACAACATTATGTCCGGTGCTTATCCCCGATCAAGTGTATTATATGAATTCAAGTTTCATCGGTAAACGCTTTCTAACCGACATTACTACGATGTTTCAGTCAGTTAAGTCTGAATTATCTCACTTCACCTTAATATAGCCTAAAATTGCGAACAGAAAGCGTGTACCGATATCACTTGAATTTATTTTTTGAAAAAAAATACTGGATGAATTTCCGTAAATATTACTGTATTGTCTTTTTAAACCCTAACAGGTAAGTACATAATAACATTTTTTGTGCTATTTTCTTTTTAAGAGCAATATTCCATATAGAGTTTAACGTGGAAATTCACCAGATAAACATTAACATTTATTCATATAAACAAATATTACCATTTTGGTAATTTTTATACAAATGTATTTATATTATTTGCATTATTTGGACTACTGTTTTTATATTGGGTGTTATTCTTACAAAGGTTCGGTCGAAACGTTGTGAGAATAACGCTCAAGATGAGAACAGTAGTCCGAATAATCTAAATAATCCAAATTATCAATCCTCATCTAAAAAATTCCGAAACATCAATTTATTTATCTTTAATTAAAAAAAGCAGGAAATCAATTCGCCTGTGCGATCGTGTGTGGGCTCTTTTTTTAACGGGTATAAGAAAGAGGGAGATAGTGTCAGAGAGAGATAGGGTGTGTGTGTGTAGGTCAGTCAGTCAATCACATTCTCTTTCTGAACTCTTGCCTCATATATCCTTCTTTGTAGTTTCATTTAAATTACCTTCCCTGCAAATTTATCAGCAAATATTTAAAGAAAGGTTTAATAATGTATCTTTTTTATATCAAATCACTTGAATTAATTATTGTTAATAGCGATAAAAATAATGCATATACATGGAACAAATGGAACGATAAAATTACGAATAAATAACACCAAATTCAAGTAATTATACACTGTTTTAAAAAGTAATTATGCTAATTAGATATATCTATGACTGTCGATGGGTCTTTCCTCTGTACTTTATATACAGTATTTAAAGCGAATAAGTTGTATTATTGATTTAAATAATATTAACCCGTTTTGATGACAATGTGTGAGTGATAAATAAAAAAAAAACCTTCGCATTTATTTATGATGTTGATGTGTGTATGTATATATATATATATATATATATAAATCTTGATATATATATAGATTTACTGTTGTATCACTGATTTTTATTTCTTCTGTCTGTCACCTAGCTCTCTCTCTCTCTCTCTCTCTCTCTCTCTCTCTCTCTCTCTCTTCAACAATTGTCGTCATGTTTCTTTTATTTGTATTTATTTTGTCTGTCTGTCTGTCCGTCTGTCTACCTGTCTATCTGTATGTATGCATACATGTATGTATGTATGTATGTCTGATGTATGTATGTATGTACGTATTACGTATGTATGTATGTATGTATGTATGTCTCTCTCTTTCTCTTTGTCTTTCTATTGTTTGATGTCTTTTTTCTCTTCTGCCTGCTTCTCCCCCTTTGTTCCACAGATTGCAACCATCTGAGAGACCCATTGAGCGGACGCCATCTTTTATCGCTGACTTCATATTTTTATAAGGATAAAATAAGAAAACTTGAAAAAGAAGAAACAAAACAATTAAAAAAAAAACAACAACACACGCAACAGAAACACGTGATGATGACGCTGATGATGCTGGTCAATTTCACGTCTCACCCCAGCAGCAGGTGGGCCCCAAAAAGCAACAGGCAGTCAATGGTTGAAACCAAATCAAGGATAAATTGGACTCAAATCGTTTTGTTCGCTTTTGTATCGTCGTTAACTATCTCCGCTCTTCATCGCGGCTGGGGGGGGGGGGGAAGTCTCTTGTCGAGAACTGAAGAAAAACTAACAAACATTTTCTTTTCAGTCAGAATTTCTGTGACTCCTGATACAATAATCTACCTGTATAAGAGTAACAGTCGCCATATTTGGGAGAAGTCCATGACGACTGGAAACAATGCCGAGATAAACGCAAAGAACATACACCAGCTGGTATTCCCAAAAAATCACCCATTTTGTACCGACTAAGGCCGACGTCGCTTATCTAACGGCAACCTGTGTGTCAATGTGATTATAACGTATACAAT
>OY744546.1:54501892-54514392 GCA_963556195.1 Sepiola atlantica | reverse complement strand
GTACTGAGATCTGATGTTTTTTTTTGTTTTTGTTTTTTTGTTGTTTTTTTTGTTAATCAGATGTATTCATTCAATCTGCGCGATTAGCGCTGAAAATGCTAGTTCAAATGGCAGCGAGAGAATTCACCGGACGTACCTACGGAGAGAGGCCGTTATAGACAAGTCGATGGACGCATGGTGTGAAAAGAAGAATCAATTATGTTTCAACCGATGTGGATAAATGGGGCAGCGGGGTCTGCCGTGTGTGCTTGCTAAAAATAAATCCAGTGGTGATTCTATTCTATTTTTTCGACGACAATCGACGTTTCTGCCCTGATGAAGGCACTTGACATCGTTCGACGCTTCTACGGCTTCCGACTCTGACTTCACTCAAATGACATTCCGGTTTTTGTCGCTTTGTCATCAGACAGCTCTCGGCCGACGGACATTAAAGAGAGGAACACTCTCTTAAGAGACATTTGTCTTTTTTAACCCGCACACATTTATAGTGTACGGCTTCTTCGACAGCAGCAACAACAACAATAATAGCACGCAGTAATCGTGCACATACAATGGGGTTAGGATAGCACACTTGGTAACGAAGCTACGTAGGGGTTATATCGAGGCAGGTAGAGAAATCGCTAAGCAATGACAATGTTATTAGTATGTAAAGTGGATGGACTTGTAAATATTGTTCAGAGTTGAAATAGAATTAAAGGTGGCGTACGTAGATGCTAACATAAGAAGGTACGTAGGTAGTGACAGTAATATCCTACACTTTTAAATAAAGACAAATGTCTATATATATATATATATATATATATATATATATATATATATATATATATGAGGAGAAGATTTTCTTTGAAAAACCATGGATTAAGGACTTTACAATATTTTTTTAATAAATAAAGACAAATGTCTATATATATATAATTCTACTATTTACAGTTAAAATTCCTCTTTATTTTACTAATTGGTTTCCAGTGGCCTTCGGGTAAGATCTTCGACTGTGAATCAGTGGCGATTTGTGTTCGAGGTTCGCGCCCGCCGACCGTTGGGAATTAGTTCCTAGACTGAAGATTGCGTTAGCATGAAACATCGATGTCTCTAGGTATATTTTAAATATTTAATATTTATAAAAATATTATTGTTTATCAGCCCCCTCTCACGGAGGCTAGGCACTTTTCGAGGAGCTTTAATAACAAGCAGTACAAATAGCTATATGCATGGTCCGACGTTTCGTAGATCACTCTTATCTACTTGGTGGATAGTAGTAATTCTACTATTTACAGTTAAAATTCCTCTTTATTTTACTAATTGGTTTCCAGTGGCCTTCGGGTAAGATCTTCGACTGTGAATCAGTGGCGATTTGTGTTCGAGGTTCGCGCCCGCCGACCGTTGGGAATTAGTTCCTAGACTGAAGATAGCATAGCATGAAACATCGATGTCTCTAGGTATATTTTAAATATTTAATATTTATAAAAATATTATTATGTATATATATATATATATATATATGAGGAGAAGATTTTCTTTGAAAAACCATGGATTAAGGACTTTACAATATTTTTTGCTTGAACTTTGATATGTAAGAAAGTTTGATTTTATTCTTTCATTATTATTAATGCTCTATCCAATATATTGAGCTTTGTCTTTATCCTGATAGTTCACTAATTAAAGATATTAGATATTATTTATATCTTAAGAAGTATCAATTTAATCTAATATAAATATATATATATATATATATATATATATATATATATATATATATATATATATATATATATATATATATATATGCAAACATTGTTAAAAATAACATCATTCGTCTGTTTGATTATACCTTTTGTTATTTTTTTAATTTTTCTGATGGTCTTTTTTGTATTGAAATCAAAAAAATTAATAAATGTTCCATGGGTTTCACAGGTTTCACGAACGTTTTCGATGCTTCGTTGAATCATCCTCAAAAGCAAATGAATAAAAAAGCTGGAGAAAGAAGAGAATTTCAAAAGACGGCGGAGAAACGCGCATAGAACTTTTTTCGCATTGTTGCAGGAAGTCGATTTAAATTCAGCAACGAATTCTGTTAATTTTTTTAAATGTTTGCTTACATGAGAAAATGCGGCCTTAATACACACAATATATATATATATATATATATATATATATATATATATATATATATATATATATATATATATATATGAGAAAGGAAGGATGAAGGTAATCTGACATGATGGGAAATGAAAAAAGAAAAATTAAAGAGGATGTTTTTTTTTATATATTCATCAATGTTTCGTCTTTATTTATAAGACTTCTTCAGGATGATAATATTAAGAAAAATATCATGCAAGTACGTGAATATATATATATATATATATATATATATATATATATATATATATATATATATATATATATATATATCATTGTGGAAGTTTTTCAACCATTAAAACTATATGAAAACAAAAATACTTTTAGTACCAAGTCGTTCGTTTGAAAATCACTTTTCTTTTAAGTCAATTAACTTTTTACACTCACTATATTAGTTTGCTTCCAAGAATTTACGCTAGTCTAACATTATTTGTGGGATCATCAGTTGTTTATCATGAAAAGTCGTTTTGGGAAATTAAAAAGAAAACAGTATTTTATCTCATGGCTTCGCAGCAGAGTTGATCAGACCCCACTTCCCTTAAAATAACAAGAACAAATACGTTCCGTATATTAGATCTAGCTTTTTTGTTCCAGATTAATTTTTTGCTAACTTATTTTGTTATTAAAAAATGTCGTCCTTATCTGTGTTGTTCGTCTGTGTCTAAGAAAATGTATCCGTTATGTACAAAAATTTGCTGTGTTTTATAGTGTTCGGACGAACCCATTACACTACTTATTTGGTTATTCATAGTTTTATTAAAAACATTTGAAAATTATATATATATATATATATATATATATATATATATATATATATATATATTTTTTTTTTTTTTTTTCTACTGAATTTCTTAGATAGTTTTAGATTGGCTCAATCAATCTACTTAGTATCAATTAAAAGCGTAAGGAGTAATAGCCATATATAATTGTCTAAATATTTTATTTTGATCGCCACCTTGTTTAATCATTCTTATTATTAGGTCAGAAATTGGGGGCATAATATCTACTAATTTTAAGGTAACACGAGCAATCCTCAGAAATTCAGGGTAAAAAGTCTATTAATTTTGAGGTAACACGACGGCATTCCCCGGCGAGGGTCTCTCCAGGTAACTGGCAATAAAATAATTCCTCTTCCAGAAGGTGTTAAATATCCAGACCGTGATGTAAAAGGGGGTGAGTTAGGGTAAGAGTTTAGGGTTAAGGTTAGGGTTAAGGTTAGGGTTAGGGTTAGGGTTAGGGTTAGGGTTAGGGTTAGGGTTAGGGTTACGGTTAGGGTTAAGGTTAGGGTTAGGGTTAGGGTTAGGGTTAGGGTTAAGGTTAGGGTTAGGGTTAGGGTTAGGGTTAGGGTTACGGTTAGGGTTAAGGTTAGGGTTAGGGTTAGGGTTAGGGTTAGGGTTAAGGTTACGGTTAGGGTTAGGGTTAGGGTTAGGGTTAGGGTTAAGGTTAGGGTTAGGGTTAGGGTTAGGGTTAGGGTTAAGGTTACGGTTAGGGTTAGGGTTAGGGTTAGGGTTAGGGTTAGGGTTACGGTTAGGGTTAGGGTTAGGGTTAGGGTTAGGGTTAGGGTTAGGGTTAAGGTTACGGTTAGGGTTAGGGTTAGGGTTAGGGTTAGGGTTAGGGTTAGGGTTAGGGTTAGGGTTACGGTTAGGGTTAGGGTTAGGGTTACGGTTAGGGTTACGGTTAGGGTTAAGGTTAGGGTTAGGGTTAGGGTTAGGGTTAGGGTTAAGGTTAGGGTTAGGGTTAAGGTTAGGGTTAGGGTTAAGGTTACGGTTAGGGTTAAGGTTAGGGTTAGGGTTAGGGTTAGGGTTAGGGTTAGGGTAAGGGTTAGGGTTAGGGTTAGGGTTAGGGTTAGGGTTAAGGTTAGGGTTAGGGTTAGGGTTAGGGTTACGGTTAGGGTTAAGGTTAGGGTTAGGGTTAAGGTTAGGGTTAGGGTTAAGGTTACGGTTAGGGTTAGGGTTAGGGTTAGGGTTAGGGTTACGGTTAGGGTTAAGGTTAGGGTTAGGGTTAGGGTTAGGGTTAGGGTTAAGGTTACGGTTAGGGTTAGGGTTAGGGTTAGGGTTAGGGTTAGGGTTACGGTTAGGGTTACGGTTAAGGTTAAGGTTAAGGTTAGGGTTAGGGTTAGGGTTAGGGTTAAGGTTAGGGTTAGGGTTAAGGTTAGGGTTAGGGTTAGGGTTAAGGTTACGGTTAGGGTTAAGGTTAGGGTTAGGGCTAGGGTTAGGGTTAGGGTTAGGGTTAGGGTTACGGTTAGGGTTAGGGTTAGGGTTAGGGTTAGGGTTAGGGTTAGGGTTAGGGTTACGGTTACGGTTAGGGTTAAGGTTAGGGTTAGGGTTAGGGTTAGGGTTAAGGTTAGGGTTAGGGTTAAGGTTAGGGTTAGGGTTAGGGTTAGGGTTAGGGTTAGGGTTACGGTTAGGGTTAAGGTTAAGGGTTAGGGTTAGGGTTAGGGTTAAGGTTAGGGTTAGGGTTAAGGTTAGGGTTAGGGTTAAGGTTACGGTTAGGGTTAAGGTTACGGTTAGGATTAAGGTTAGGGTTAGGGTTAGGGTTAGGGTTAGGGTTAGGGTTACGGTTAGGGTTAGGGTTAAGGTTAGGGTTAGGGTTAGGGTTAGGGTTAAGGTTAGGGTTAGGGTTAAGGTTAGGGTTAGGGTTAAGGTTAGGGTTAGGGTTAGGGTTAGGGTTAGGGTTAAGGTTAGGGTTAGGGTTAGGGTTAGGGTTAAGGTTAGGGTTAGGGTTAAGGTTAGGGTTAGGGTTAGGGTTAAGGTTACGGTTAGGGTTAAGGTTACGGTTAGGGTTAAGGTTAGGGTTAGGGTTAGGGTTAGGGTTAAGGTTAGGGTTAGGGTTAAGGTTAGGGTTAAGGTTAGGGTTAGAGTTGAATAAAAAATAATCTTAGCACCAGGACGGTTATCTGCACTGAAAAACGACATAAATCGAGTCGTCAAAAGAAAGATAATATTAAATAACAAAACAGTTATTTGTATAAAAATAATCTTAACACCAGGACGGTTATCTGCACTGAAAAACGACATAAATCGAGTCGTCAAAAGAAAGATAATATTAAATAACAAAACAGTTATTTGTATAAAAATAATCTTAGCACCAGGACGGTTATCTGCACTGAAAAACGACATAAATCGAGTCGTCAAAAGAAAGATAATATTAAATAACAAAACAGTTATTTGTATAAAAATAATCTTAACACCAGGACGGTTATCTGCACTGAAAAACGACATTAATCGAGTCGTCAAAAGAAAGATAATATTAAATAACAAAACAGTTATTTGTATAAAAATAATCTTAACACCAGGACGGTTATCTGCACTGAAAAACGACATAAATCGAGTCGTCAAAAGAAAGATAATATTAAATAACAAAACAGTTATTTGTATAAAAATAATCTTAACACCAGGAAACACCTGCACGGCAGTCGACATAATATTATCGATTGTCATGTTGGCGATTGTCAATAGATATGATAATTATCGAATGACCAAATTGTCATGTGAATAAAAATAATGCACCTAAAACGGGAAAGAGCAACATAAGATCAAATGTTAACAGAAAGGGAAATGGTGGAAGGTGAAAGGTCATTTGACAAGAAGTGCATGCCAGGTGCAATCGTGTCATACTGAGAGTAGATAGATAGATCTGTTGGATTCTCAAATAATTGGAACCCCGTCGCCGAATGAAATAGGGACTTGTCTACAGTGACAACGCAGTACGATGGAGGCATTTGGGGTGGCCACAAAATTGATATACAATAACAACCCAAAATTGATATCGGGGGTTTGTTGACGCTTGGGCCGAAAATAATCTGACCGTCGAATTACTGTGTGTGCATTTCGCTCCTACCAGACCCTCCAACAATAAAGATGCATCTTTATATTTTCATATATATATAGATCCATGTGTTATTATTTTTCTTAAATCAGCCGTAATACGACAAAAGAAAAGGTAACGCCTGGGAGAAAGCCCCCCTCGCCTTGTACTGAGCTAACACCATCTTCCATATTTGACATTAGCCGAAAGACTTGAAACCAAATGTGACGTGGATAAAGTAAAAGATTTCAAGTGTTAAAAAGTTTAATATTTTTGTTGTCTTTTTTTAGGATGGGGGGGGATTTTAATGTGTGCGTGTTTGTGCTCGTTTTGTGTGTGTGCGCGTGCGTGCGTGCGTACGTGTCAGCCTCTTTATCACAGCGAAACTTGTGAACTCTTTTGTTTTGTTGAAAGCACTGAAATGTCATCGCCGCCATCGGCGGATGTGCAGCGTCTTTTCCTTCTTTTTCTTCTTCTTCTTCTTCTTCTTCTTTTTACTTTTCATTTACTACTACTACTGCTACTACTACTACTACTATCTATCTATCTATCTATCTATATATATATATATATATATATATATATATATATATATATATATATATATATATATATATATATATCACTTCTTTTTTTCTCCTTTTCTCTCTTTCTCTCCCCCTGTCTTATTAGTCGTATCGTTCAACTTCTTCTCTCTCCCCTTTCTTTTTTTTCTTCATCTTCTTTTTTTGTTTTCTTCTTTTTCTCTTTTGTTTTCTTCTTCTTTTTCTTCTTCTCCTTTTTCTTCTTCTTCTTCTCTATTATTACTATCCCTCTTTCTCTCTTTCTCTCTTTCTCTCTTTCTCTCTTTCTATCTGTATCTTCTTTTTCTTTCCTTTTCTTTTATTATAATCATTATCCTTTCTACTTATCTCTGTCTCCATTCTTTTTCGTTTTTCTAACTCTTCTTTTTTTTCTTCTACTTCTGATCTCTCTTTCTCTCTCTTTATCTCTCTACCTTCTTCCTTTCTTCGTTTTCTTCATCGGCATTTTATTTTATTCTCTCTCTCTCTCTCTCTCTCTCTCTCTCTCTCTCTCTCTCTCTCTCTCTCTCTCTCTCTTAATCACCCTTCTCCCCATTTCTCTCTATATACATCTCTATCTATCTATCTATCTATCTATCTATCTATCTATCTATCTATCTATTTTCATTCTTTCTCTCTATCTCCCTTCTTCCTTTTTCTTTCTCTCTCTCTCTCTCTCCCTCTCTCTCTCTCTCTCCATTTACGCCTTCTTTTTCTTCTTCTTCTGATACTTTATGCCAGACGTCAACGGCCAAGTGAAGTCTGCTAATTCTTTGACCAAACACAATTAAAATGGAATCAAGCTCCATTGGAACGGGGGGGGGAGGGGAGAGGGCAAAACGGCTTCGATTCTCTTTTAGAAAGAAGCAAAAGATCAACCCGAACGATTAAAACGACCGTTCGCTTTGATCATCGTCTTAATTCTTCATTAAAGACGAGCCAAAAAAATGTCAGTCAAAATGGCGGACGGACGCCGTCAAGTGATTGTGCAATTTGCTGCACTTTCACTGCAATGTCACTTTGCAGGTTTCCCTCTTGTCACATTCAATTCTTTTTTTTTTTCTTCATTAATTCGGGATCAATGGTGTTGCAAGACTAGGGCATTATAAACGGATCTTTGTCGCAAGTTCTATACTAGTTGAAGTAACTGTCGTCGTTAGAATTGCATCGACTTTATTTCTTTATTGCCGTAAAGTCATTTTAGTTTTTAGGGTTTTTTTGTTTTGTTTTCGTAAGAACTTCTATATTTTTCAATTTAAAATGAGTTATCCCCTTGTGGATCTTCATTTTATGGTGATTATTTTTAATGTTTCATATTAGTTGGACCTGATTCAGTAATTGTTTAAAAAATTATAGCTAAGCACGTGTTTATGTTGCCAATAACACGGTACAACAATAACGAATGAAAATTGGATAGTGAGTATTGATTTACTCCTCTTCAGGAGTTAGGCACAAGGCCAGTTTTTATCTTACTCCCACAAGTAAGATGTGACCCAAGGTCGGGTCGGGAAAGTGGGGTTTAAAAATTGCCTGGGCAGCCCCGTCAGCATTCCCCGGTAGGGGCGCCTCAGGCAGTAAGCAATAAACTTACTCCTCCCCAAAGAGGGGAGGCGAAGCCTGGGAAGGTGGACCTCCTAGAACTGCAGAGGACAGACCCATAGACCGGCGTAAATCAAGCCCCGAAGGCCAACACAATACCAATTTATGGGGTGCAGTATCCATCGGAACAGATACTACACTTTGATCTTGGCCAAAAGGCCAAGAACATCAAATTGGATAGTGAGTAACAAAGTCAACTTAAATGCTATTTGGGTCTAACTTTAAAAAAACGACAATATAACTTTACATGTTAGATGAAAATCAAATTCCTACATGTTTATTTATCGGTAAAATACGATGAGTTGAAGGGTGCATTTCTCTTTGCATTTGTTGAAAATTAGGTTTTTGCTACGAGGCTTGGGGGGCAGAATGCGATTAGTTCTTCTGTAGACTGAACAGGTGCTGTCACCGCGGTTGAGTTCATTTTGGTTTTGCTGTCGTGTGCTTTAGTGTCGTCTGCCCTTTTATATTTATTCGTGGCTTTTACATTGTGAATTGTCTCGGTCATTTCCGGTTTGTTCCGTAAATTGCAATCAAAAACATTCAGGCCGATATTGATTCGCGGCTGAAGAAGTAGAAAAAAGATTTTTTGTAAAACAAACCAACAAAAAAGGTGGGTGCTTCTACAATAGTTGAACCGAACCAAACCGACTTTTGCCGAACTAAACCTAAAATTGAGGTTACGGTTAGCTTACGGTTATGTTAGGGTTTGCTAAGGCTAGTTTAGGGTTAGGTTAGGGTAAAAGTTAAGAAAACAGTCCGGTTTAAATTCTGTAGAAGTGCCAAATTCTGTAGAAGTGCCAAATTCTGTAGAAATGCCAAATTCTGCAGAAGTGCCAAATTCTGTAGAAGTGCCAAATTCTGCAGAAGTGCCAAATTCTGTAGAAATGCCAAATTCTGTAGAAATGCCAAATTCTGTAGAAGTGCCAAATTCTGCAGAAGTGCAAAATTCTGTAGAAATGCCAAATTCTGTAGAAGTGCCAAATTCTGTAGAAGTGCCAAATTCTGTAGAAATGCCAAATTCTGTAGAAGTGCCAAATTCTGTAGAAGTGCCAAATTCTGTAGAAATGCCAAATTCTGTAGAAGTGCCAAATTCTGTAGAAGTGCCAAATTCTGTAGAAATGCCAAATTCTGCAGAAGTGCAAAATTCTGTAGAAATGCCAAATTCTGCAGAAGTGCCAAATTCTGTAGAAGTGCCAAATTTTGCAGAAGTGCCAAATTCTGCAGAAGTGCAAAATTCTGTAGAAGTGCAAAATTCTGTAGAAATGCCAAATTCTGTAGAAGTAAAAAAAAGACTTGCCTTTTGAATTCCCTCCCTGTTCTCTGTTACCCCGACTGTAAAATATGCAGAAATTTAAATGTAATGTGAACAAACATCTTTTTGAAAAACCACCCACTTAGGATTCCCCCTATAAATCTGGCCCCACATAGGTAAATCTAGTATCTTGTATGTTTCGATTCATCACACTCCCCTTTTTTCTGGGCCGTATCAACTACTTCGCACGATTACAGTCTTGGTCAGGGTGAAGGCCGGTTTTACGGAGGTCATTGTCTGAGGCGTCTGTCCATCTCATCATCCGTCTTCCTCCCGGTCGAATTAGAATTTTTATGAATAAATTATAGAACTTATTAACTATTTTAAGAAATATTACTGAATTAAAATTTATAATTGTTCGCACAATTTTTTAGGATGTACTAGCTTTGAACGAAAAATTCAAAATGGCGTATTAGTGGGTTCCCTCACGTGTGAGTTTTTGCTCTCTTTTTCTTTGTTCTTTGTTTGCTTTCACCCAAAAATGAACTACTGTATAGTGTAGGTTTTTTCAAGACACTTTAATCCAATAACTTTTTACTCTTTGTGAATTTTTCTGATGATTTTGTAGGGTTGCAGAGACGATATTGACATAAAAATGTTGTTTGGCACAAGACAAATGAAACGGACCGTAAAAATATATCTCACAAGTATGTTATGTTGTTTGGAAATGTGAAAAAATAAAATTAATAAAATAAAACCATGGTTATTGGAATATAATATGAACCTGACTTATATTTGCTCTGTTATCAATAATTGACAATCATCGAGCTGAATGTTTTAAGGAGACTACAAAGTAAAAGGAACTGATAGTATATGATAATACATATATTGTCATTAATAATTATATATATATATATATATATATATATATATATATATATATATATATATATATATATATATGGTATGTGTGTGTATTACTCACTAGAATATACATTCTAAAAGCAATAAGGATCCGTTCATTGGTTTAGGGGATTACACTGTACATAGATATAGATAGATATATACACATACCTAACTTTATATATCGAGAGATCAAATATATACACATACCAAACGTTAGAGACAGAGAGAGTTATATATATATATATATAGAGAGAGAGAGATAGAAGAAAAAAGAGTGATAAATATGCGACGATTGTCCAAATTTATTTCAAATTTCAATTGTTCAATGCAAGGTTGTCAGTAATAAACTAGTGTTTATTTTTCTTTCCTTAAGCCAAGGCTTTTCAAAGATCGAAATCTTATCATCAGAGGAGAAATACAGATGGATAAGTTGGCTTTCGAAAAAACCAAAGTTCAAATATTTGAAAAATATGAGAATTATTATTAAAAATTATTAAAATAATTTTTGTCAAAAAACGTACTGAATGAGAAGAAAATTTCGTGAAAAATTTTAATAATAATTCTCATATTTTTCAAATATTTGAACTTTGGTTTTTTCGAAAGCCAACTTATCCATCTGTATTTCTCGTCTGATGATAAGATTTCGATCTTTGAAAAGCCTTGGCTTAAGGAAAGAAAAATAAACACTAGTTTATTACTGACAACCTTGCATTGAACAATTGAAATTTGAAATAAATTTGGACAATCGTCGCATATTTATCACTCTTTTTTCTTCTATCTCTACTATTGCTCTATCTCGTATATTGAGCTAATCCTTTTCACAATAGGTTCCATCTACTAAAAGTTTTCACTTTGGTTTATTTTGATCCTATATATATATATATATATATATATATATATATATATATATATATATATATATATATATAAAGGTAAATGAAAGAAGAGAGATAAATATGTACGAATGAGAAATCTATTTCAACTTCGATTTTGCAATTCAAGGTGTACTCGATAAAAACATGTTTATTTTTATTTCCATCTTCTTTCATCTATCTTTATAATTGCTCTATTACGTATATTGAGCTTAAACCATTTCATTATAGGTTCTATCTACTAAAAGTTTACTTTTAGTTTCATATTTTATTTTATATATATATATAATATTTTTAAATAAATATTATTATTTCCTACAGACATCGCTGTTTCATGCGTACGAAGTCTTCAGTGTAGAGATGCTAATTCACGTCGGTCGGAGGGCTCGAACTCGGTCTCCAAGTCGCCACTGCCTTGTACATCTTTCCCCTCTACCGTCATCAACTAGCATGGAAATTAGGAGAGATTTAACTCTATAAACGCCAAATAAGCTGGCGATACAGTGAACAGAAGGACAGGGTTCGACAACATATATATATATATATATATATATATATATATATATATATCAAGGGAGGCGCGATAGCGCTCTATCCCTTAATAGACTTCAAAAACGGCCTATGCTAGAAATCTCATTTCTTTGATCAGTCATAACTCAAAAACCAATAAACCAAATTAGTTAAAACTTTGCACAAAATTTTTATTTGATAGGTTCTATAAGTGTGTAGAATTTCAGCATCATTAGTCAAGGCAACCCAGAGATACAGAAAGGTCAGGAGTGATTTTGTGTTATTCTTGTGTACGTACGTGTGTGCCACCCTGTATCTCATCAACTATTTGATGGATTCAGCTGATTTTTGGCAGAGATAGAGGTTCTAGGGTCTAGTTGATGGCATTTTAATTTCAGTTTACCATATACCTTAGTTTTCCAGAAAATTAAAAAAAAACCTTAAAAATTAACATTGTCTTGAGGCATAGCCTTTACAAAAGTAGTGACATTCCATGAAAAATGCCAGTATACTGAAATCATATGCCCTTAATAGGGTTAAGATGAAAATTCATATACACTAAATGTAAAAGCAAGGAAATTCCCAAATTTTTACACTTTTATTGCCATTAAGGGTATGACTACATATCAACCAAACCATTTCATTATCACATCACTACAGTATAAATATCTATGCATAAGTGGATGAAGTGTGTGAGGTGCGCTGAAGAAAAATTCCTACAAGTAAAATACATAGCCCTGTTGTGCTCGCATACCCTTAATGACAATAAAAGTGTAAAAATTTGGGATTTCCTTGCTTTTACATTTAGTGTATATGAATTTTCATCTTAACCCTATTAAGGGCATATGA
>OY744546.1:54484392-54499392 GCA_963556195.1 Sepiola atlantica | reverse complement strand
ATGCATTATAAAGCAAGTGACGTCATGCTGTGTTAGTACTACCATTACAGTGCTCTACTATATATATATATATATATATATATATATATATATATATATATATATATATATATATATATTATTAGGTTTCTATTAGAAAAGTATGTTTTCATTTATACTCCTGACAGTATCCGAAAATTTTCAATTAAAGCTCAATGAAGATGTATTACAAACTTCAGAGCATACATATTATATTATATTGATTCAATCCCAAAAACATAATTCATATCAGTTCCTTCAATTTTTTATTTCTGCATTTCAGTGGAGATTTATCATTTTCATTTTCATCTTACATACAAAACACATCAATTTTTTCATATTAATCTATTGGTACACCTACACGTGTTTCTGTCCGTCACCCATCAAGAAATAATAGAAATGTGTAGTGGAGTTGTAGAATCAAGTTATAATATTAAAAGGCAGAAGAAAAAGACGATGAGACGACTTTTAAAAAAATTGAGGGAGTTTAAAATACGTCGTACCTTATGAATTTGCGAATAAAATAAAAAATTAAATAAATAGTCGTAGTGGTAGTGGTTGTGACTCAACGGGTAACGCATAGTTTATTATATATCACGAGTGTTCTAATCTACTATTCATTGGTTCCATATCACGAGTGTTCTAATCTACTATTCATTGGTTCCATATCACGAGTGTTCTAATCTACTATTCATTGGTTCCATATCACGAGTGTTCTAATCTAATATTCATTGGTTCCATATCACGAGTGTTCTAATCTACTATTCATTGGTTCCATATCACGAGTGTTCTAATCTACTATTCATTGGTTCATATCACGAGTGTTCTAATCTACTATTCATTGGTTCCATATCACGAGTGTTCTAATCTACTATTCATTGGTTCCATATCACGAGTGTTCTAATCTACTATTCATTGGTTCCATATCACGAGTGTTCTAATCTACTATTCATTGGTTCCATATTGTATTTACTTCTATACTGGATCTACTGAGGACGACATTGTCGCCCAACATAGCTGCTGATTTCTGTCTATCATTTTTACTTTGTCCTACAAGGGCATGTGGTTTCACTTTTCCCTTCCATGTGTGATCAACCATATCTGACTTTCAACATCTCTACGTATTACGACTTTCCGGAGTTTTTCTATACTTATGTTTAATAGATGAGATGTCCCACCTTGTATATTTTCACATATTTACACGCAATAACATAGATGGAATGACATAGATGGAATGACATACATGGAATGGCATATATGGAATGACATACATGGAATGACATAGATGGAATGACGTAGATTGAATGACATACATGAAATGATATACACGGAATGACATACATGGAATAACATACATGAAATGACATACATGGAATGACATACATTGAATGACATACATGGAATGACATACATGAAATGACATACATGGAATGACATACATGGAATGACGTACATGAAATGACATACATGGAATGGCATAAATGGAATGACATACATGGAATGAAATACATGAAATGGCATACATGGAATGACATACATGGAATGACATACATGGAATGATATACATGGAATTACATACATGGAATGACATAGATGAAATGAGATAGACACAGTCTTTTATTACGATGTTTTGCGTAAGAGGTTTCACTTGGACGAGATGTTTACTGAGAGTTTAGTCGCTCCTGAATACAGTCCTGATGTCATATGGATTATATATCCTCTGAGATTTTTCAGGCAAGCCCTTCATATATAGTAGACGGACTGTTTCTTTTTTTATTAATAAGGAAACGCTTATCAAGGCCAATAGTGTTTATCTCCGCCGTCGCGTTCCGTATTATCTCTTTTTTTCACACCCTCTCAACAACAGTTGCACTCCGAGCAGTTTGTGGCCTGCCAGAACGCTGGTCACTCTCCGCTGATGTGGGGCCATTTTTGAATCGGTTGAACCACTCCTTAATTTGTGTTACACTCATCGCATCTTCTGCAAACACCTGCTGAATCTAACGCGACGGCGGAGATGAACACCATTTCAAGAGAAGACTTCTAGAAGTGTTTCCGGCAGTGGATGGATCGGTGGACTAAGTGTGTGCAAGCAACAAGAGGCCTACTTTGAAGGGGGTTAGGGTCCCAACCACGGCACGTATTTGAAATATTTTTTTTCGGGTCTAAGGTAGGATATCTTTTAGACATGCCACGTATATATGGTTATAAGAGTATTTTGTTGAAACTGTATACAAAGACACTGGGTGTAGAGTTGTTATTAGCAGACATATGAAAAATTGGTTTGCAGTAACTAGAAGTTAACCAAAATAGTTTTTTTTCTGCTGAAAATAATATGTTCATGTATGTCATTCCATAGATGTCATTTCCTGGCGAGATCTTGTTCTCAAGTATGTGGCGAAGTTCTCTGGAGAATGCAAATAAATCAAGTCAAGGCGAGGAGTCTATTCTACAACTCTACAAAAGGTTGCTAACAAACAAACATGCGTACAAACAAACAAACAGAAAGGAACTACAACGCGCACACGCACATACACATTGAATTGAAACATCTTTGGAACTTACTATCGTAAAATAACTACGATATATTTACCATCATCAACGCAATTGTCACGAGGTAGTTAGAATATTAAACCTTAACAGTCAGTGGTGGGTTCCTAGGTTCGAGCTATGAGGTCGACGCGTCGGCTGTATGAAGCCAGACCGGTGAGTTTGTATACAACGAAACACGTGTCTGTGGATATAGAATAGTTATGTAAAAAATAAATACCGTAAAATAACAATGAATATGTAGTCATCCACAAACACTGTTTCGCTGTATCACAGCTCTTCAGTGTGAGCAGACAAGCAAGTATTCCAGGCTGTGATCGAACCCCGACCGTTATATTAAGAGTCGAACTTCTTACCCGCTATATGCATGCATATTAGAGTACTATAGAGTACTGTTGTCATATCTGTCCTATTTGAGAGTTCTTGAAAAGGTGCAGAGACGTATCTGTAATTTGATTGACCCTACCCTATCTTCTTCTCTGCACCTTCTCTCTCACTGACGTGATGTTGCTAGTCTCAGTCTTTTCTATAAATTCTATTATGGCATGTGTTCTTCGGAATTGTGTTATTTATTCCCTGCTTCTTTTGTTCCAGCTCGTTTGACTCGTTGGTCTAATGGTCTTCATCATTTTTGCCGTTTTGATACCTCATTGTAATACAGCTTCCGATTCCAGTAGCTTCTTTCCAAGAACTTCAGGCTTGTGGAACTCTCTTCCTGCTGACTGTTTTCCTCTTATATATATAGCCTTGGTCTTTTCAAGAATAATGCTGATAGGCATCTTCTGTCTTTGCGATAATCATATTTCGTTCTTGTTAACTCCTTACATTAAATGGCTTCATGTCTTGGCTGGAGCGATTTTCCATAAAAAAAAATATTAAGAGTCATAGTAAATCTCGTGATGTCTCTGAAAGCACTTGTTGATTGTGTTGATAACCTTTTCACGTGACCATTGAAACGGGTTAGCACGATTTCGTTTGATTTCTCGGCTGAAATCGTTGCTATTACGGCCGCCTTTGAAAAGGGTTAGGGTTAGGGTTAGGGTTAGGGTTGTCTGGTTTGCTTTCATCTCTTGCGTGTCTGCAGTTGACAACAATCTTCAAAAGCACATGGCGATCACCGGCCAGGCAAGGAAGATAATTCACTATCTTTCGAAATAACAACAAAAAGAAACAAAGAATAGCAGGGTGGGTGGGGTTATGCCATAGAAAACAACAAAGTAGCCAGCTGTTAACATTTAAAAACTACACCGAAAAAAGTATGAAAGGTGTATTTTTTTTAATAAAAAAAAGTGGGGTTGCAGGTAAAATAAACATTGGTTCGACGTTGTTATTAAGAGCTGAATGAAAATCATCAAAAGCTGATATGGGCAACAGTTGTGTATGACCGAACACAAAGTCGGCAAGAGGTACGAATGCACGTGGCAATTAACAAGATCGACATGCAATATCGCAGTGTGTATATAAGTGTACATACCTGTTTACACAGGTGAATAAAAATATTCGTATATATATATATATATATATATATATATATATATATATATATATATATATATATATATATATATTTAATGTTTTTGTCTTTTAAGGGAAGTGGGTTCTGATCAACTCTGCTGGGAAGCCATGAAATTAAATACTGTCTTGTTTTAAAATTCCCGACACAGTTTTTCATGGTAAACAACTGATGATCCCTTAAATAATGTTAGAAGCAAACTAATATAATAACTGAAAAAGTTAAATTGACTTACATGAGTGATTTTCCACTGAACGACTTGGGACTTAAGTTTTTTTCGTTTTTTCTTTGTTTTTTTTAATATAGTTTTATGGTTGAGAAACTTTCAAGACTATATATATATATATATATATATATATATATATATATATATATATATATATATATATATATATATATATAAGGTTAATCCAACAAAAGATATAAGAGGCAACTAATATCTTTAATTAGTGAACATCCGGATAAAACTGAAGCTTAATATACTGGATAGAGCATTAATAGCATAATATAAAATGAAGTAATAAAATAAGGTGCGAATCAAATTTTATTAGAATTCAATGTTCAGGCAAAGTACCTTAAAGTCCTTAACTCATGAATTTTCAAAGATAATTCTTCTCTTCAGAGGACCATTACCGCAATGATATTACTGAAGATAATAAAATTAAAATGTAAAAATATATAAAAATATATATAAAAATACATAAAAGTATATAAAACATCAAATATATGAGCCCAAAACATACTTTTTTTGTTAAAGCTATACAGTTCATCCAAGTCATACAATTTAAAAAATATTCAGGAAAGATACCCAAGGACTTTAAGGTACTTTGCCTGAACATTGAATTCTAATAAAATTTGATTCGCATCTTATTTTATTACTTCATTTTATATTATGCTATATGATGGACTCTCCCGTCGATTTCGACGTATGAGTGCCCCACCAGGGGCTGCCCATGCGTGAATTTGTAATTACAAGGGTTGCGCAATCCCCAACAACCGCTCTCCTGAGTCGGCATTGCTTGATTCCAATGGCAAGTAGTAATACAAGACGACTGGAAACAATGCCGAGATAAGCAAAGAGCATATACAGCACCTGGTATTCCCAAATGGTCACCCATTTAGTACTGGCCAGGCTCAACGCAGCTTGACTTTGGTGATCTAACGGGAACCGGTGTGTCAACGTGATTGTGCCGTATACTATGCCGTATGCTATATATATATATATATATATATATATATATATATATATATATATATATCAGAGGAAATTATAGGATATTAGTTGACGCTTATATCTTTTGTTGGATTGCTTAATATATATATATATATATATATATATATATATATATATATATATATATATATATATATATATATTAATTTTAAAGAAACCATATTAAATTATTTTTACCTACATACGCTACATTACCACATATCAAGAAAGACTATCTTAGAGATTCTACGAACGTTGTCGGAATATGCCTTATAGCTAAGTATCAGTCTATTTGAACTTCTCCGAACAGGGCTCAACTTTAATCTTGTTAAAGTGCCTCATAATATTAATTTTAAATAAATAATATTAAATTATGTTTCCCTACATACGCTAGCGTTTCGAGCTTTCGCTCTCATCAGTACAGTGATTATAATCTCGGACGGTCGCACGGTTCGAACCCCTGCCATAGAGTCACCCTAGACTCCGTAGTATATATATATATATATATATATATATATATATATATATATATATATATATATATATATATATATATATATAATAGTAACTCTGTCTGTGTGTGTCCGCCTGATCTTTGTGTTTTATGTTCACCCAAACCGCTGGACAGAATTGCTTAAAAATTGGCATATTGACTACTGACCACTCAGTATCGGTCATAGGCTATATAAGAAATATATCACTTCAATGCTGGGGGCGCCTGCCCTCTCCCCCGCTAAAAACTGTTTCACCTTAGATTAAAATGAAATTTAAACCGTAGGTAAATGACCAAAAATGATGTCTATTCCCTAATATTTCAGCAAATTTTTATAATATTAAGAGGGTCCCTCTACTTAAAACTGTTTTTCTTTGATTCAAATGATATATATATATATATATATATATATATATATATATATATATATATATATATATATAATCAAGGAGAACATTTCTCTGTCTATGCATGTCTGTCCCTAAAATGAAGACATACTAGGAAGTGTACTTTCCATATAATGGTATTCACATGCACAATTTGCATGTGAACATAATGGAAGTATTTTTGCGTCTCGGGCTGTCCCTTAAAGAAGCTAATGACAATTTTCAAACATGTTACACAATGAAATTAATCCATTTATTAGCGTTAGTTTAAAAGTATTTACATATATCTGAATAGCTCGGTGAGTAAGATATCTAGCTGACAGCATCAAGGCTGCTATTAAAGTGAACTCTCCCTACCATAATGTTGCATATGATGCTATTCCACACTCTAATCTGGGTAACACCAGGTAACTCTGCTAATATATATATATATATATATATATATATATATATATATATATATATATATATATATATATATGAATAGATGAAAGGATAAAATAATCCGACAGTATGAAATTAAAATGGAATAAGCAGAAGAACTAAAAAGCTCAACGTTTCGCCCAAATGTTATATGGACTTTGTCAAGAGCGAACGAAAAAATGCAAAAAATGACAAAAGACGAGAAAGTTTTGTTTTTTTTTGCTATGTATTTATCTTTGACTCTATGCATATTTACATATCTTCCCTCTATACATGAACCCTACCAGTATATATATTTCTCATAATTTATAGACTTTCTCGTCTTTTGTCATTTTTTGCATTTTTTCGTTCGCTCTTGATAAGGCCCATATAACATTTGGATGAAACGTTGAGCTTTTTAGGTTTTCCGCTTATTCCATTTTAATTTCATATATATATATATATATATATATATATATATATATATATAGCAAAAAAATTTCCCGCCTGGATAACTTTTTCGTTTTTGGACTACCACTCACCACTTGGATTGTTTTGTAATCGACTTCTTCGACATCTTTCTTGAAATGGCTTTGAACTTTATGACTTGGATGAACTGTATAAGTTTAACAAAAAAGTGTGTTTTGGGCCGATATATTTGATGTTTTATATACTTTTATGTATTTTATATATTTTTATATATTTTTAAAGTTTAATTTTATTACTTGCAGTAATGTCATTGCGGTAATGGTCCTCTGAGGAGAAGATTCTTTGAAAACTCATGAGTTAAGGACTTTCAATTTCTTTGCTTGAACTTTGAATTGTAATAAAATTTGATTCGCACCTTATTTTATGCTTTCACTTTATCTAGTGCTATATACAGGGAGATTCATAAGTCACTTAGCTATTTATTTTTGAAATTCTAAAGTTAAAAAATACGGTAATACAAAACAGAAAGTTTATTCGACAAATTCATTCATGGGAGTTTACAATTACAGCAAATTTTCAAAATTTCCACCTTCGTTCTGCATGCATAGCTCCATTCTTTTTTGCAAGGAATTTACGACTCTTTGTAGCATATTTGATTGATTATGAAATGAATATATATAGAAACAAATATATAAACGAACAAATTTAAAATAACAAATAGCAGTAATTAGAGAGTAAGATAACAATTATCAAAAGTTCATAGTATGTTTGTGCTTCATATGGTAATCATTTTAAATAGCTAAGTTAAGTGACTTATGAATCACTCTGTATATATATATATATATATAATTGGATAATGAGGAAACTGATAACTATAAAATAACAATAATATTGATAAAATTAATTATGTTGTCATGATTATGTAATATGATCCTCTCTGGTTTCACACATGTGTAAAAGTTACTGGGGTGATAATCTTTCTGTAGGCTGAGATGATTTTCTTCATAGTCCTGAAAATAATGTTGATTCAATCACTTAAAATTTAGATTTTTGCAATAGAAAATTACTAGTGCGACCCTTAAATAATAAGCCACTATTCACGACTATTTTCCTACAATTGTAATAATAATCCAATTAGTACATAGATAATAGTTTATTTTAATCGTATTTGTGTTACTATTAAAAAAGGATTGAATTTCACATATTCCTTTCAAATGTCCAAGAACCTTTATTACTTACTCATATTTTATGGTTTGAGAAAAACTAAGAAAGACAAAATAACAAGGTCATCTTCAAATCAAATGTCAATAAAATTTTCTCATAAACATTCCTCATAAACATTTCTCATAAACATTCCACATAAACATTTCTCATAAACATTTCTCATTAACATTCCTCATAAACATTTCTCATAAACATTCCTCATAAACATTTCTCATAAACATTTCTCATAAACATTCCTCTAAACATTTCTCATAAACATTTATCATAAACATTTCTCATAAACATTCCTCATAAACATTTCTCATAAACATTTCTCATAAACATTCCACATAAACATTTCTCATAAACATTCCTCATGAACATTTCTCATAAACATTCCTCATAAACATTTCTCATAAACATTTCTCATAAACATTCCTCGTAAACATTTCTCATAAACATTTCTCATAAACATTTCTCATAAACATTCCTCATAAACATTTCTAATAAACATTTCTAATAAACATTTCTCATAAACATTTCTCATAAACATTTCTCATAAACATTCCTCATAAACATTTCTCATAAACATTTCTCATAAACATTTCTCATAAACATTTCTCATAAACATTTATCATAAACATTTCTCATAAACATTCCTCATAAACATTTCTCATAAACATTTCTCATAAACATTTATCATAAACATTTCTCATAAACATTCCTCATAAACATTTCTCATAAACATTTCTCATAAACATTCCTCATAAACATTTCTCATAAACATTTCTCATAAACATTCCACATAAACATTTCTCATAAACATTCCTCATGAACATTTCTCATAAACATTCCTCATAAACATTTCTCATAAACATTTCTCATAAACATTCCTCGTAAACATTTCTCATAAAAATTTCTCATAAACATTTCTCATAAACATTCCTCATAAACATTTCTCATAAACATTTCTCATAAACATTTCTCATAAACATTTCTCATAAACATTTCTCATAAACATTTCTCATAAACATTTCTCATAAACATTTCTCATAAACATTCCTCATAAACATTTCTCATAAACATTTCTCATAAACATTTCTAATAAACATTCCTCATAAACATTTCTCATAAACATTTCTCATAAACATTTCTCATAAACATTTCTCATAAACATTTCTCATAAACATTTCTCATAAACATTCCTCATAAACATTTCTCATAAACATTTCTAATAAACATTCCTCATAAACATTTCTCATAAACATTTCTCATAAACATTTCTAATAAACATTTCTCATAAACATTCCTCATAAACATTTCTCATAAACATTTCTCATAAACATTTCTAATAAACATTCCTCATAAACATTTCTCATAAACATTTATCATAAACATTTCTCATAAACATTCCTCATAAACATTTCTCATAAACATTTCTCATAAACATTCCTCGTAAACATTTCTCATAAACATTCCTCGTAAACATTTCTCATAAACATTTCTAATAAACATTCCTCATAAACATTTCTCATAAACATTTCTCATAAACATTCCTCATAAACATTTCTCATAAACATTTCTCATAAACATTTCTCATAAACATTCCTCATAAACATTTCTCATAAACATTTCTCATAAACATTTCTAATAAACATTCCTCATAAACATTTCTCATAAACATTTCTCATAAACATTCCTCATAAACATTTCTCATAAACATTTCTCATAAACATTCCTCATAAACATTTCTCATAAACATTTCTCATAAACATTTCTAATAAACATTCCTCATAAACATTTCTAATAAACATTTCTCATAAACATTTCTCATAAACATTTCTCATAAACATTCCTCATAAACATTTCTCATAAACATTCCTCCTAAACATTTCTCATAAACATTTCTCATAAACATTTCTCATAAACATTTCTCATAAACATTTCTAATAAACATTCCTCATAAACATTTCTCATAAACATTTCTCATAAACATTTCTCATAAACATTCCTCATAAACATTTCTCATAAACATTCCTCATAAACATTTCTCATAAACATTCCTAATAAACATTTCTCATAAACATTTCTCATAAACATTTCTCATAAACATTTCTCATAAACATTCCTCATAAACATTTCTAATAAACATTTCTCGTAAACATTTCTCATAAACATTTCTCATAAACATTTCTCATAAACATTTCTCATAAACATTCCTCATAAACATTTCTCATAAACATTTATCATAAACATTTATCATAAACATTTCTCATAAACATTTATCATAAACATTTCTCATAAACATTCCTCATAAACATTTCTCATAAACATTTCTCATAAACATTTCTCATAAACATTTATCATAAACATTCCTCATAAACATTTCTCATAAACATTTCTCATAAACATTTCTCATAAACATTTCTCATAAACATTTCTCATAAACATTTCTCATAAACATTTCTAATAAACATTCCTCCTAAACATTTCTCATAAACATTTCTCATAAACATTTCTCATAAACATTTCTCGTAAACATTCCTCATAAACATTTCTCATAAACATTCCTCCTAAACATTTCTCATAAACATTTCTCATAAACATTTCTCATAAACATTTCTCATATACATTTCTCATAAACATTTCTCATAAACATTTCTAATAAACATTCCTCATAAACATTTCTCATAAACATTTCTCATAAACATTTCTCATAAACATTCCTCATAAACATTTCTCATAAACATTCCTCATAAACATTTCTCATAAACATTCCTAATAAACATTTCTCATAAACATTTCTCATAAACATTTCTCATAAACATTTCTCATAAACATTTCTCATAAACATTCCTCATAAACATTTCTCATAAACATTTCTCATAAACATTTCTAATAAACATTTCTCATAAACATTTCTCATAAACATTTCTCATAAACATTTCTCATAAACATTCCTCATAAACATTTCTCATAAACATTCCTCATACACATTTCTCATAAACATTTCTAATAAACATTTCTCATAAACATTTCTCATAAACATTTCTCATAAACATTTCTCATAAACATTTCTCATAAACATTTCTCATAAACATTTCTCATAAACATTTCTCATAAACATTTCTCATAAACATTCCTCATAAACATTTCTAATAAACATTCCTCATAAACATTTCTAATAAACATTTCTCATAAACATTTCTCATAAACATTTCTCATAAACATTTCTCATAAACATTTCTCATAAACATTTCTCATAAACATTTCTCATAAACATTCCTCATAAACATTTCGAATAAACATTTCTCATAAACATTTCTCATAAACATTTCTCCTAAACATTTCTCATAAACATTTCTCATAAACATTTCTCATAAACATTTCTCATAAACATTTCTCATAAACATTTCTCCTAAACATTTCTCATAAACATTTCTAATAAACATTTCTCATAAACATTTCTCATAAACATTTCTCATAAACATTTCTCATAAACATTTCTCATAAACATTTCTCATAAACATTTCTCATAAACATTTCTCATAAACATTCCTCATAAACATTTCTCATAAACATTTCTCATAAACATTTCTAATAAACATTTCTCATAAACATTTCTCATAAACATTTCTCATAAACATTTCTCATAAACATTTCTCATAAACATTTCTCATAAACATTTCTCATAAACATTCCTCATAAACATTTCTCATAAACATTTATCATAAACATTTCTCATAAACATTCCTCATAAACATTTCTCATAAACATTTCTCATAAACATTCCTCGTAAACATTTCTCATAAACATTCCTCGTAAACATTTCTCATAAACATTTCTAATAAACATTCCTCATAAACATTTCTCATAAACATTTCTCATAAACATTCCTCATAAACATTTCTCATAAACATTTCTCATAAACATTTCTCATAAACATTCCTCATAAACATTTCTCATAAACATTTCTCATAAACATTTCTAATAAACATTCCTCATAAACATTTCTCATAAACATTTCTCATAAACATTCCTCATAAACATTTCTCATAAACATTTCTCATAAACATTCCTCATAAACATTTCTCATAAACATTTCTCATAAACATTTCTAATAAACATTCCTCATAAACATTTCTAATAAACATTTCTCATAAACATTTCTCATAAACATTTCTCATAAACATTTCTCATAAACATTCCTCATAAACATTTCTCATAAACATTCCTCCTAAACATTTCTCATAAACATTTCTCATAAACATTTCTCATAAACATTTCTCATATACATTTCTCATAAACATTTCTCATAAACATTTCTAATAAACATTCCTCATAAACATTTCTCATAAACATTTCTCATAAACATTTCTCATAAACATTCCTCATAAACATTTCTCATAAACATTCCTCATAAACATTTCTCATAAACATTCCTAATAAACATTTCTCATAAACATTTCTCATAAACATTTCTCATAAACATTTCTCATAAACATTCCTCATAAACATTTCTAATAAACATTTCTCGTAAACATTTCTCATAAACATTTCTCATAAACATTTCTCATAAACATTTCTCATAAACATTCCTCATAAACATTTCTCATAAACATTTATCATAAACATTTATCATAAACATTTCTCATAAACATTTATCATAAACATTTCTCATAAACATTCCTCATAAACATTTCTCATAAACATTTCTCATAAACATTTCTCATAAACATTTATCATAAACATTCCTCATAAACATTTCTCATAAACATTTCTCATAAACATTTCTCATAAACATTTCTCATAAACATTTCTCATAAACATTTCTCATAAACATTTCTCATAAACATTTCTAATAAACATTCCTCCTAAACATTTCTCATAAACATTTCTCATAAACATTTCTCATAAACATTTCTCGTAAACATTCCTCATAAACATTTCTCATAAACATTCCTCCTAAACATTTCTCATAAACATTTCTCATAAACATTTCTCATAAACATTTCTCATATACATTTCTCATAAACATTTCTCATAAACATTTCTAATAAACATTCCTCATAAACATTTCTCATAAACATTTCTCATAAACATTTCTCATAAACATTCCTCATAAACATTTCTCATAAACATTCCTCATAAACATTTCTCATAAACATTCCTAATAAACATTTCTCATAAACATTTCTCATAAACATTTCTCATAAACATTTCTCATAAACATTTCTCATAAACATTTCTCATAAACATTCCTCATAAACATTTCTCATAAACATTTCTCATAAACATTTCTAATAAACATTTCTCATAAACATTTCTCATAAACATTTCTCATAAACATTTCTCATAAACATTCCTCATAAACATTTCTCATAAACATTCCTCATACACATTTCTCATAAACATTTCTAATAAACATTTCTCATAAACATTTCTCATAAACATTTCTCATAAACATTTCTCATAAACATTTCTCATAAACATTTCTCATAAACATTTCTCATAAACATTTCTCATAAACATTTCTCATAAACATTCCTCATAAACATTTCTAATAAACATTCCTCATAAACATTTCTAATAAACATTTCTCATAAACATTTCTCATAAACATTTCTCATAAACATTTCTCATAAACATTTCTCATAAACATTTCTCATAAACATTCCTCATAAACATTTCGAATAAACATTTCTCATAAACATTTCTCATAAACATTTCTCCTAAACATTTCTCATAAACATTTCTCATAAACATTTCTCATAAACATTTCTCATAAACATTTCTCCTAAACATTTCTCATAAACATTTCTCATAAACATTTCTCATAAACATTTCTCATAAACATTTCTCATAAACATTTCTCATAAACATTTCTCATAAACATTTCTCATAAACATTTCTCATAAACATTCCTCATAAACATTTCTCATAAACATTTCTCATAAACATTTCTAATAAACATTTCTCATAAACATTTCTCATAAACATTTCTCATAAACATTTCTCATAAACATTTCTCATAAACATTCCTCATAAACATTTCTCATAAACATTCCTCATAAACATTTCTCATAAACATTCCTCATAAACATTTCTCATAAACATTTCTCATAAACATTCCTCATAAACATTTCTCATAAACATTCCTCATAAACATTTCTCATAAACATTTCTCATAAACATTCCTCATAAACATTTCTCATAAACATTCCTCATGAACATTTCTCATAAACATTCCTCATAAACATTTCTCATAAACATTTCTCATAAACATTCCTCGTAAACATTTCTCATAAACATTTCTCATAAACATTTCTCATAAACATTCCTCATAAACATTTCTAATAAACATTTCTAATAAACATTTCTCGTAAACATTTCTCATAAACATTTCTCATAAACATTTCGCATAAACATTCCTCATAAACATTTCTCATAAACATTTCTCATAAACATTTATCATAAACATTTCTCATAAACATTTATCATAAACATTTCTCATAAACATTCCTCATAAACATTTCTCATAAACATTTCTCATAAACATTTCTCATAAACATTTATCATAAACATTTCTCATAAACATTCCTCATAAACATTTCTCATAAACATTTCTCATAAACATTTCTCATAAACATTTCTCATAAACATTTCTAATAAACATTCCTCCTAAACATTTCTCATAAACATTTCTCATAAACATTTCTCATAAACATTTCTCATAAACATTCCTCATAAATATTTCTCATAAACATTCCTCCTAAACATTTCTCATAAACAT
>OY744546.1:54461892-54479392 GCA_963556195.1 Sepiola atlantica | reverse complement strand
TATCTATGTATCTCTTTATCTCTCTCTCTCTCTCTCTCTCTCTCTCTCTCTCTCTCTCGCTGTCTCTCTCTCTATCTCTCGCTGTCTCTCTCTCTCTCTCTCTCTCTCGCTCTCTCTGAAATATGTAACATATAGTTTTCAAATAAAGTATATGTATATATATGAAGAGTTCGAATGCAAAACGCGATAAACGCCATTTAAAAAATTACGAAGCCAGTACTATAAGAAGTGTTACCTTTCAACACTCGACCACACACTCGAATTATGTTTTACATAATATGATACCGGAATAATTAATTTTTGCTTTCAATTAAAATATGCTTATATTTGAAGTCTATATTTAATATATTCGTTCTTTTATCTTATATATATATATATATATATATATATATATATATATATATATATATAAGGAGAGGTAGTTTCCTTGAAGCATTCTGTGTAATACATATATAGAAGAGTATTAGAAGGATATCACGATGCACAAAAATGAAAATATGTCGGCGCTGAGAATTCAGACAAAAACAAGTGATTTTGTTTTTTTTTTATATATATATATATATATTTTTATAGCAAATCTTGATTAAACAAGACTTCAACACTGTGATGTAATGTGTGTGACCGTGTTCCATAATATAATTCGATGAAAACCTCTTTATCAAATAGTGGGTGTTTCAAATCTCTAAAACATGTGCGGAATGGTAATATTGTTATAAGCTTATAACGCAGTAAATATTAATATCCGCAGCATATTAAATAAAACTATAACTAAATGTTTTTTTTCTTCCAAAATTTCATTTTTGACTTAACTGATGAAGTGTTATATTTGTTTAAATAAAATTAACTATTTAAATATATATATATATATATATATATATATATATATATATATATATATATATATATATATATATATATATATATATATATATATATATATATATATATATATGTGTATATATATATATATATACAGGGTGGGCAAAAATAAGGGTCCTATTTTTAAAAATTCATAACTTTTTTATTTATTGATTTTTTTTTTGATTTTTTTTAGAATAAGTAAAGGACCCCTTCCGAAGCAAGCATGAGCCGTATTAGCCCTAAGGAACGTACCCTCATTTAGAAAACATTATTTTTGCTTAAAAAACTCAAAACAGTGTAAAAAACAATACTTTAGTTTTTGTAAGTTTTAAGAAGTGTTTTTCGGCTAAAATTTGTTTTGTTTATTTCAAAAAATCTCGGAAGGGTCAGTCTACACACACATAAAGTTTGGTGAGTTTAACTTTTATTTTGTGGAAGTTATTCAAATTCAAGTTATTCAAATTTAAAGATAGGACCCTTATTTTGGCCCACCCTGTATATATATATATATATATATATATATATATATATATATATATATATATATATATATATATATATATATATATATATATATATATATATATATATATATTGTGGAGGCGAAGGGGTAAGGGTAATATGTGTGTGTGTTTATTTATCTCAGTGCGAATTGTACCCGACAATCTGAAGCCTCATCTGAGTTCTTTAGACTTTCAATTTCAAACATGTCTCCAACCCAGCATCATAAATAATTCATTATATTTTGTTTAGAACAAAAAGAGAAAAAAACTATATAGACTCTATTTTCGCATTAAATTTGTTCGATTGAAATTATGCCCGATGACTGGCCCCAAATTGGATACAAAATGAAACGAATGAATCGACTGCCACCCCCCGGGGGTCAAATCCATTCTTACGTCTTCTCTTTGTATCACCTTTTCCGACGACATCAAACAGGCTTAACAGCCAGATCAACTTCCGACTTAACACCGGAAGTGACCTGCGAATGAAGGTCTGCCTACGCCACCCATTCGGATAATTTCCTGCGTTTTATTGTGAGGTATACACGGGTGTCCTTCCATATATTCTTCTTATTCGTGTAGGTCTTCATTTACGCGTTGCTGACGAGAAAGCTAATCAAGTATCAGTTTTGAATTCTTTGTTTTTATTTTTCTTCCGATGGGGTACAGAAATTTAAGTGGAAAGCACTGAAATAATACAGAACGATTTATAAATATATATATATATATATATATATATATATATATATATATATATATATATATATATATATATATATATATTCGAACCTGTATCTTAAAAGAGGGGCTTGACTAACGATAAATATGTACAGATGAAGTTGAAATTGTACAAATAACTCATCTCCCACACTCTGGGTGTATAGCCCGTGAGTGCAGTGGTCCAAGACGGCGCCAATGTTAGGCAGTCCATCTTTTGAGGGACAACTTCGAATCCTGTACGAGTCTCATTTTTAACTTTGTGGTATTCTTTGTTTATTTACAATCTCACGAACTAAACAACAGCTTGTTTAGTAATATCATCTGCGCAAACAATGGCATCATCAAAGAAGCAACTTCATACATAACATGGTGTATCTTGTCGGAAATAAATGTTCGACATTAAACACACAGCGTAATTCAAAGCTCTGTCAAGTGGCGGTCAATGTTTATATGCAAATATTGTAGATATCATTTACTAACAGCGCCTGTCCCGTAACCCGGTGGTTAGAATAACTGACTAACGACTAGATAGTTGTTGGTTCGATCCTTGGCTTGGGATGGGTGCTGCTAAGCCACACTGAAGAAACAGTCTGTCTGTTGATGACTATATATATATATATATATATAATGGTAATAATCCAGGTAAAAACATCCACAGGGTAGTAATCCAAAGAATTGTAACCGGGTTTATAAAAAGTGCTCAATATTAAATAGAGCTTTATATATGATTATTTTTATTTATATTTACACAGACATGTACAAAATCTGCGACACTGGCATATCGATGTTATCGATCAACAGTTATTATAAACTGAGATCTCATCAGGCAGGGTTAGAATCCGATCTTAACCTCAGATCATATTTGGAGAGAACCTAGATATAGACGTTAAGATCGGATTCTAACTCTCCCTGATGAGATCTCAGTTTATAATAACTGTTGATCGATAACATCGACATGCCAGTGTCGCAGATTTTGTACATGTCTGTGTAAATAAAAATAATCATATATATATATATATATATATATATATATATATATATATATATATATATATATATATATAAATATATATATATATATAAATAATTATATATATATATATGTATATATATATATATATATATATATATATATATATATATATATATATATATATATATATATATAATTATTTATGAATAATATTTTTATTACTTAACACATAATGTCAAACCTGTGATAATCAGTATGGGAGGAGACACTCTCGAACCCCGATACGAAAGTCATATTTAGCGCGTGCCGATGTGCCCACCACGCATTGTCTGGAAATAGGAGAGTAAATTAACGTCTTAATGTCAAATTCGGCGGCCGTAAGCAAGCTGTCGAGAGCACTCAATAGACGGGGGAGGGGTCGAAAGTGTTGCATTTACACTGTAAATAACGGCCTGTTATCAACTTGCTTGAAGTGCTCCATCTAGCGAGAGCTTTGAATAAGTATTCATAAATAATATTTTTCAAATTAACCCATATACACATGTGTTTTATACCAAATATGCAATCATCAGTATATGAGGAGACAATCCATCGCGTTCATACGGTTTGAACTCCGATACGAAAGTGATATTTAACTCAGTAGTCGGGGTGTGTACCGATGTGCCCAGCACACATTGTCTAGAAGTGGCCATATGAGCAGGCTGTCGAGAGCACTCAATAGGCGGGGGCCTAAAGTGTTGCATTACGCTGTATATGACGGCCTATTGTCAACTTACTTAAAATGCTCCATTTAGCGGGACCTTTGAAGATATAGCTTATATAGTCATCCACTTACAGACTGCTTCGCTGTATCACAGCTCTTCAGTGCGGATATATATATATATATATATATATATATATATATATATATATATATATATATATATATATATATATATATATATAAAGTAATCCAACAAAAGATATAGCGTCAACTAATATCTTATAATTAGTGAAACATCCGGATAAAAACTGAAGCTTAATATACTGGATAGAGCATTAATATTATAATATAAAATGAAGTAATAAAATAAGGTGCCAATCAAATTTTATTATAATTCAAAGTTCAAGCAAAGTATCTTAACGTCCTTAGCTGATGAGTTTTCAAAGATAATTCTTCTCCTCAGAGGACCATTACCGCAGTTATATTACTACAGGTAATAAAATTACAGTTTGAAAATATATAAAAAAATATATACAAAAATACATAAAAATATATAACATCAAATATATCAACCCAAAAACATACTTTTTTGTTGAATCTATACAATCCACCCAAGTCATACAATTTAAAAAACATAATCAGGGAAGATATCCAGAAGGTTGACTGAAAATTGATCCAGGTAACGAGTAACAGTCCAAATACGAGAAATTGAAAGAATTGAACAAATTTGTCCAGTCGTGAGATGCGTCAGCAATCGATGAAGTGAAAAGTATCCAATGTTTATGTTGATTATTACAACGATAAATAAATCAAATCAAATAATATAAAAAGTTCAATAAACTCACTCAAAATTCCAAAAACTTGATCAGCGCAGTACAAATCAAAACAAAGTTCACTGGTTAAATGGAGAATGCGTTTAATCCGAATTGAACAAAATTAAAATTGAATTGAGTCAACAAACACGGTCATCTCTTCCTCCAAGCCGAATAAAAATAATCAAATTTTGAAAGTATTCGCTCTCCCGCGAGCCAAATAAAACAGGACCCTTTTTCGCCGAATGGAAGACGACACTAAAAATGCTAAATGTCCACCTCTCCGAACGACGTTATCAGAGCGGAAGTTACATGTCTATTTTAACTAAGAAAGAAACAACATCCTGTATCGGCAATCCTGTCAAGTTTAACAAAGAAAGAAAGAAACAACATCCTGTGTCGGCAAGCTTGTCAACTCAACCCAACTCAAACCGGATGTTACTTGTCTAGGTCAAAGAAATGAGTCTATGTCAAGGGAAGGGGTAGGCATATTTAGGGCAGATCGTCCAATCAAGTATACATGCTCAAATAGCTACTTAAATATCTAGCTTACAATAAAAACAGATTTCACAAACCTCGCCCTATCAAATAATATAGAAAATTTATGAAATTAAAAATTACGAAGTTATTAAAATAATTAGAATTTAATAATTTAATAGTTTAATTTAAGATTTAATTATATCAGATTAGGAAGTTTAATTTAAGGTTTAATTTTTCCTAATTCAGAGGTTTGATTTAATTAAAGATTTAATTTTTCCTAATTAAGATTTTATTTTTCCTAATTACGAAGTTATTAAAGTAATTAGAATTTAATAATTTAAGATTTTAATTAAAGATTTAATTTTATCAGATTAGGAGGTTAAATTTAAGGTTCAATTTTGCCTAATTAAGAAGTTTAATTTGATTTAAGTTTTAATTTTTCCTAATAAAAAAGTTGTAAAGAATTATCTTTGAAAACTCATGAACTAAGGACGTTAGGATACTTTGCTTGAACTTTGAATTATAATAAAATTTGATTGACACCTTATTTTATTATTTCATTTTATATTATAATATATATATATATATATATATATATATATATATAGAGAGAGAGAGAGAGAGAGAGAGAGAGAGAGAGAGTGAGAGAGAGGATAAGAGTAAGATAATACTTTAAAGATATAAATAATATCTTTAGCCAGTAGACTATCAAGATAAAAAACAAAGCTCAATATAGTGTATAGAGCAATAATAATAATTGAATTACATAATAAAATGAGAAATTAATCAGATGTATATATATTTATATATATATATATATATATATATATATATATATATATATATATATAGAGAGAGAGAGAGAGAGAGAGAGAGAGAGAGAGAGAGAGAGAGAATGTTAATTGAATGACATAATAAAATTAGAAATTAATCAGATTTTATTAAAGTTCAAAAACAAGGAGTGATAGTGCGTCCTTAACTCATATATATATATATATATATATATATATATATATATAGAGAGAGAGAGAGAGAGAGAGAGAGAGAGTAAGAGAGGGAGAAGAGAAAGAGAAAGAGAGAAAGAGAGAGAGAGAAAGAGAGAGAGATAGAGAAAGAGAGAGAGGGAGAGAGAGAGAAAGAGAGAGAGAAAGAGAGAGATAGGGAAAGAGAGAGAGAAAAAGAGAAATATATATATATATATATATATAGAGAGAGAGAGAGAGAGACAGAGACAGAGACAGAGACAGAGACAGACAGACAGACAGACAGACAGACAGACAGAGAGAAGAGTTATATTTATTTGCACAATCAGACAAACAACGCAACCAAGGTAGCCATACACCCGAAGCGTTAGACCATATATATATATATATATATATATATATATATATATATATATATATATATATATATATATATATGTATGTATGTATAAAGAGTAAGTTTGTTTGTTCGTTATGTTTTTATACAGATCGATATGTTAACATTTAGAAAATTCAAATTAGTTTCAATAAAGGTTAAATTCATCAAGGAATTTAATGGCACCATTCAACGTCGTCTCTGATTTTATTGAGGTATAATTTGCGTTTACCGAAGATGCAATTGAAAACAAAGCCCTATACCAAGATCAAACTAAACTTTTCTTAGATAAAATTTTACGCGGAATCTAGTGGTTGTATTTATTCTATGTTTGGCTTTTTTACAATGATAACCGTCGAATAGAAAAAAAACAAAGCAAAAAGAAAAACATTGCAAAGAAAAAAAATTGTAATGAGTTGTCTCCCTTGCGCTAATCAGTTCTAAGTTGTCTGTCTCAACATTTTAACACATTTACCTCTTATATTTAGTCCGTGTATCTTTCTCTCTCTCTCTCTCTCTCTCTCTCTCTCTCTCTCTCTCTCTCTCTCTTTCTCTCTCTTTCTCTCTCTTTCTCTTTCTCTCTCTCCCCCTCTCTCTCTCTCTCTTTCTCTCTCTCTTTCTCTCTCTCCCCCGTCCCTCTCTCTCTTTCTCTCTCTCTCTCTTTCTCTCTTTCTCTCTCTCTCGTTCTCTCTCTCTCGCCCTCTCTCTCTGTTTCTCTCTCTCTTTCTCCTTCTCTTTCTCTCTCTCTCCCCCGTCCCTCTCTCTCTTTCTCTCTCACGCACAATACAATGTCTCTCTCTCTCTTTTCTTTTTTCACCGCATTGTATCTAACTTTAGTACTTTTATTACAACCATTATTAAAAAATATATTTTCTATTGCACACACATACATTCTCTTCCTCTGTCTCTGTCTGTCTCTCTCTCTCTTTCTCTCCCTCTCTCCTCTCTCTCTCTTTCTCTCTCTCTCTCTCTCCGTCTCTCTTTAATTCCCTCTCCCTCTCTCTCACTTTTATTTGATGTCATTTCCTGTTTCGCTTTCTTGTTCTATATGACGAACAAAAATAAAATAAATTAGGCATATATCACTGTCTCTCTGTTTGTCTGTCTGTCTACATGTATGTATGTATCTCTATCTATCTATCCCTCTACCTCTCTCTCTCTCTATCTATCTATCTATCTATCTATCTATTTATCTATCTATCTCTTTCTTTTCCATTACTCTGTGTACAGTCATATTCTAGCAAAAATAATGAAGCTGCGGTAGGCAAAGATATTAAAATGCCACATTCTTTGAAGCACCAAAATTAAAGTAATTAATCATTTCAAAAATCACCTCAAAGAATCTAAAAATACTTAGTCGTAATCTTTGAATATATTTTAGAGTCGACTTAACAGTGATTCTTTGAATATATTTTAGAGTCGACTTAACAGTGATTCTTTGAATATATTTTAGAGTCGACTTAACAGTGATTCTTTGAATATATTTTAGAGTCGACTTAACAGTGATTCTTTGAATATATTTTAGAGTCGACTTAACAGTGATTCTTTGAATATATTTTAGAGTCGACTTAACAGTGATTCTTTGAATATATTTTAGAGTCGACTTAACAGTGATTCTTTGAATATATTTTAGAGTCGACTTAACAGTGATTCTTTGAATATATTTTAGAGTCGACTTAACAGTGATTCTTTGAATATATTTTAGAGTCGACTTAACAGTGATTCTTTGAATATATTTTAGAGTCGACTTAACAGTGATTCTTTGAATATATTTTAGAGTCGACTTAACAGTGATTCTTTGAATATATTTTAGAGTCGACTTAACAGTGATTCTTTGAATATATTTTAGAGTCGACTTAACAGTGATTCTTTGTATATATTTTAGAGTCGACTTAACAGTGATTCTTTGAATATATTTTAGAGTCGACTTAACAGTGATTCTTTGAATATATTTTAGAGTCGACTTAACAGTGATTCTTTGAATATATTTTAGAGTCGACTTAACAGTGATTCTTTGAATATATTTTAGAGTCGACTTAACAGTGATTTTTTGAATATATTTTAGAGTCGACTTAACAGTGATTCTTTGAATATATTTTAGAGTCGACTTAACAGTGATTCTTTGAATATATTTTAGAGTCGACTTAACAGTGATTCTTTGATATGTGTTTCTTCGATTGCGAGTTAAAGCTAGCATTTGTTTCAGCTCGACATATTGTCCCTAACAAATTTTTAACTCCTCGATTTCTTTGCGTTCAAAATCATATTCTACAATTCTTTGTTATTTTTATTTTATTTATTTATTTATTTATTTATTTATTTTAGAAAACATCGCATAATTCTGACGACACCATTTGTTTGTGTCCCGTGAATTCGGGCTGTAAACCTTCTGGCAAAGCTTTTGCCGCCATCTTGATAATTTATGCCCGCTTCGAAGATGGCGCCAAAAATCCGACCGTTTTACACATTTAACGCTATAAATTAATGACCTCACAAAATGAGAATTCAACTTAGATTTCACCGTCGGCGAAAACGTATTATTAATTTTGCCATTATCTCCCCTTATTTTATTATCATTATTATCACAATTATATTTTTTATTTAAACAATTATCGTCAGCAAAAGTATTGTCCTAAAAAGTAATCGGTATTCTTATTACTGGCAAAAGATATGCCACCGGAGGGGGCATATTTGAGCTAGTATATGTGACGAACGAACATATACAACATTGCCAAAATGAGGAGGTAATGTCTGGGAGGATGGTTTCATTACAATAGAACAGCAGAACAGATACTACACTATTCCCTCTCCAAAGGAAGAAGTCATGCCTGGGAGGATGCTTTCATGAGAATAGAAAAGATACTATACTACCCCTCCATTAAATGTGAATTTTATTTCTTCATGTATTTTGACTTGCCGTTACCTTTTGTCAAGAACTCTTTTAAAACTGTTCACGTCTTTCTTTCCCGTGTCTTTGGGATTATCTGTTTTTCCTATTATTATTGAATGAACAATATTCTCTGAGGATCAACGAAGTTAAGACGAGGATCATGTGTTTCTCTTGAGTTTGCTGTGAAACGCGCGTAAGATGTAGAAAAGTATTGAATTCGGAAAAAATTAACATAGATAGATAAATTAAATATAAATATATGAAAAATATTTTTTGTTTGTTGAAACAAAAAGGTATTACAGATATTCGCCGAGATATGAAGATAAAGAAAGTGAAAGAAAAGATTAAAGTTATGATTGTGGATGTTCAACGATATATAAAGATAAAGATTTCGGTCGTTTAATCAGTACCATTGGAGAGCCATGAATATTATAACTGTCCTGTTTTTAAATCTCCGAAACAGTTACATGGTAAACAGCTGATGATCCCCGTGTTAATATTAGACGCTTATGGTCTCCTGTTTTTGTTTCACTGTTAGATACTTAACTCCCCCCCTTTTTTTCTTTTTTTTTTTAATTTTATTTACTTATTTTCTTATTTTTTTTATTTATGAATTTTCCAACGAATGTTAAGTCTGCAATATTTTGGATTTAGTTAGTTTCTCTGGGAATTTAAAGTGCATTTTACTTTTTTTTGTTAAAATGACTTAAAGCTTCTTTAGACTATATATATATATATATATATATATATATATATATATATATATATATATATATATATATATATATATATATATATATACTTGGCCTCGTCTCCGACCAGAGCTCTCTCGCTCTTCTTAGACTCGATCGAAGTCACTACTTAAATTCCCGAATGCCTGTGTTTAATATACACATTTCAAACTCAACTCCTGAAAAACTACTTTCATTCTCGGTCCACGGAAGTATTTTAAAATGGCCCTAATTCTCAAAATTACATGCGAATAAGTGCGTTCGATCTACGATTGAACTAAACATTTTTTTATTGGATTTACTTCATTTTGAACATTTTCAACGCTGTCTTCACGAAAGCCTTTTTCCCCATCTTTAAATCTCCATTCACCGGACACCTTATCAACGGACATTCAGCAACTAGACAGACTCCATATTTTTTTACACGCATACTCTTACTCTCCATTACTGTATGTGTTTTCAAATGTTGAATGTTGGCTTTTCCACAGCCAACTTATTCATCTATTTATGATGATAAAATTTTAATCTTTGAAAAGCCTTGGCTTAAGGAAAGAAAAATAAACATGTTTTTATCGAGTACACCTTGCATTGAACAATCGAAGTTGAAATAGATTTGTCATTCGTACATCTTTATCTCTCTGCCTTCATTTATCTTTATAATTGCTCTATCTCGTATATTGAGCTTAAATCATTTCACTATAGGTTCTATCCTCTAAAAGTATACTTTTAGTTTCATATTGTATATATATATATATATATATATATATATATATATATATATATTATATATATATATATAATATATATATATTATATATATAACATATATATATATATGATATATATATAATATATATATATATCATATATCATATATATATCATATATATATATATATGATATATATATCATATATATATAATATATATATATGATATATATATATCATATATATATAATATATATATATATCATATATATAATATATATATATATCTTATATATATATATATATATATATATATATATATATATATATATATATTATATATATATATATATATATGCAAACAGTGTTAAAAATAACAGAGTTCGTCTGTTTAATTATACCTTTTTTTATATTTTTTATGTTTCTGATGGTCTTTTATGTATTAAAAAATAAAAAAATGTTCCATAGGTTTCACGAACGTTTTCGATTCTTCGTCGAATCATCCTCAGGTATCAAAAGCAAATAAACAAAAAAGCTGGAGAAAGAGGAGAATTTTTAAAAGACGGCGGAGAAACGCGCATAGAACAGCTTTTTTTGTTCATTTGCTTTTAGGGGTCAGCCTAAATTGGAAGATGCTTGTTCACTACAGTAATACACGTTTTACCTTAATTCTCAGTGGGCCCTTACGTCTACAGTGGCAACTTGCCTTGTTTGGGGTGAACTATGTAAAAAAAAATGTATATATAACATAACATGCCACAACAATACCAGATGAAAATCGGCTAGTCAGAATCAAAGTTTGATATGTCAGCTTAAGCGCTATTTAGGTCCAACTTTTAAAATCAGACAAGATAACTTTATATGTTAGATGTTCAATTCATATATAAATGTCAGAACGGAATTCTAGATTGTATGTATTGGCGAATATTGTTTTTTTGTATTTTTTATTGCAATTTCATCTATTTCATAAATGTGTGTGTGTGGTGTAGGGTTAGGGGGAGGGTGTGAAGAATGAAGAAGAAGTAAGGATAAACTATGGAGGCCAAGGCACACGTGTGCGCCCCAAAAGAACATATATAGCATGTACGCGCAGCCAGACACGATGGCGCATATAAACATGAACACAGTGTCTTAAGTTGAAAGGAGAGAGGAGTTAGGAAAGGGGTGGGACTCGCGAGCTTGCATTAACACTCCCGCTGACTTGGAAACCCTACAAGTTGAGACATCACCATTTGCAAGCAGCGTTTAGCCTCGAGATGGGTGACATGTGACCCGCAGGTTCTATACACACGGTCAGTGACATTGTCAGGTGAAGGAGAATTAGCAGATTGTCGAAGAAAAGGGGGCAAAGAGGCGAGAAGTCGTCGTAATATTGGGTGGTGTATGGGGGGAGGGGAAACTAGAGGGAGACAATTGGAACTAGTTAAGGTGGAAGAGGGTAAAAGAAAAAAGACAGAATCAGACTGACAACGATTTCTGTAAGACGACAGAGAGAGGTGCAACGACTATGGGGTTGAGTAAGGAGAGGCAATGACGTAAATGGTGAAAGAAAGGCAAAAAGTAACGAAGGAGAGAAGAGTGAAATAAGATATGAAAGATAGAAAGTGAAAAAAAAGAGATAATTTGAAAGAAAGAGAAAGAAAATGGAAGAAATAAAATCATGAAAAAAAAAGAAGAAAAGAAAGAATGAAAGCGAAGAAATAAAAATTGAAAAAAAATGAAACAGATGAAAATCGAAGCAACAAAAGAAAGAATGAGCATAAAAGAAAAAAGAAAATGAAAAAGGTGCAAATTGAAAGAAGATGAGAAAGAATGAAAGTGAAAGAACAAATGAACAAGACGAAAATTGAAAGAAAAAATGAAGAACATAAAAAGTGTAAGAAGATAAAAAATGAAATGAAAGAAAAAAATTAAAAAGATACAAATTGAAAGAAGAAAATGAAACCGATGAAAATTGAACAAAAAATGAATAAGATGAAAATTGAAAGAAAAAATGAAAAAAAAGAAAAAATTGAAAGAAAATAAAAAATAAAAATTGAAAGAAAATGAAAAGGATGAAAATTAAAAGAAGAATGAAAGTGAAAGAAATAAAAAATGAATATATATATATATATATATATATATATATATATATATATATATATATAGTCATCCCCATACAGACTGTTTCGTTGTATCACAGCTCTTCAGTGCGGCTAGACCAGCTAGTGGCTGAAGCTGGGATCGAAACTTAAACTGCAGAGCTGACAGTCGATGCTTCGGCCTCTACGATATCATGCAACACTGGTTGAATGTGAGTGAAATCTCAATGTAAACATTGTCAAGTGCCGGGAGCTTGAATTGGTTTTACCCAATGAGCTATGCCTTAAAGCTAGTGACAGTTGGCGATTACCTTGCGAAAGGCTCTACCCAAAAAAGGAAGCTTATATAGTAATCCACATACAGACTGCTTCGCTGTATCACAGCTCTTCGGTGCGGACATATATATATATATATATATATATATATATATATATATATATATATATATATATATATATATATATATATATATATGTGTGTGTGTGTGTGTGTGTGTGTGTGTGTGTGACTATATATAGAGAGAGGAGAGGATTTTCTTTGAAAACTCATGAGTTAAGGACGCAGTATCACTCCTTGTTTTTGAACTTTAATAAAATCTGATTAATTTCTCATTTTATTATGTCATTCAATTAATTTTATTGCTCTATACACTATATTGAGCTTTGTTTTTTATCTTGATAGTCTACTGGTTAAATATATTATTTATATCTTTGAAGTATTATCTTACTCTCTCTCTATCTCTCTCTCTCTCTCTCTCTCTCTCTCTCTCTATATATATATATATATATATATATATATATATATATATATATATATATATATATATATAGTCATCCACATACAGACTGTTACGCTATATCACAGCTCTTCAGTGCGGCTAGACCAGTTAGTCCCTCAAGCCGGGATTGAAACTCAACCGCCTCTACCCCTGCACTATCATACGACACTAGCTGAATGTAAGTGATATCTCAATGTAAACATTGTCAAGTTCGAATTAGTTTTACCCAATGAGCTATCTGAAGAGTATATATATATATATATATATATATATATATATATATATATATTCAAACATTGTTAAAAATTACAGAATTCGTCTGTTTAATTTTAACTTTTTTTTTTTCGATTCTTGTAATAGTTCTTTTTGTATTAAAATAAAAAATAATAATAAATGTCCCATAGGTTTCACAAACGTTTTCAATTCTTCGTTGAATCATCCTCAGGTGTCAAAAGCAAATGAAAACAAAAGAAAGCTGGAGAAAGAGATGCATTTTTTAAACATCTACTAATAAAAATGAAAAGAAAAGTCATTTTTACGCATGAATATCACAGTATAATTGTTACCATGATCACGTCGGGGTCACGCTGAATCCGATGATAAAAAGTTTTGTAAATGTATCTTGTGAAGTTTCTGGCTTTTAACAGGACACGCACGGGCAGAATTTGGACTTTCCTGTACATAATAGAATGATAATTTAGATGAAGATATTGATATTTTTATGGTGCTTGGCGTCGGTTTATTCCTGTTTAATGCTGCTCAGAAATGTAGTGTTTATTATCGTGTCGGATAAGATTAGTAGACGGTATATCGCACCATTTCAAAACGATTTCCTTACAACAACAAAAAACAAGTTTACGGCTGTCTAAATGACATTAAATAAAATTAAACACTTACATGGTAGATATATATATTCGCCTTTTAAATTACATTAACATGCTGTAACCTTTATACGTTTACAGACAAGTTTCTCGACCGTTGTCAGTTTCGTGGGTGGTTCACGATCCTCAAGTCTTGCATCCCCACACTCTACGTTATGTTATTTGATCACGGAAGATTGTAAGTCGTCGAACACCTTTTGGCTGGAGTCGGTTGCCAACACATAGAAAGAAAAGGAAGGAGATAAAAAGGAGGGTATATCGAAAAGATAGGGAGAAAGAAAGAAAAAAAACGAAAGAAAGAGGGAAAACAAAGGAGAGAGAGGATTAGAGATAAACAGGAAGAAAGTGAAAAAGAGAGATACAGAAAGAAAGAGACAAAGAAAGAGAGAGCAAGAGATTAGAAGAAAGAGATAGAACGAGATGGAGAAAGATAAAGAAAGAAGGAAAGAGATAGATAACGACACTGGGAGAAACAGGGGCAGAGTGAAAATTGAAAGAGGGAAAGAAAGCGAGAGAAAGAGAGAGAGACATAAAATGAGAGAGAAGCTGAGAGAGAGAGAGAAAGAGGAAGAGAAAAAGAGAACAGAAATATAAAGAAATAAGAGAGAAAGAAAGAGAGGAAGAGCCGAGAGAAATTTAGAGAAAGAAGAGAAGGGGGAGACAACGAGATGAAGAGAAAGAAAGAGAGGGAGAGAGAAAGCGAAAGAAAGAAAGAAAGAGGCATGAAATGAGAGTGAAGCTTGGAGAGAGAAAGAAAGAGAGAAATAAAGAAAGAAGAAACATCCCTAGGAGAAGGTGCACCATTCCTCGTAGTTGTGTCTAGGGGATCTTATTTGGGCTTCGAATACTATGTTATTTTGAATATTTGGTCAGGGTTTACTTGTTGGAAAGTATCCTCATATCAGGTTATCCTGACAAACCCTTGTACAGAGAGACCTTAGACACTCGAGGATTGTGTCTAGTAGGTAATTCAAAATCCCCACCCTAATAATGGCGATATTCGTGGCCGCTGAAGTCGACACCTCCGTCTCGTTTACCGCTTTCATTCGTCGCCATCGACGTGCCTTAAACAAACGAAAGTGGAAATAATAATCAGCACAAATATTATTATAAACTCTTTAAGTTCCGAATAGCCAATTAAGGAAGCGTTTTCGTTGAAAGAGAATCAAAGCGAAAAAAATGTCGCAGACATGATTAGCGGCGAGGCGATTGTGCAATCGCGTTTCGCCTAGCCGCGTGAGCGCCACATTGCTGCGGCGTATCACGTCCGGATTAAGGACGTTCCCCTCTTTCGTTTATGTGTTCCCCCACTCTCTAAGTCTCTCTAGTCTCTCTCTCTCTTTCTCTCTCTCTCTTTCTTTCTCTCTTTTTTCTTTATTTTTTCAACTTTCTTTTTTCCCCTTCCTTTTTTCTCTCTTTCTTTCTCTTCATCTCGTTGTCTCTCTCTTCCCTTCTTTCTCTAAATTTCTCTCGTCTCTTTCCCTCTCTCTCTCTTTCTCTCTCTCTCTCTCTCTCTCTTTCTTTCTCTCACCCTCTCTTTCTTTCTCTCTTTTTTCTTTATTTTTTTCAACTTTCTCTCTTCCCCGATCCTTTTTTCTCTCTTTCTTTCTCTTCATCTCGTTGTCTCTCTCTTCCCTTCTTTCTCTAAATTTCTCTCGTCTCTTTCCCTCTCTCTCTCTCTCTCTCTCTCTCTTTCTTTCTCTCACCCTTTCTTTCTTTCTCTCTTTTTTCTTTATTTTTTCAACTTTCTCTCTTCCCCTTCCTTTTTCTCTCTTTCTTTCTCTTCATCTCGTTGTCTCTCTCTTCCCTTCTTTCTCCAAATTTCTCTCGTCTCTTTCCCTCTCTCTCTCTCTCTCTTTCTTTCTCTCGCCCTCTCTTTCTTTCTCTATTTTTTCTTTATTTTTTTAACTTTCTCTCTTCCCCTTCCTTTTTTCTCTCTTTCTTTCTCTTCATCTCGTTGTCTCTCTCTTCCCTTCTTTCTCTAAATTTCTCTCGTCTCTTTCCCTCTCTCTCTCCCTCTTTCTTTCTCTCTTTTTTCTTTATTTTCCCACTCTCTCTCTCTCTCCTCCTCCTTTTTCTTCCTTTCTCTCTTTCTTCCTCTCTCCCAGCTTCACTCTCATTTCATAACTCTCTTTCTTTCTTTCTTTCTTTCTTTCGCTTTCGCTTTCTAACCTATTACAATTGAAGTAGATGCTAGTTATTGTTGTTCGTCTCTAAAACCTGCAAGTTATTAACCTTGCGAAACATGTTAGATATTATTATTATATTTATTATACTTAAAAGCCTAGTTAATAATTTAGTTATAGCAGAAATTAGTATCGAATGAAATGAAACGATTCACGTTGAAAAGTAAATTTACAAAACAAATAAATCTACAAATATAAGAAGATATTAAGAACTTGAAGTATGAAAGAATTTACTAAACGGACTGGATTCGGCATTAAATAATCTGAAAAGGGTCGATATGCCGTAAAAAAACAAACATCAGAAATATCGTTAAAAACTGTCATACTAAGAAATTCCATTAATTAGTCGAAGGTGTCAATTAAAATCCGTCGATTAATTACAGGTGCATTAAATGAGCATGGTTTTAATTGCGTTGACGGCCATAATAATATAAGGATGATGATGATGATGATGATGATGATGATGATGATGATGATGATGATGATGATGATGATGATGATGATGATGATGATACTGCTGCTGCCGTGACAAGCATATAAAAAGGTTATTTCAAACTTAAGCGTGACAAATAGATGAAAATGCTATTTCAAACTTATGTGTGACAGACAAATGAAAATATTATTTCAAACTTAAGCGTGACAGACAGATGAAAATATTATTTCAAACTTATGTGTGACAGACAAATGAAAATATTATTTCAAACTTATGTGTGACAGACAAATGAAAATATTATTTCAAACTTAAGTGTGACAGACAAATGAAAATATTATTTCAAACTTAAGTGTGACAAATAGATGAAAATACTATTTCAAACTTAAGCGTGACAGACAG